>WAAB01011565.1:236475-371901 GCA_013389865.1 Piaya cayana | reverse complement strand
CCCCCTTTGCCCTGGGTGCAGCCCCCTGGGTACATCCCCCCTGCCTGTCGCCTTGCAGAGCTGGACCTGAATACCAAGTGCATCGTGGAGATGGAAGGGAACCAGACCGTGCTTCACCCTCCGCCTTCCAACACCAAGCAGGGTGAAAGGTAAAAAAACCCCAACAAACCCATAGAACCATAGAATAGCTTTGGTTGGAAAAGGACCTTTAAAGATCATCTAGTTCAGCCTTCTGCAGTGAGCAGGGATGTCTTTAAGAGATCAGAAATCCTAGCTGCCATGCCCCAGGTAAAAATCCAACCCTGGTTCCCCTGCCTCACCCTCCCAGATGCTTCTGGCTTTGTTAGGAGAGCAGTGGGGTCCCAAGGTCCTTGTTCAGGGGCAGTGCCAGCCAGGCATTGCTGCCTTTGGGCTTACATCCTTGAGAAGGTGAGCACCAGACCTTCCTCTCCTGGAAGTACCCAGATTGCGATGTGGAAACAGGAGGCCTGTTGGCCTCCCAGGTTTAAAACCTGATTCTTCTTTGACTGCTCAAAAAAATAAGCTGTTGATTAGGTAAGGACGTAAACTGACTATGCGTGCTGTGCTCGGACATTTCCATTGACTGCAGGTTGCTAAAAACTTGATGTAACCTGTAGGAGAACGAGAATATGAATTTTATGCTAGTGATTGTATTTTTTAATAAAATTTGTTTACTGTTTTTCAATGTATTTATATTTGAAAAGGCTGTAATTGCTAGATCCTTTATTAATTCAATGTTGTTCTGTGAAGTAGTCTATGAGAATATGCTAAAATAATGTTGAAATCTGGCATTTAGTTGTGATGCCCCAGTAAAGAATACCCTTGGATAGAATCCAAAATACCAATGCACTAGACTGTAAAAATAGATCAAATCAGGAAAAGATTTCTTTCCTTTGAGGGAGCATGGGGAAAGACAGGGAGATGCAAGGGGAATAGCTATGTTGTATGCTTATCTGCTTAGTTACCTGTTGACTGCTCAAGTTGATTCCTTCAATGTATTTCATGACAAGGAGCCTAAAATCTCTGGCAGTGCTCTCATTTGTCCAATTTCCACTATTGCCTTAGAAGAAAAGCAGTAAGTTATCTCCATAAATTAAAACAGGATTCTAATTCTAAGTAATAGACCACACAGCATATTCACCTTAACAAATACAGCTACAAAATAGTCATTGTTATTTTTTATAAGCATCAGACCTGCTGCTCTCCACAGGCACACAAGTTCTAGTGTTATAAACTAACGAAGGAGGAAAACCAGGACACAGTAAAACTGAACAGTCTGAGCCTGAAAGGCACAGGAATAGCTTTATTGACTGAAATAATAGGAGGCAAAGTTCAGAATGGAATGGTTTTCATTAGTTGGTATCATGTATAAGCTCTTGTGCCGGAGAAGTTTTTGTAACTTCGTTGTTGCACTTCATACCTTTAACCCTTGTTTTACTATTATTAGTAGCAGTAGTTGAGTTTATATCTGCATAACTGCTTGTGTGTTGTTTTAGTTACCTCTCCTGTGTCTCATCTATTTCCTTCCCAAACCAATATAAATTTCCCTTTTTCCCCTGAGAAATCCTTCTGGCAATGCTCTGATTTTTCTGTCTTCACCTGGGAATCTGAATTTCCTTTCTTATAAGGCACTGTTCCTGAAAAAAAATTGTTCTAACTTGCAGTCTTTTAGAGATGGATATTATATTTCAAAGAAATGGATATTATGTATACATCCTGCTGTTTCTCTATAAATGTGTTCAGTTGTTAGTGATAAGGTGCAGTATTAAAACATAACTACAAGATAATTAGGGTATGGAGCTACAGACAATCTTTCAAAATATTTGAGTAATGCTTTACAATGGAAGTTTCATAAACCTAGAGAGAGGTGTGAAAGATTTGACTTTGCATTAGGGATGATTTTTATTGGGACAAATTAGGTTTTGCTGTCTTCCTCCTCTGCTTTCAAGTGTTAAAATATGCTTTCCTTCAACTTTTCCTTTCAGTTACACTTTTCAGTGTGTAGGATCTGAAAAAAAAATATTTTAGTTCCCTGACATTTCTTCTTGATGTGGTTTTTCATTTCATTTGTCTTGACAGAAATAAACAAGGAACTATGGAGACAGTAGCACTGAAATACTGTTTCAGCTGTGGTTTTGACTGCAACAAAAATCATTTATTGGGCAATTTGTAGCATTAAAGCACAGTAGCCTTGTGCAAACTTTGCCTTATTTAAAAATTTCAGAGCAGAAAATAAGCAAGAAATCATCAGTATGTGGAGCTGAACTTATAATTGTCACTTTACTCTGAAAGTATCTTTCTTGCCTGGCTTAACTATTTCTGAAAAACGTTTTATGACTTGCTCTGTCCTCTTCAGTTCTCATTTTGATAACAGAGAAATGGCACCAAGGCCCAACAATATGTAGTTAAAACTCTTCTTGTAACTCTACATGACTGAAGATTCCAGAATATATGGAGGCTTATTTGAGTAGGTTTAAGGATTTTAATAAAATACCTAGGAACAGATGTGTGTCTGGTTTTTGTAGGTCATGTTACTTTCAAAGATGAATGAATATCTGAAGCACAGATTTCATCCCTAGACAGTTTATCCTAAAAATTTGTGTTTCCAGAAAACAGCTGTTGCTTCCCCTGCCTTGGAGAAAACATGATTTGGATGGTCTTTAGTCCTTCCTGTGGTGGTACTTTGGTATGTTGCTTTCAATAGCATCAGAGGTGAGGCAAGAACACAGTTGTAGGTGTGTGCTTCTGGTAATGGTCACTTTTTCAGACTGGAACTTTTGGAAGCTGGTATAGGACAGCTGCTAATTATTTCCATTTCTGAAGGAATGATCAATGAGATTGTCTTTGATTGTGTATACTTGAAATTATCACCTGTCTGAGGTGGATCATAAAACAATTTCAAGCAGCAACTTTCATCTTTGTCTGCAGGAAATTGTAAAAGTAATCCAACTTTGACCTCTTCTCTTAACTTTCCGGTTAGATATCAATGTTCAGGATATAAACTGTTAGCTTTGAACTGCTGCAGAAGAGGTGTATTCGCATTGTGGAATATGTGGTTGGAAAATGGCATTTCTGAGCTTTTTTTTCACTGCTTTAGTTCATTGATGCACTAAATGTGACACTCAATGCAGTTCCTTGAAATCACTTTTCTTAAATTCCATGTAATTTGAAACAAAATGAGACATAGTATTTTGAATTACAGGTTTGTGGCGTGACTCTCAGTTCTTCCTAAGGCAGCCTGCACTGCAAGTGCATGGAACATCAATTATTTTACCATGTTTATAAGATCTAGACAGCTGTTGGGAACTTGTGCTTTGGTCTGTAAATGGTATTGCTAAAGGAAACTAACTTGGAGACCGTTGGGGTTGTGGGTAATCAGCTAGTAGTACTTAGCTGGCAGCATTTCAGAACGAAAATAAAGTGTTTGAAAAGGAGGAAAACTGTGCTTGGTATTACCATGTTTAGGCAATCATTGCCTTGTGGCCATTGTCTGCTTTTGGGCTAGTGAGTGATATTTTCGAGTATTTATGAGTAAAACATAGTAAAATGAGGCTCAACTTTGAACTTGTCGAGTTTTTTCTGTTTTACAATGTTATAAATGCCCACACTGTGGAACATGAATGGATTTGTTAAAAAGATTGGTGGGCCTTTAGACATGCGTAGATTCTGTGTTTAGAAGAGGCGGGTATGCATGCATTTACCTGTGACTACAACCAGAGCTGTTTTCTGAGATCTGGATCACTAGTCAATACACCTTGAGTACATTGTTTATTGAAATGAATGATGAATTAAAAAAATGTACAGCACTTTTAAAATGGATTTTTTTCCTTTTCTTTAAGGAGATCAGGGTGAAAGGAGAAGTTTTATTTGGCAGCTCTGTTGCCCCCTTCGTTATGATTAGTCAAGAAAATTTTCTTGTGTTGAAAGCAAGATTATCTTCGCTCTGTTGGCATTGAGTAGGTTTATTAAATGTACTTATGGTAAGATTTCAGACCTCTAATTATATTTGCTGTAAATTAACTTTAAATTTTTAAACTATTAAATGATACTTGTAAACGTTGTAGTGACCCAGGTGTGGGCTAAATTCAAAGTACTTCAGGAAGCGCTGAAGAAATCCCTGTGCTGCAGCCCCTGAGCTCAGAGAGGCACAGTGCACACACACAGACCTGCATGGCAGGGCAGCTGATCACCCAGAGATGGGGTGCAAATCTGAATACAAACTTTTGGAGATAATTTGTATCTCTTCTTAGTCTCAGGCCTGTAATGCCTGGCATCTGTTGCTCAGGGTGTCAGCATGGTGGTACCTCTAGTAATAAGATTAGAGCTAAATCTTTAAATTGACAAATGTACTTGTAGCTGTTGTGTTTAAGACGTTATCAGACTGGAAGTCCTTCTTTACTCTACAGCTGGTTGCAGACTGAGTAGCAGTAGTGGGAGCTGCCTGTGGCTGTGTGACTGGTGTCTCTTGCACGAACAGACTGTCCTTAATAGTGGGAAAGCTGTGTCTTTGCTTATTTGGTCCACCCTGGGCATGATTTTGAATCTATTAATGGAAACAATTACTGCCTACTATAGTGAAATGCCAGCTGCTGCAGCAATGCTCTGCAGATGCTGTTGCTCAACTGAATAACTTCTCCGATTGCTAGGTTCCTTGTATTTTGTGAGGATGTCTGTTGCTGATGGCAGAGTATGGAGAAGGCTCTTAAACGAACTATAAACATGTTGGCTAGAGACCTTGAGTTTTATGTCTTCAGTAAGTGCAGCTTGCAAAGAAATGTCACCTGCTGTGCAATGATGTGCACCACAGGACTTGATATCGAGTTAACTTGAGATTCAAAGCACCAAGTTAACTAGAATAGTCATGCTTTGCCTGGCAGGGATGTTGCTGTGTGTCTTTTTGAGAGACAGTAGACTGACTCAGTAAGCTTGTTGAGTCAGTACCTGACTTTGTATGTTGATATGAAATCTGTCATCACTTTGAGGTCTGCCAGAGCGTCAGTTGCTTGTCTTTAGGTTCTTCTGTGGCTTGCCATGGGTGTTCACTGGGAGCTGAGGAAGGAGCTTGTTGTTACCAACAAGCAGATAGAAAATTTTCTGTGAGGGTCAAGCAGAAAAACACATTGCTGATGGGAGATGAAAATTCATGACATGAGCTCAAGGTATCCATGTTGGTGAAGAGTAGGAGTAACACAAGCTGTTTTCCTATTCCGCGGGAGGGTGTCCCTTTATGTCACTTTTCCTTTTTGGGGAAGTGGGAATGAAAGGCTTTCTGGTGCTCTTGCACTTGGATAGTGTTAATTAACGTCTGCTGCTCTAGCTTTTATTTTTGCAAGTTCATTTTTAATGTAAAAATAATAATTAAAAAACCCTCAGTCATCAAAACATCTAATGAAATTCATAAACATATCTTGAACTAATGCATTCCTTAGTCATCAGCTGCATTTGGCATTTTGTTACATCTCAAATAGAAACATCCTGAAGCACGTACGTGTTTACCAAATATACCTACATCTTCCTTGCACAATATGGAGTTCTTGATTTGTATGGTGCAACTTTTTCATTAGGAGGTAATCTGAATGTTCTGTCTAATTTCACATACATCACCATAGGGAAATCTGTATGGTAACTGGCCCTCATGGATTCACTAGTGATTTATTATCCTATAGTAACTTATTTGCTATTCAAGGAGGCCTCCAGGAAAGCTGTGGAGGGGCTTTTTATCAGGGAGTTCTGTGACAGGACAAGGGGGAACAATTTTAAGCTGAAAGAGGGGAGATGTAGAATAGGTATCAGGAAGAAAGTTTTTCCTGTGAGAGTGGTGAGTCACCAGCACAGGCGGCCCAGAGAAGCTGTGGATAACCTGTCCCTGGAGGTGTTCCAAGGCCTGGTTGGATGAGGCTTTGGGCAGCCTGATCCAGTGGGAGGTGTCCTTGCCCATGGCACAGGGTTGGAGCTGGATGGCATTTAAGGTCTCTTCCAGCCCAAACCATTCTATGAACTTGGGACAAAGATTTATACCATAATTACTCTTCTGACAGATTAAGTCATGAGCATATTTTGGTGCTTATTAACGGTACATCTCTTATTTTGGATCATATCAGTCAGCACAGTGAAAGAAAGGTGTATCTGAAACATTGCTGTGTGCTTGTGTAATTGCATGGTAACTAGCACAGTTGTTGATGATGGTGAAGATTGTTAGCACACAGTGAGCCTCTGACAACAGGGTCTGTACTTACAGTCTGTTTTCTAGATGCAAGCCCACACCAAACCAGTGCTGCTGCCTTTTCATGGTTGGTAACAGCAGTGGTGGTAGGCTAGTAGCATCTTCTTTCTGCAGGGTATGCATATTCCAAGAATTTTAAGCATTTCATACATACGAATCAAAGCAGCTGCTGTGGCTGGAATGATGACATGCTTATCTCTGAACGTGTTTATGAAGATACTGTTCAATATGTTTGAGAAAATGGCCAGGAACCATTGTTAGCTGTTACTTTATGTAAAGTAATTTGAAACTTTCTTTTAAAAACATATGGCTGAAACTGTCAACATTTAAATATTTTTTCTCTTTCTTTTTTGGTATGATGATATTTTAGACTTGCAAATAAAATGAAAAGAAGTATGTGATATCATATTAATTGACCTTACAATTTCATATTTTAATCCACATTCGTTTTAAACATAAATGTCAATCCCATTTAAATAGTGTTCAAAAGTATCTACACAAGATTGAATTTTCTTCTGGTGTAAGGCTTCAAAATTTTGAATCTGTGTCATGAGCTACTGGAATAATTTTTCTAATATTAAATACAAGTATGTGGAGCGTCTGTTTTGCTTAATGTTTCTTACATGATGACAAGGAACAGCAGATCTTAGATAAGAAACTGAAGTACTTCTTCCCACATGGTCTCCACTTTTTGTCTGACTTTATGATTAAAATCATATGCAGTGTAGCTGAAAAGGCCTTTCACAAATTTGATTCTTTCAGAGTTGAAGGAAAATGGATTTGGTGTACGGTGACCAGTCGTGGCTGCAGTGTTATTTTTAATACTTTGAAGTTCTTATTTTGCTGAATTGATACTTGAAATTAATTTTTACTTTGTGATTCAAAAGCCAAGGTTTGTTTTACAGTAGGTAAGCTCTTGCTAAAGATAAGTCAACAGAGAATTCCAGTAGAGGCACAGAGCTGGTGGAAGTTTTCTACTAGCAAAGCTGCTTTATGACCCTGAATGACCAGTGTTCTGGTCTGCTTTGGAAAGCTTCTTTGGCAGCGTCTGTCAACATAAGGTTTTATATGATGTAAGTCTGCAGTGCTCCAGACATGTTTTGGCTCAGTAGTGCCACCTCCGTGAGTGATACAAATCCAAAGCATTTTGATACTTTCTGGTATTTTTTTCCTTCCTGTCATAGCATGTTGTCATTCCCTATTTTGAGATGTTTCTACATTTCCTTTAGACTTGAAATGTGTTTTCAGGTAATTTTATCGAACAGAATCAGGCTGAAACAGAAATTGTCCCTTTGGCAAAAGAAATAAATGCTTATATATCTTCTGAATGTTCAGCAAGATGTAATTGAGTTTGAGTATGTTTTTCAAAGAGAACTTTGCACATATTTGAACTTTGCGGGGAGTAAGAGCAGAAAACATACTAAGCCTTCCTTTGCTTTGCTGTTTTACTGTGCTGGGATAAAAAAGGCGCTTGTTAAGTTCTGGTTAGAAGTGTATCATGGATCCAGCACTTGGGTTTTTCGGTTTTGGAGCTTCTTGCCATGACCACACTGGATACACTATTCTGAAACAAACTGTCCAGAAAACAAATTGGTATTTTTCGTATTGCTCATTACATTAAAAAAGAAGATAGTTTTGAATAGTTCTCATTCTTCTTCTGGTGTTAATCAAGTCCTTGTACCTGCATTCTTGATTGGAGTACCCTTGAGAAATGCTGCCTCCGTGCCTGCAGAGAAACTGACGCATGAGGAAATACGAAAGATGGCTCGTTAATGGATTTGCTGCTGACATGGTAGAATATAGGGAAAGGACACTTGGGTGTCAGGACTGGAAGGATAATGAAAGTCAAAGAGGTATGGAAGTGGATGCCCAACAACATTATGAAACTCCTCAAAGTTATTTGTTGGAGGAAGATAAAACAAGCAGCAAAACCCAACAGCATCCACTAAGCTTTTTTCCCATCCTACTGAAAATGTGTGTGAGAAACTGGCATTCTCTGGGGTGGTACAACAGTCTTCATGTGTGTTCTGGTTGTGATCCAAGTTAAAACAACAGGAGAAATCAGTTCTTGTAAACAAACCATTGAACACTGGACAGCCTGTCTAGTTTCCTTGTCAAGAGCTTCCAAGTCTTTATTGTTTTTATTATTTGAGGTGTTTATAACATTGTAGCTAAGTTCATGTCATATTCCTAATTTTCATTTCATAGTTGTAATGTGTATTTTTAACATGGAATATTTACTGTTTATTATATCAAACATCTACTGTGATTGAGAATCTGTGTAAATTGGCTGTGAAATAATCCACTTGGAAACATTTCAGTGTCTATCAAAAGACTAATCAAAGTGTGTCTGAAGATACAACATTTATGTATTCTTCTGAGGTCTCTTTCAATGGAACAGTATATTGAATTTTTAAAATAAATTTAGTAAGATGTTCTGTCACTCTTAGTGGATTGGATTCTCTCTTACTGTGAGAAGTAACTGTGTACCAAAGCAGGGGGATGTCTGACTTTCTGTGGTGGAAGTTGGAAGTTAGCTCTTGCCAGTTTTGTTTTTCAAGTGCTCAGCTGGGTGTAGTGGATGAGTACTGAACCTAGACAGACATCAGTCTAATCTCTCCTCTGTTGTTTAATTACTCTTTGGGGCAGGCTGTATCCTCTCAAGTAGTTTTTGAAGTTTCAGTTTTGGAGATGTGAATGTGGCAATGGGAAACATTTTTTTTTTGTTTTTGTTTTTTGGGTTTGGGTTTTTTTTTTTGGAAATACTAATGGTGTGCAGACTTTGTGCCTTAGTGTAATCTGTCCTTACTGCCATCTACAGTAACAGACAGAGTAGGTAGCTTTGCATGTGCTTCAAGGCATGTGCTGTACTCTTATTTGACATTTCAGAATGGCATCTTGCAACTTGGTGCTAGTTTAAACCCAGAAATACAGATCTGCAGCATTGGCCTGACTGACTGTCTTTAGTATTTTGCAATGCTCATGTGTTTTCTGAGTTATGTTTTTTCTGGTAAATGGTATGGCAATGTAATTGGTTGGTATTTTAGGATTTCTGACCTGAATAAGGAAATTAATGGCTTGTGTGTAAGACAGATCAAATAGACTTTGAAAATACACTTGTACTTGCATGACTAAGGTATGAGTTTCACAAAAATCTCTTTTAAACCAACTTGATGTTTATCTGTCATCCGTTGTCAAGAAGAGTGTTGTAAAATGACTTCTGGAGGATCTCACAGTTCAAATGTTTAAATGCTTATGTTTTTAAAGCATTTTCATCATTGTTCAGGAAAAGACAGGTGAATGACTCACCCAAGTGATCTCTAGCCTGCTTGACTTTGTGGTTAAAAAGGGAAAGTAAATGCTAGTTCTTTTTCTCTGACTTAAGAATGAGATATTATGAAGTGTAATTGAAGGATTGAATTTTGAGGGCAGAGTTTTTTTTATCAGCATTATATAGAAATGAGGGCAAGTAGAAATATTAATGGTTGTATGCAGATATTTAGGAAAAGAAAAACTGAATTAGCTCATTTTCTTATTTTCAAGAAACATTTAGGAATGATAGTCTGACAGTCTTCTGACTGGTAGCTGTCATGAGCAATGTCTGAGTTTGATGAGCTCAAGGTAATTATTTGATTAGACTAGGAAACAATGGAAAACCTTTGTATTGAAATACTTTTCTAATTATCATTTAAATTTGCATCCAAAGTAGAATACAAGTTATACATTCCTTTTGGAACTTTTGCTGTGAACGGAAGGAGCAAAGGGTTGGATTTTGTTGTTTTTTCTCCTAAAGATCTAGATTGGTTGGTTAGTGATTCCTTTAAAAAACATGTTACTTTTCTGTTGTTTTTCTTCCCTGTAGCTGTTTCTGCAGATGAAACAGGTCACTTCTTTGCCCTGCTGTTAATCTAAGATCAGTTGAAATGGGATGCTTGCCTTAGCTGCAGGTTCTCTTGTGGCAGATCCTTCTACTCATGCTCTTTTGCTTTCATGTCTATTTGCAGATGTAGTAGGTGAAAATAAATTTAACTGGTTGGGAGTTACTAATCAAACAACATAACTTTTAGCCATTTTTGGAGTAGTATGGCTGTTTAAACACAAAGAGAACAGTTGACTCTTACATTGAACGTTTTCAAGAATTGAGTGCTGCTGATCACTTTTATTTAAATGTTAGTGATGATGGTTGAAGTGGGGGAGCTACACTGAAAAATTAATGCGATAAACTTGTTGAATGATTTTGAACTTAATTCTATATTTGTCAAACCTGAATTTTCTTTGCAGTGTTTCTGCTCACCTACTTTGCTCCTTCACATTCTAATCCTAATATTAGTAACCAAAAAATGCTGACCTCAGTAGTATTTGCCTTCTTGGATCACTGATTAACGTACTGTTTATCAGAGTTCAGAACCTGTGTGCCCTTTCATACAACTTTTCATGGTGTTTCAGACTGGTCTACATACTCTGAGTCTTTCTTCTTCCTTAATATGACTTCTTGTTATCTTTGAAGGATTTTTGTAAACTTTTTGAGAAACCATGTGTAATTCTACTTTATTTCTTCTGGTGTGTTTTGTGTAATTCTATTCACTATGCAGGGAGATCTCTAGGTATATCATTTAGGCGGTGAGTTATTTATGGCAGAGATAATTAGCTGAGTTGCAGCTCCTGAAACAGAAGAATTGCATCTCGGTGTCGTGGAAGTTTAGCTGATAAGCTTGGCAGGGCCTCATCTTCTCCAGTGCAGTCAAACCAGAAGACTCAGTGCTGGAGTCCTACAGCCTCCTGGCACAGTGTGAATACTGGGTGTCCAGCAAGGCTTCTTTGTTAAGCCTGTGCTGTACCTGTTTTTTGTGGTTGTCCTTGGGAACATAAAAATGGGAGTAGATGTCAGTGATGGCATCGAGAGCAGTGCCAAGGAGGAGAAAGGGCAAAACCAGTAGGTGGGTGTGACCATTGCCCTAGCTCAGATGCAGTGCAGGATGAGCACATCCTTAGGTAAAGAGGCTAAGCAGATGAGGTCTCTTAAAACACGGTGTGGGAACTGGCTCTAAAGAGAGAATAAATTGCTTCCACAGTGTTGATTTGGTGCTTGGGAGTGTCTGCAACATACTCTTGAGCATACACTCTGTTATCTGGGATTTTCCATTGTCAAGAATATTTCAGACTACACTCATGGTGAGTAGTAGTGCTGACTGCAGATCACAACACAGATGATACTTAATGTGACTGTAAAGCTGTGTATGAACTTGAATTTAAAATACTTCATTACATCTTACAAACAGTTGAAATACTTTACTCCCGGTTTGATTTAAATACACCCGTTGACCTTACTGATGGAGCTGAATGTTATATTTAAAGCCAATCATATTTGCAATACCAGGAAAAACATTCACCAGGAAAGAATAAGTTTTTCACTATTCTCTCTTTGAAAGAATATTTTCATTGTGTGACTACAGTGCAGCATCACTTGTGCACACTTCTTATCCCAGGGAAGGAACCTGGATCTCCCTTCCTAAATGCATCTGAGTAGTTGCCAGCATGGGCCGCAAGACTGTATGGCAATCTCTGGGTTAGCTGCAGCCAAGGTTGATTTACCAGGATGGAGGCCTTTTAAATACACACTGCCAATCTTTATACCCAATCCCATGATTTCTGTGCAAGCATACCTGTAGATAAAATTTATGCTTTTCTCTGTTCTCCAATTTAACTATCTTTGTCCTCTGTCATCTTCTTGACCTTCTACCTGCATCCTCCTTTGCTTTTTAAAAGTAGTGTGTTATCTGCAGAAATGATGGAATAAAGAATATATTTTTAGAATAAAGAGATCAAGTGTTGTTAGCAGCTCCTGGCTGTGCTCTGCTGCTTATCCTAAATGGGAAGCTTTGATTATATTTAATCATCTGCAGTTGGTGTGGTAGCATGTGAGTTGCTTGTGCCTCAGCTCCTTTGTCTGCTTTCTGTGTCTCACTCCCTTGAGTAACTTAACTTGTAGTACTCACTGACAGTGGTTGGTTTGGGTTTTTTTAAATCCTGTTATTAGCTGCTTTGTATTTATGTTTCTGTGTGCCAAATATCTAATTGCTAAATATCTCTCTCCTCTGAAACTTGTCAGGGCTGGCAGCTTGGTTTTGTTGTAAGATGACCTATGTTTTCTAATTCAGAGTTTGGATGGGGGTGTTTTTTTCTGCTGCAATAAGACAAAATCTTATAAGGGAATAACTTATCTTTTTTTTCCACAATGCAACTGTGTAGCCTGCTGCTTTTGGGTGGGTGTTAAAACACTCAGCAAGACCCCAGTGAATTTCTGCTGGGCGATGCACACTCATGTTCTCAGACTCTCTCTCCCTTAACTTGGAGTTAGCCTTCACTAAGTGTGTCCAGACTGGAGCTTTATGCTCATTTAGTACCTGATCAGATGCTCCCCACCACCTGAAAGTGTCCATGCACCTTTTATATTTTTAGACACTGGCTTGTTGCTTCACTGATTTTTGCTTTGTTTTCTGCCTGAGCTAATAGAAGACTGGCTGGGGTCACTGTCTGTTTTTTTTTGTCTACACAATAGACCTGCACATAGATAAAATTCTCATAGATAGTGGCAGTGGAAAGATATTTCAAAATATCTAATACCTTTTGGTATAATACAGAGTGGAACACCACTGTATTAAGCAAATATTCATAAAATGAATTGTAGTTGTAAGCCTGGCTCTGCAGTCTGATACCACAGCTCAAAAAGTCTTTTGAGGGGATATTGTTGGCTGCAAACCAAGGAGGGGAAGAAAATTCAGGGAGGACTTGAGCAATGAAAATTTTTTCAAGGAAGGATTATCATATTTTGAAAATATTTGATCTATAGATATATAGACTTTGGGGCATTCAAGTAAAAATCCATAGAGAAATACTACATGTTTGAACACGTTGTGTTTTTAAATGTTAGTGATACTGGGGAAAAAAATAGTTTAAGGAAACCACTGTTGTCTGACAGCAGTACACTGTGTAGGCTGCTAGTCTGAGTTCAGAATGTCTCCATTTGTGTATCTTGTAAAGATTCCCATGTGATGTCTGCCAACAATAAATATAAGAATCACATAGCCTAAGAAGTAAGTTTGGGAAGGTGGTTATGATGATTCGCAATCTTTGACTAAACTGTTTCGAGTATTTGGTAGCTAAGTTGCTTATCTTATCAATATGGCCTTTAAACTATGAAAATATCTGAAAAGATGCAAAATCAAATTGTTGTTAATAATTATAGCCCTCGGGAATTTCAGGGTCTAGATTTTTAATCTCCTTATTTCCTGTTGTCAGTTAATTGTCCATCATTGTGTCTCTCGGAGCTTAAAACCAGTTGTTGTGTTGGAAAGGTGTAGACCTCTCAAGCTTCCCTGTAGTTGCTTTGAGTAAGAGTATAGTAATTTTGCTACCAAAGTCAGCATATGACTGTGAACTCACTGGGCAAGTTCTGTGGACGGAGAAGTTGTTGATCTTGGACAGTTTTCAGAGCAAAACTTATATTCAAGCTGATTTGCTGCATGCCTGTTTCAAGCACATTACTGTGCTTTTATGTGGAGCAATACATGGAATAAATTGAATGGAGGTTTGATGAAGCCTGTGAAAGGAGTTACAGAAGTAGTTGGGCTGGGGATGCTTGTGTGAAAATGCTGGAGTTTTGGGGAATGGGACAGGCTTGAGTTCAAAATTAAAACAGATTTTTAATGCTTTTCTTGAAGTCACATTTTGAACTGGTTTTGGTATCAAATGCTTAATTGATTTATATACTTCTTTTCAGGGTTGTTAAGCTTGCAGGTCAAAACTGAAAAAGAAGAATCCAGAGATTTTTCGTAAAAAAATGTAATGCTATGTTAATGGTCTCTGTAGGTTTTAGACAAGTTTTGATGTCAAAAGATGGTAAAAACAAGGCGTTCAGGCGTTCCTTTTTTTTTCTTTAAGTAATACCTCCCGTTTTCTGCCACTTTTCTACAGCTGCATTTTCTGAGCACTCAAAGGCAGGTGAAGAATAATCAGTTCTGAGCATGTTCTTGCTGTTAGAAGAATATTTTTCATCATGTTCCCTGATTCCTTGGGCAAAGTGTTCCAGCTGTCTTTATCCAGTAAATATACTGTCAATTACAAGTAATTAATGGGGCAAATCAGATTATGATCTGTGGGTTTTCTTTTTGAAAGCTAAGATGATTAAAACGTCTATTGTAGTGTAATAATGGTGCATATGGCAGATCGGACCTAAAGTTCTGTTTCTGAGGAAGTAAAACATGCTGTGGATGCTTTTTGGTGTTGAACATTAGAGCTAAGAAGATCAAGATGTGAATGAATGCTGAAATTCAACAAAAAAAATCTGTTCAAAATTGTCTTCGTCATTTGTGCCTTATGCACTGCAATGTCTTTCACGTGACCTTGAAATAAGAAACGTGACATTTTTAAGGGCTTAAAATGATTTGTCAGAGTGGCATCGTCTGGATGGTTTGCAAGGTTATAGGGGAGAACCATTTGCTTAATGCTTTTCCAGGAACTTGCAAAGGTAAAATGCTCTATACTCTTGGGAATTAATTCAATTCACAGATTGCTGTGGGAGCCTTGCCTGATAGGCACATGTCAGCTATCCTGTGAGGTTTTTTCCTGACTCTTTTCTTGCTGCAACATGTTAATAGCAGTGAGTATAAAATAACACCATTTGGTGGGGAATAGGTAACAACTAATTTTAGTTATACAGCTGTAGCTTTATAGTTTACACATAACTGGAAGGATGCCTGAGCCTCCAAGCTCTTTTGTGCATTATTGCTAAACCAAAGTTCTAAAGCTACCAGAAGCAGAAATTAGCAAAAATGTAACAGAAAACAACAATCAAAAGCAACAATTTCACAGTATGTGCTTTGAGGTGTCTTAAGTATCTGTGAGCCAGACAGACTTTGCTACCTTGTAATTACTGTTTGCAGCTTCTGTGGCTTGGCTTACTGTTGGTAGCTTCATCATGTCTGAGCTTATTAAAAGGACTGAGATACAGACAATTAATAGCTGTTTATGATCATTACTATACAATGTATACTAAATTATGCAGAATATCTGTGAAGGTAATATTTTTTTGAAGGCAGTTTATGCACTGAGCACTAGTTTTGCGTAACTTTAAATCTTTAAATTTGTCTTAAGGGGGTCTTCCTCCTCCTCACTCATTTCTGTTGACCCCTTTTAGATGTCCATAGGTAATGCAGCTTCCTGTTTTAATAAGATGATTGTGACAGTTCCCCAAATCATAATACAGAGGTTTAATATTAGATTCTATTGTATTGGAGTTCTCAGCTGTTAAAATTGCAGCTTTCCTCCTTTATCACACTTTCTGTTGATATTTTATTGAACTCTGTTGTTGCTGACACAGTGACTTTAGATAAAAGATTCTCTCTTTCTTTCTTGCTCAGGTTATTGTGTATCAGTTTTGGGAGTGTGGTCGTTTAAGTTCAGCACTGAGGAATATATATGAACGGAAGCTGGCAAGCTTGATTAGTCCTCTGGTAGTGGTATTGCCTTCTTTCAGTTTCCATGCCTACAAAATAAAGTGCACAACTACTTTTCAGACTGCACTGCACCTGTGTTGGTAAACCATGTAAAACGACTCATTGTTCACTTAAGTTTTAACTGACACTTCTTTGTGGTGTTAGCAGCAATATTTTAGCTGGGGAAGGTGCATTTTTACAAGGCATCACAATGAATTGCTGTGTGAGAGGTCAGTCCTTAATAGTGCAGATTTATTGGAGGTTGATGTAGTAGCTTCGAATTAAATATGTGAGATAACTGAAGTTATAAGATATGGTGGCTCTCTAGTGTATTCATCAACTTAGATTCTTAAACCTAGCCACAAAATTTCCCTATATTTAACTTTATTCTATAATTGTCAGTGTATTTGTAACTAGTAAAACCATTCTGATTTCATAATACAAAAAGGAAAACCTTTGAAAATCGAGAAGAAGCAACACTCATTTAACTTTTATTTAATAAAAACCACATGATCTGACTCTTGCTTTTTGTTTGTGGCATATTTTCAAAGGCTGAAAGATATTTATTGCTGGTAAACACATGGTTAGTGTATTTACCACTTTCCTAAGAGTTTTCACTTTTCTAATCCATGTTTCAGTTGCCTCTGTATAGTATTAACCTCACAAGGTGGTTGTAAATGGGCGCAAAATGCTGACAAAACTATTATGGTGCATGAGATATGGGTAACACGGTAGAAATGCCTGAAGGAAAAGTAAATGACAACATTTATTAGCAAAAGCTTTTCCTTCAGTGTTGTACCTTTTTTTCCTTCAGTGTTGTACCTTTTTTTCCATATAGCTAGTCCATGTGAAGGTGCACTGCTAGTGAATTCTTTGGAATTGATGAGAAATTTGATTCCTTTTTCATAGCAGCTAAATTGCCATAGCAATTAATCTCTTCTGGGCATCCTTTTGCTTTTAGCTTCCTAAAATAAAATATTGCACAACTTGCTGAGGAATGAGGGTTTCAAACTTTTTCTGCAGAGAGGTGATTGAAACTGTAGACAGCTAACTTAGACTGGATGAACCACTGACCTTGAACGCAAGGGTGTGACTGCACATCAGCTGAAGCGATGATAGATGTTACTACTCTACGGCTGTTTCGTACTGTACCCTGAGAGTTAATTTCAGTGTTAAGTAGCTCTCTACTTGAAGAGGTGCTTTGTAGCTTTAAAATTCTTTTTTTTTCAACTGTGATATTAAAAAAAAGTTTTAATAAAATAAAAACTAGGTATTTTAGTTTGCTAAATTATAAATTAACTTCACTGATGTATTGTACTGGGAACAGGTTTCTTGATGAACCATTGACTAAAAGTTCATGGCCTGTAAAGGAGGAGCAGAAGTGCATGGTTACTTAATTACTGGAAGAAACTGCTAAAGGAAAGAAAGAATGTAGCTGCAAACTTGAGGAAACAAGATAGGTGTTTCCTTTTGCCTTTGATCATCTCTTGCTTATCCATTTTTTGAATTGTATGAGTGAGATAGGTTATCCTCCTTTCTGAAATATAGGTGGCTTTGACCTTTTGCTGCCTTGGACAAAGCTGGGAAGGTGGCTGTCATCTTCTGAGTTTCTGCTGTCACAGAAAATGCTTTTGTCTTCAAAGCGTGTACTGGGAACTACATCTCTAACATTTTCTTTCTTTGATATTGTGTCCCACAGTACTGGTGGGCTGGGTATTGTCAAAGTAAGAGGAGGACAGTATGAAAGAATTAACAGTTTTGTCTGAGTCACAGAATGGGACTTCATAGGTTTGAGAGGAACTATGTGGTGACACATTTTGATTATCAAATATAAGATGATTTGTTAACCTTTTATCTTTGTCCATGTCTGTCAGCTAAGACCACTTTCTTTCAATACTAGCTTTTCTCTTTTGGTATTTGTCTGGCTATGTACTTGGGCTCAACAATTTACTGAAAGATAAGAATCAGAAATTACTAGGAAATATGGAAAACTGAAGCCTTGTGCAGGCAGAAAAATGTTGACTGCTCTGAGACAAGTACTGCTTTGGACAGGAGCTCTAGAAAGGACAAAAGAGCATTATGGATTATGGTCTGTGTCAAAAGGGTTTGTTATGAAATATGTAGATGAGGAAGAAGAGTTGCTTGGTTTCTGGATGAGCATGACAGAGTCAAGAGCTGGTGACAGTTCGCAAGAGAATTTCTACTGCACATGTGCATTTAATAAAAAAGAGAAATTACCAAAATTTTGGACAAACTCAATTAAACGTTTCAAGTTGTTTCCTTGGTTTTGATGCTTAGCAATGTTTACAATAACATGGCTGTGACTTCAGAGAAGAGGAGAGATGTGAAGCCCATCAAATTGTGTCTAAATTTCATTTTTAGTATCTGCCAGGTCATAGCCCCAGAAAATTTTGCAATTTGCAAGCAGGTGAACATAAAATTCCCTGGTATGTGTTTAAAATCATAGATTGCTTGATTGTTCTCCAGTATGTAGTCTCATCTCTTTAAAACACAAAAGGATGTGTAAAATCTTTATCAGTATTTAATTATTGTTAGAGACATAGAAATACCTGTTTCCTGACCTCTTCCTTCAGAGGAGCTCCTTCTCTAACTTCCTCTAGAAACATTAGGGGTGCCTCTGATTTTAGACATTTAGTTCAGTTTGTATACAGGAAACAGTATATTGTCTTGACGGTAGCAGCTTTTCTTTTTTCAAGTAATTTTAGCTCACTTGATAGAAATGTTTAGGCAAAAAGGTAATTGTATTGCATTTTGAGATTGTTATTAAAAACAGATGTCAAATAAATACAGGGTTGTCCAAATGGTGAAAAGGTTCTTGGAGATGCCTAGTCAGCTCTCTGAGGTAAGCAGAAACTTTGCTGTGCAAGGCTACTGTTACAGAGTTTGACTTTTGTTATTGGCAGTTGAATAAGCAGCTCAAAGCAGCTAACAGAATTTGATGTTAGCCTTATACTAGCTGGAGTTGGCACAGATGGCAGTAATAGTTTCCATCACTGGGCAAAGATAGATGGTTGTTCTGTTGTAAACATGAAGGAGAGCTTCACAGAAATCCCAAGTAATGCATTTGCTGCCTTTTATTAAGATGCATTGAGTAGGTGTAAGACCAAGTCCAGGAACGAATGGTATTAAATTTCTATGAACTTCATTATTATGGACAATCTTGACGTTAAGAAAAGCACCTTTTTAATAAATAACAAACTTACTTCAAGAGTGAAATGTTCGTAAAGAGATGAGATGTAATGAATTCGATGGTGTATATGTAAGTTAGAATCATCTATGTCTTTGATTTAGAGGAAAAAGTGGAAACGGAATTGTTGGGAGACTTTTCTTCAGCTCATGGCAAAGGTGGAGAATGGAGGCAACATCTCACATAGGGACTGCAGGAAGTTGCAAATAGAATTGTCTATGTTTAGCATTGGATGAAAAAAATCCTCTGACCCAAACTGAAGCTTAAATGAGGTGATTTAGTTGGAATTGCGTCAGAAGGCACTGGTTTCTATTGCGAAGGGTAAACTTATTCCTTATCACACTTTTCTGAGATTATGGAAGTATTTTGTGGTAATGAAGAATAGATAGCTTTTAAAAGCTCTCTAGGAATTTGTTTGCAAAAGAAAATTTCTAAAGGTAACTTGTCTGTTTTGGTTACCCTGACTGTAAAACCATTTGAAAAGTGTTCTCTGAAAAATACATCTGCTTGTGTGTTGTTTTTTTGAAGCTTATTCCATTTCCCCCATCTCTAAGATGTGAGAAAGTAGGTCATCTTAGTCATGCTTTTATGCTTTTAGTAAGTTTTGGGGGGTTGTATTCTAAATTTTGTATCTTTGTCATATTTAGCACCTTAGTATTTTTTTAGCATTGTTTTTGATCCACAGTAATCCCATGAATTCAAATAACTTTCTGGCCTTGATGGTGGGATGGCTATGCAGAAAAGATCTTTTCCCATTATCTTTGAAAAGTGAGAGATCACAGAATCACTAGGTTGGAAAAGACCCACTGAATCGTTGAGTCCAACCATTCCTATCAATCACCAAACCATGCCCCTCAGCACCTCATCCACCCATCTTTTAAACACCTCCAGGGAAGGTGACTAAACCATCTCCCTGAGCAGCCTGTTCCAATGTCCAATGATCATTTCCATGAAAAATATTTTCCTGATGTCAAGCCTGAACCTCCCCTGGAGGAGCTTGAGGCCATTTCCTCTTGTCCTGTCCCCTGTCACTTGGGAGAAGAGGCCAGCTCCCTCTTGAATGAAGAGAATGATAAAGGTTTATGAAAATAGACTAGCAGTGTAGTGGACTATCATAGCAATAGTAGTAACTCATTAAGACAAAACCCTCCAGACATAACTGATTTTCAGTTTTGATGTGGAGAAGAATAGAATAGTAAAGAATAAACCAGTAAATAATTGCATTGACTGTGGAGCTCTTTGGAGGATGTGGGGAAAGGAAACAATTGAGCAAAGGAGAGCAAAGATGGTTTGGGGTTTTTTTTAGGACAGCAAAAGATTTGTTTTTCATTTTTCCAGTAAAAATAATCACCAAGCTTTTCCTTGCTAAAGAGCAGCATTCAGAAGGTTTAGCATCTTACACAGTCCTACAGGTAAAATGGAATAAACATCTATATGTGACACTGCTTTGAATTCTAATTAATATAATCATAAAATAGTTCCGGTTGGAAGGTTAAAGATCATCCGGTTCCACCCCCACTGCAGTGGGTAGGGACACGTCCCACTAGATCGGGCTGCCCAAGGCCCCATCCCACCTGGCCTTGAACGCCCCCAGGGATGGGGCAGCCACAATTTCCCTTGGCAACCTGTGCCAGTGCCTCACCACCCTCATTGTGCAGAAATTCTTCCTTATGTCTGGTCTAAATCTTCCTCTCTCCAGTTTATAGCCATTGCCCCTAGTCCTGTCACTATAAATCTTTGTAAAAAGTTCTTCCTCATCTTTCTTGCATGCCTCCTTCAGGTCGCTATAAGGTCTCCTTGGAGCCTTCTCTTCCCCAGGCTTGAACAACCCCAACTCTCTCAGCTTGTCCTTGTATGGGAAGTGCTCCAGCCTTCTGATCATCCTTGTAGCCTCCTCTGGACCCATTCCAACAGCTCCATATTCTTCTTATGTTGGGGATTCTAGAACTGAGCACAGTACTCCAGATGAGTTCTCACAAGAGAGGGATAGAGAGGCAATAGTTCCCATAAGGGTCGGATGACATCTTGGAAGAGTTTTAAGAATGAGGCGTTTGAGAATTCTTAGCAATTCTGCCACTTCTTATTCTAGAGTTGCTGCTGGCAATGAAAGAATGAAGGTAGGCGAGGTGCAGGTGTGTCTGCTGCTGTTGCAGGGTCTCTGGTGAACATTACCACGTTGTGCCTCACTTCTGAAGGCGAGTAGTGTGAACTGATTGAATTCTAACTTTGGTTTTATGTCCCAAGTTGTACCAGGTTTGGTACCGTGGTAAGGCGTGTGGGAAGACTAGTCTTTCAGGGAAGTCTGGGGTGTATTTCACTGTGGCTTCCTGGGGGACAAGTCACATCTGACTATGAAAGTGCAGTGGGAACTCACAGATTGCCAGATGTTGTGAGTGTATAGAGTATGCTTCTTTTTCCTGTTGTTTCTTTCTCCTTTTTCTTCATATGTGAGGTGTTTCTGGAAGATAGTTGCTGTTGGATGATGGTGAACCTCTAAAAACCTATTTTGAGACAGCTCTTCAAATGGACCATATAATTAATTTTTTTTGAAAACAAGCTTAGAGAGATTTTAAGTTTGGAAAAAAACCTGAAAACTTTAAAGCTGTTCAGTTAGTTGGAAACAACTAATTTACACAGATCTTACTGTATTTTTTTCTCTGCTACTGTTTCCCCAAAGGAAAACATTATGTTTCCATAGCCTCTTTTGCAATGGTTTCCTTATATGCACCTCTGAAAGCTTAGCTAGAAGCTAGCTACTCATGTTGCAGTAGTGATAGGTTCACTTCAGATGTACTGTGCTGCTCTTTAGGGCTAGTATTGGATGGGTTTTATTCCTCCTTTGGGAAATTAATGACCTAGATACCAAGAGTTCTGTCACTTGTCTGTTGTAGTTATTTATGCCCAAATATGAAATTGATAAAATGAGACTTCAAATTAAAGTTCATGCTGGTTTGGGACTGGATATGGCACATGAAATTTCATCCCTTTCTAGCAGCCCCTTGGTTTTGTAGATGGGTGTCTGTCTAAAATGGAAGACTGCATGATAGGGTAAAAGTACTGTCAGAAGCAGAAATAATGTTGTGTTTCCATGCTCATTGCACTGTTTAGAACTTAGATACTTTTCTGAAGCTATCTGTTGTTTGTTTCTCTGCTTTTTAAACAGAGAAATTAACTATATATATATTTTTTTTCCCCCTGGTCTTTAATTAGAATAATGAATAAACTTGAGTTTCATCACTTGTTTATATATACTCAGGGCTTCTTTTTTTTTTTTTTCATGGCTTTGCTCTATTTCCACAGAGCTTCCCTTCCACCACAATTCAGTGTTGTTATGTTTGACCTGAAGTATGAAGTTCTCATGAGAGCAAAAGGTCTGGAGGATTGTTCAAGGATTGATTTACTTTTGAAGCAGGATTCCTGGTTAGCTCTCATGCCAGTACTTAGATGATACCAATAAGGAAACAATTGCTTTTACTGATAATGATTCCTTCAAATGCTTGTTTGGGACTGTTCCTTCAGGAGGGGAGGCTGCATGCTTGGATAAAGGTGATTACAGTTTGTCTATCACTGTTTTTCTGAGGAAGATGTTTTGGAAAAATATTAATCATCTGCAAGGTTTTGCTACGGTATAAGAAATAAAAGCTCCTCTTCTGTGCCTTGCTTATTTAGATGATGCTGACTGTGCAGTTTTCATGTTGTTTGTGCTGTGGGTTAATGATTAATATGTAGCATATATACATAACATGCATGCCCCAGGACACAGACACACGAGTCTGTTAACCCATGGCATTTTGAGCTCTCTGTTTTGAAAGATCACAGACACCTTCTGAAACACCTAGAGGTGATTTGTCTATAGATATGGGACGAAGTATATCTGGATAAATTCAGACTTGGTTTCTCATGCTTAAGGTCCTGTGTTTCTTGTATTTCCGATAGTGTCTGATTTGCACATGCACCTGACTTGGTCTAGGGTTGTTAGTTAGATCTTATCCTTTCTGCTTTGGTTTCTTAAAGCATCATGTCAAGTGCTTGGAGAGTGGTAGCCAGATATTGAAGGATTCGGGAGTCTAGCCAGACATTAGATTGTCATTCGTGTTATTGCAATTGTAAGTGCTGTTACAGTAGCTTTTTCTGTTTTGTTTTTATGCTTTATGTATTTTCCCTAGGGAGCAGACCAGGTGATTTCCACATTCTTTTCAGATATTTGGAGGAAAAACGTTCTCTGACTTTCTGTTTCTTTAATATTGATCTAAAGTTAGATCCCATTATGTAAAACTCTCTTATGTTGCATATAGAAGAGGACAAATCCAGTTGCTTCTTTGGCCTAAACAAATTTATGCTGAATTTCCCATCAAGATCACTGGTGGGTTATGGAGCTGTGCTGCGCTCACCCTTATCTTCTGTTCATCACATCTGACTGGACTGTTGCTCTGGAAACCGTTGTAATGTCACAAGTGACTTCATTATGATTAAATGAGGGGGAAAAAAATAGAACAAAAGAGCGCATTCCTGTTTCAACATGCAACTTGGAAACTGAAACTATCTCGTATACATTCTCTTTACTTCAGAATGTTTTTTGGTAACAGGACACAGGTCTGTCCTGCTAGTCAGGAATAAAATCTATAATTTGAAACTGCTATTATTTGTTTACTGTAAATAGGATCTGTAATCGACTGATGTAGCTACTAGAATAGCTGGTTTAGACTATTAAAAGCTGTGCCTGGATCTGTCAAAAAAGAACCAATTACTATTTACACTTACCTTTGTCCCTTACAGAGGCTTCCTAAGTTGTCTTAAACACTGAGAATGCTCTGGTTTCCAATTATATCTGGGATCATTTTCTATTAATGTTAACATTAATAATTATTTTCTGTTGCTCTAGTGTCTGTATATTATTTGAGTTTCTGAAGCAGATAGGTAACTGCAACTAAACAGAAGATTATAAAAATGTGCCAGGATGCTGCAAAATTATTTGGCATTAGCATTGCCTCAACATTTTTACTGATCTCAAGGGATTTCTGTCTTTCATAGTTAATTATGGTTTTTTTCCCTAGTTAGCACTTAGCACCTTGTCTGGTAAGTTTAAATCTTTAGTGCTGTATGGTAAGTAAATAAAACTTATTAATGATTAAAAAAGTGGAATTCAGAGTTATGGTTTCATAGATCTGCATCCTTTGTCTTTTATCCCCCCCTTAACTCTTCAGAAACTGCTTGGTGAAGGTTACCCTGTATATAGTTTTCTGAACAGCCAACTTTTCTACCTCTACAGTTTACATTTAGAAATGTGTAATGGTTGCAAGTCAATGATTCTTACGTGGAGGTCAGAGGGAGGAGAACACCGAGGAAATAAGTAGCTCTGCAGGGGCACCACCACTCCCTGGCACAATGGTTCATCTGCAGTGTGGGTTGAATGTCCAGCTAACTGACCCTGACAGTCTCTGTGGTTCTTAGCTGTGAGTCTGGGACACTCAAAGGTTTCTGTAGCAGGCTACTAGTCATATGTAAGTGCTTTGCTGGCAATCTCTTCAGAACTAGTTTCTGAGCTATGACAATCTACCCTTGATCTGGGCGTTAAAATAAATGGGGCTGCTCACTGCTTGCTGAGTGGTGTGTATTCATCTGTGTCGTCACTCAGAACACTCCTTACTATGCCTGTTTCTGTGTGGAGGTGAAATCAGAAATAGATCTGCAAAAGTTTTTAAAAAGGCCTGACATACACATTTCCATTAAAATTTTAAAGATAATGACAGAAGCTGAGGGGCATGCATACAAGGAGAGCTGATTGCAGTCAGTTCCCAGGAAGAGATTGATAAGTGCCACTCTAAATTAAGATAATGAGTTTGGGATATGTCTAAAACCAATTTCTTTCTCTCCTCCTTCACTCATCCAACTTGCTTTCTTTTTGCTACTGATTTGCTTTGGTCAATGATGTACTTAACATGTTGGATGGTTTCCATACTTCAGCTGCATCTGTTACACTAAGTGGGGTGAGGCATGCTCCAGAGACACAAGTAGTTTTATTTTCTCTTTGGCTATATCCACATAAATTTCTAAAATCAACAGTTGTGACCATTGGTAAACTTGAAGTCATTAAGACTTTCAAGTAACTTGAAACTTTCTTCCCTAACAGTGTCCTTTTTTTATGGCAAAGCAGTATGAGTAAGCTTATCCTGAGTAATACATGAATTATCTTTTACATTATCTCTCAGGAAGTTCTGATTGTTTCTGAGACCTTGCATGCTACTGATCTGCTACCTGAGGAATGCGCCCACTCCCTCTATTGTATACATATGCAGTACAACCATTAATATGAGTCTGTTGCTCAGCTGTTCTTTCTGGAAAAATAATTAACAGTATCAAAATTGTATTTTCTTGTGCAAAGCAATAATTTTCTTTTGTAATCTATGTAGGTAGATGTAGATGAGCATCTTATGTCTAAGAGCCTTTGCATAACATCCTGTGTCCTGTTGCTTTTGTTGCTGGAATCCTAAGTTAAATTCTGATTCACAACTTCTGTTCACAGTATGACAGCCACTTGGTAATGCTGTTTCTGAAGAAACTCTGAAGTAGGACTTTGTTATCAAGGAAAGTATTGTGAATATGCATATTACTGGTTCAGTCAGATACTGATAGCACGCACATGCAGAAGTGTGCCTTTCATCAATCAGAACACCATCAGAGTAGTCCTGTGAATTATCATGAGTGTAATAAATCAGATATGGTGTGTAAAACAGCTGTTTAATTGACAAAATTCAAACGGACCTGTTTTCATTGCAGGCTGTTACAGAACATATTTAAGTTGATATTTTTAGCAGATCCATGTTGTCCTGAGGCACTGTAGTTGTGAGAGGCCAGTTCTTTCTGAATTGCTATTTTTAGGCTCGCCTGGAATGCTCACATAATGATATTGTTTGTAATCTCGGGTATTTATATTGCCAGCAATGCTATGGCAAATAGCTTCTCAGTATTTCCATTATACAATTCTATTCCCAAGCTTTATGCCTAGTGTCTTAACATAAGCATGGCTTGGAGATCAAGGATGTACCTCCTCTGCAAGTGGAAAAAATGCTGTCTTCATATTCTTGAAAGAGCTATGTGATTGTAATGACTTCTGTATTCCATTATCATGTTGCTACAACAAATGTTAAAACACATGGAAGTTAAAACAGGATCTGAAAAATATTCATGGAAAAATGGTCAAAGAATAGACAGAACACTGAAACCTGTGTTGCAGTTTGTATGTAGTACAGTGGAGTTCAATCGAAAATGTCCAAGGCATAGATGGTTTTGAGCTACGTTAGTGAGACCCTGTTGAAAATATAGGCCAAAATTTATGTTGGCAATATGTCAGCTATTTATTTCAGAGATTTCATTAATTTTATTAGCTTAGGTCCCCTCCAGTTCATCAGCANAAAAAAAAAGGCAAACCAAAACAACAAACAACTTTGATGACAGTAGAAAAGGAGTAGTAAAAGAGTAACACTTGTGTGTAGTTGTAATAAAACGTATCAAGGCAAAAAGGTGAAAACTGGATTTTTGTTTTTCTTTATCAACTGATTAATGGAATTTTATGTCTCTCGTCTATGTATCCTGTTGTTTTCTTGCCCTTCTTTCTAAATGGCTCGAATTACTTGCTGTTCGCTTCAGGATATTGAACTTTGACTGGTTAAGTGTGGTAAGGCTTCCTGGTGTTTTTCTTGTAAAGTATTCAGGGCTGAATTTTCTGTCTTCTATATTACTAAACTTCAGTTTTATTCTCTAATATCATTTCACCAGTTTAATTTATAACCCAATGAGGGGCCTAGAAGCACCTATGTATAGCAAAGGATGCTTTTGTGCTTTTAAACATGGACTTCACAGGCAGATGAACCTGGTTCTTTTCTCAAAACTTAAACTGAACTTAAAATCTTACTGGTCAACTTTTAGATCTGAAGTACTTACTTTCTGTTTTAAAGCATTTGTCTTTCTTGCCAAGTCAGTCTTGGTAACAAATGATGGAAGGGAGGAGTTGAATGTTTTTGTAGAATCTCCTGTCGTTTCTTCTAGTTGGTTTTATAAAAGCTCCAAAAGCAGCTTCAAAAGTTTTCCCAAACTTAAAAAAAAAGGCACACTTTTACTAGGAATATTCTTTCTAAGCTCTCAGTTGCTCAAGAGATGTCTTTTCCTACTGGTTGTGTGTAGAATCTCCCCAATGATATTCTTAGAACGGGATATTGTTACAAGACTGAACAAATTGTCTTAGGACAACAGTAGAGGTGGTATTTGAAAAAAGAAATTTATTTATTATTAGGCCCAGGCTTTTACATTTGCTGTTGTGAAGATTTCTCCCAACTATGGATGTTCAGAGCAGCACCTAGGTGCTCTATTCCCATTTGCTTAGGGAATGCTGTGCTGTGATGGCATTGCTTGTCAGTGCAGAATTTGAAGAAACTATTTTATTGTTGCTTTTCACATGTCTCTTTTGTTAACAAAGGGAAAGAGAGTCCTCAGAAGTAGCACATCTGGGGGATACAGAGAAGATGGTAGCTATGCATTTACACAGCAGGAGTCCATAGTGCTGTCCATGTGGAGGCTTGTGTTGAGACTTCAGTTGAAGGGCTGTTGATACATTGTGGCTCTTCATATCTTCAACTGAAGATGCAGGGGACCTTTGCTCAGTAGCACTTGTGCTACTGCAGTGGGATCCCTTGAGGTAAAAGTTAGATGTGATACTCGTGTGGAGGTAACAAGCACTGTCAATTTTTGCTGTCTGCCACTATGATACACGGAGAAATGACCACTGATTGTAATTTTCTTTTCCAAGGGAAAAACAAAAAATCTATTCTGCTTGCCTTCCTACTCTCCACTTCCCCTGTTGCACCCTGCTCAAAAGGTTGAGGAATTTATTCATTATGCTTGAAATAAAAAATTAATTAATTTTAGAAGGACATTTGAGTATGGAGTCCCCCACTATCAAGTCAGAAGAAGGTCTGATGAGACTTTTTGATGTAGAAGGGGTTCTTTCCATCCCTCCTCCTGAAGGAGGTAGAATCGTACTGGTGGTCTTTCAGTTTGGCAAACTGTGTTTGCATTTAATTTAATGTATGTAATGTTATCTTTCAGGATTTTTTTTTAATAAGAATTTTGAAAATTCCTGATGTTTCCTGTAGCGCTCTACACAAACTATCTCTATTTGTAACAGGCCCAAGAGTCAGAAGTTACTGTTCTCCTGGTTACTGAAGCACTTACCCTAAATAGCTTGACACAGATTAGTCCAAAAAAGTGTCATTTGAAAAAATTAGATTGCTGTTAAAGGCTTATCGTTTTTATGTATCTGGGGTTTTTTTGCAGTGAATTTATTTTTAACTTAGCTTGACAGTAATTTTTATACAAATTATGTATAACTAAAGGAAATGTTATATTGAGCTTCTGAGTTTTGGTTTTATCTGTTGGCAACACGTTCCACTGCCTAGGAAGAGGGAGTTTAGATTAGGAAAGGCACATTTCATGTGAAATAACTGCTTTTCTGTGGAATGGTTAACTACAAGTGTTGCAGAGAGAAGTAGGTGCAGGTGTATTCAGTAAGACTCGCAGAGAACATGCGTTCTTGTGGGACTAGGACAAGTTACATTCAGTAGAAACAGACTTGGAATCCCAAAATGTAGCTGTTTCCTGCTTAATGTACATGGAAAGCTTTATCAGTATTTGTAGGAAGCTTTTGTTTTACATTTACCTTGACCCACAGTATTTGGAAAGTGAGGGATAGAAAAGGCAAGATGCTTGTGAGATTTTCCATTGCAACCTATGGAGAAGAGGACTGAGAATAAAGCAAGTGGTTTTAGTCCTTTAGATTGTGAAGCAAAAATGTTGCCTCTAGTCTAGGTTTATTTTTTTTTTCCCTGGAGTGTTATTTCTTAGATGCAGTTTTAAAATTGGATGATGCCACAAATCTGTTTGCAATGTATTAAAAAAAAAAAAAAAAAACACAACCAAAAACCCAAAAAAACCCCAGCAACAACAACAACAAAAAAGCCCAACCACAAAGCAAAAAGCCCAAAACCTGAATGTTGCTTCATGTCCCAGGCTTTAGTTTTTACTGATGGGTGCTAAGGTACAAGGATATTTTTGCTCTATTTTGTGACTCAGTAATATTATTTTTATCTTGGACTTCTGTATGGCCTTTTTTCAAATGGTTGCATTTTTCAATCTGTGACTATTCTGAAGCAATACTAAATGATGTGTTAGTAATGGCATCATCTTTTCAGATAACTGGAGAAACCTGGTCAAGGAGTTCTGCATCAAGGAGTTAACTGATCAAGGAGCTAACTTCCCAATACTGTTAGTTTAGTTTGAAAAAAAGTAGTGTCTAGCAGAAGTATTGATAGCGTTTTTAAGAGCCAGACTTAATTATTTTCAGCACTTCCTGCAAGAATGGCATTGGCTGGATAGGTTAGCTAAGTTATCACATGCATTTTTGTTCCATTTGGAAGGCATGGAAACTTTCTGTGAGTTTACCTGGTCTCTTTGTAAAAAGCTTTTTGAAAGATTAAAGACTCAATCTTAGTCTCCAATGAGTTCTTTTAAACTGACAAGGTACTGATATATGTGTTTCAAGTGTTTTGGAGGACGAGAAGCCAGTCACAACCAACAAGCTGTGACTTTTGCTTTCTCTTGGCTATTAAAAATCACAGACTCAGTAGGGTTGTGTCCAACTAAAGTCTTCTCCCCACCTCTGCACATGTTGTGCTGAATCTTGAAGAGGTCTCTGCTTGGCCTGGTATTTCTTCTTTCATAAGTGAACTGGAGAAGGGGTGAATACTGATATGACAGAATGTGGTGGCAGCACTGTGCTGCTGCTGTAAGAAAGTTGTGGGAGGACCTTGAGACAGGTTGCAATTGAGTAATAAAAGGGTACATGTAGCTCACTGAAACACAAAGCTCTTCTGAGCTCAGTCATGTTTTCTGGACTCTGTTCTCAAGAGAATCGTCTTGGAGTTGGGTCCATTCAAGGAAAACATCAGCTTAGTGCTCAGCAAATGGGTGAAAACTGGCAAAGGACTCTTAAAACCTACTGGGGAAGCATGTTGGGTATAAGGGAGGAAGCTTTGTGTCTCTGCAGCTGCAAGGAGATCTTGACTGGTGTGTCTTATTCTTGTCTCAGAAAAGTGTGGAAGAAGTGGAGAATAGCTGTAAGGGTGGTGAGCTTCTTACGGACCACTTCCTACATGAGGAATCAATAAATAAGCAAGAGGTCTTTGGTCTAGAAGAAGGTAGAGGTTTAGGCTGGACTTTAGGGGGAAAAAATTTCACAGAAAGGGTCATTGGGCACTGGAATAGGCTGCCCAGGCAGGTGGTTGAGTAACCTTCCCTGGAGGTGTTTAAGGGATGGGTGGACAAAGTGCTAAGGGGCATGGTTTAGTGATTGATAGGAATGATTGAATTTGATGATCTGGTGGGTCTCTTCCAACCTGGTTATTCTATGATTCTATGAGAGGAAAGGTGTGGTTTAGAGATCTGTGCATCAACGAAGAGCAGGAGAAATAATAACCTTACAGGAACGGTAGGACTTTAAATTATCAGGTGGTGGGTTCAGAACAAACGTATAAATTTGCCCAAAATTAAACCCTGTAAGTTGTCACAGGTTGGTGTGAATTTTAGAAGTGATTTTTTTGTTATTAAAAAGTGGTTAGGCAAATTAATATAGAAGAAAAATCATCAAAGGCCATTGATATATATACCAGTCAATTCCATCTGAACTTTATCATTGTCCATGCTAGTGGGAGCATATGTGGTCTGCAGCTGGGCTGGGCTGTTGATGAGTTTTCTGCTGTGTTTTTAGGTAGCTTCAGTGAAGAGTCTGACAGGTGTCAGAGGCAGGGGCTGCCCCGTTTGTGATATAACAGTGACCTAGCAGTGATGTTCATTTCTCTTTCCCTGGATTTGTGTTCTCAGTTGCACTTTGATGTTTACTGTGCACATTCCCTGCATGGGGCAGCTGGTTTCTGGTTCTATAAACTGAATCAGTGAAGATAATTTTTAAAATAATGGGAAAGCAAACTAACACTCCCTCCAATACTCTGACCTGCTTCACCCTGCATTTATCTGTCAGAGGCACAGCTGAACATGACAGGCTGTGGCATGGAGCTGGGAACAAGAACCTGGAGAAAAGCAGAAACTTCTTACACTGACTTTGCTTCTTTAATTGCAGTGAGTTATTTTCAGGGCAACTGTTGCAAGTGTCTATTAATCTGAAGTTCATTCTTTCTGCTTCAGACCTGCAACAGAGCTACACATTTGAAACCCTACCTGTTGTTTCCTCCTCTCCCATCTGCAAACTTAAGTGTTTTACCTGCAGTCTAGTTACAGATACAATCTCTGATTTCAAAGTTTTCCTTTTTCTAAGATGTTCTTAGAAAGAATTTGCTAGCTAAAGCAGTTCTTCAGCTTTCAAAAATTAAGTTATTTCTGTGGTTCTTGTCTCCTTTCCTTCTGATTTCCAACACAAACTGAAGTTTATCATAGTTCATCCCTTTGCAATCCACGGAAAACCTAGGCAACGGTTTTTCAATAGTGCTAGACAAATATAGCAAAGACTAGAGCAAATTAGCCTTTCTTTACAAAATATTTTTGTTTCTATGAATGTACATATATTTTCCAAACTGTTTAAATGCAGATATTACTTCATAAGCAATGCAGTATGTGTACAGCATAGGAACAATGTGATTCTTAAAGATGCTTCATAGAACCTCTTTTGGAATATTCTCTACTTTTCAGATTCACTATGTTTTAAGAAGTACAAGTTCAAACTGATAAGGCTAGAGGACTGCAGAATCTACATATAAGTGTACTTAGAGCTAGGGAGGAAGTGTAACACATGAAAGCATATGAAAGCACATGAAAGCTGAATTGGATTGAAGTGTTAAGTTACTGGACAATATTGGTATAAGAACGAATAAATCAGATTAAATTTCTTCAGTATCAAAAATTGGGAAAGCTTTCTGGACAGCAGGAGAGCGAATACCCTTCCAAGAGGCAAAACAACATAACTAACTGACTTTGAATTGTCCAGATTCTGTCTCAAAAGACTTTATGGTGTTGTTGCCTGTAACAGTGTGTCTGACTGCACAGACTACATGACCTGGAGATCCATACTCTGTGTTTGCTTGCCTGAATGTTTATTAGGAGATGTGATCTCACGTTTGACTGTAAGAAAATACATAACTAACTCTGTTCCTGTCTTTTTGGGAAACAGTGAAAATCCATTTCAGTTCTTAGGTGATTCTTTGATTGCGTTAATGGCTTGTGCACCACAGTATTGTGATCTCTGATGGCTTTTAAGAAAGTCTAGATGATGTCTATGGAGTCTGAGATGATTTCTATTCTCTTATGCTATCTTGTATTACTCACTAAAACTGCATTCTTGCTATGCTTGTGATTCTGTGATTCATATGTCCACACTCTTTGAGATCAGCATTTCTGATACTGAGAACTGCTTGTAATACTTTACCTGGAATTTTTCTTTTGACTTAGACTGCAGCATAGCTGTTTGTTTTCAAACAAATTACGGTTTTTATGGGACAGAGACCAGCTGTTTTGTGCATTGTAAAAATTAGGTCTATTGTAAAAAAAAAAAAAAAAGCCCCTATAATAATTTTGAGTTATATGCTACAATTGCTTGTGTTTAGCTGGGGGCTTATTCTCCACTGAGGCACTTCAAAGCTAAATATGTCTTCCCTTAACGTTATAGACAGCAGTAAATCAGGTTTGTCTGGTTTAACCATTTATGATATTTGTGGCTTGCACACGCCAACTTTTTTCCTTGGAGAATTATTCTAATTCTTCTGCCTCTTTCATAGTTTTCTTTCAGAGTTTCTGTTTAAGTATTCCATGTGCACTGGAGTTGGATAGAACTGTTGCTTTCTTAGAAATGACTGTGACCATTGGCTTAGAACTAAAGAAAACAGAGATTAAATTACCCTCCTTTATCTGTCAGAGCAAACCAAAAATTGCTGCTGCAGTGTTAAAGTAGTGCTGTCCAAGCTCCTTGACTGAAAAATCAATAGATCAAACCTGGATGCTAGTCCTTGCCTGGTGATGTAACATGATGGGCACAATGAATAATGTTTTCCACAGCAAACTGATTGTATTTTTGGAGACATGAAGAAATTTCAGTTACAAAATCCAGCTGTGGAACCCCACTGAAGATGGCTGGGCTGCCATGAATTTTAAATTTTGAGTTGAAAATTTCTTTCAATTAAACTCATACATATAGATGGTTGTGGGGAGCATATCATCTAAGGAGTTTAGAGATGTTTTTTATTGTCTCTTTTTAAACTAAAACAAATCTGGAATGGTAGCAATGATTGCAGATTCCTAAATCAGAAACTTGCAGATCAGCTCTTACACTACTCTTCGCAGCATGAACATGATATCTTAAAAAAAATTAATTTTAACATTTTTCACAGAAGGGTTGAAATTGCCAGGGACCTCTGGAGGTCATCTGGTCCAACCTACCTGCTGAAGCAGGACCACCTAGAAATGGATGCCCTGGACCATGTCCAGACAGTTTCTGAATATCCGCAAGGAGGGAAGAGTGCACATTGTGGCCGGGCAGGCTGTGCTGGTGCTCAGTCACTCTAATAGGGGAAAAAGTGCTTCCTGATGTTCAAAGTGAACCTCCTGTGTTGCAGTTTGTGCCTGTTGCCTCTGCTTCTGTCACTGGGCATCACTGGAAAGAGCCTGGCTCAGTCCTTTTTGCACCCTCCCTTCAGGCATCTGTACTCATTGATGAGACCCCCTTGAGCTCTTTTTTTTTTTTACCCCTCCAGGCTGGGCAGCTCTCTCAGGCTGTCCTCACAGGAAAAATGCTCCGGTTCCTAAATTTTAACTTTGTAAATATTTTTTTTTCCCTGATTCAATTATTCACCAGCATATAAAGCCATGTTTCCTTAAGAGTGGGAATTCAATCATTTAGGTTTCAGATCTAGAAAAACAATTTGCTTAATACTGCACATATCATTTGCGTCTTTTAATCTGTGATCTGTTATTCCAGTCATAAGATGATCCTTTTTTTAGCCCTGTGAAGATGTTAGACTCTTATTGTTGCTACAGGTCTAAATATTTACTGTCTTGTACATAAGTGGTGTGTACTTAATTTTTCAATCTGGGAAAATTTAGGTACTCTTTTCTTTTTCCACAGTGCTAATTACAGTGGTTGCATGGAAGTCTGGAGTTTTTGTTGCTTCTCTCATTTATGTCTCGCTGTATGGTATGTGGCAAGGAGATGGTTGTCGTTACTACCAAGTGCGTATTATGTAAATAATGTAATGCCTGCTAGAGAAGTCTTGCCTGTGAGTTTTGCTATAAGAAAAAAGAAATGTTTGTGGCTCAAAGTAATGTAAGATTTTTACAAATTGTCAGCATTCATGGCTCACTTAGAAAATCATTAAATCATGTTGGTCTCACCTCCTGTGTTGAATAGGATGCGTTCTCTGACAAGGTATTCAGCCTAGTAACTCCTTCATCCCCCGGTGTCTAGCAGAAAGGCATCTAACCTCTGTGTGAAGACCTTGGATGAAAAATATGAGCACCTTTACAGTTGCCATCCTCCTTTGCTGGGAATTACCTATTCTCAGATCCTAGAAATGAGTTCAGGTTGAGCTTTTCCCTGCTAGATTCAGTTAAATTGATAGGTGTTGTCTCTTCTTGGTGAGCTCCACTTGCTGCCTTGGCAGTTGCTTTCAACGAATTAATGAACAGTATTTTCTTTCTGATCAGTTAATTTAACATTTATTTCAATAAAATGCATGCTAGGATGAAATGAAAATAATAATTTTGCTGAATCTCAGACAAATTTTTTGTACTCCAGCGACATTTAAGAAATGCTAACATGCATTTTTACAGCTGTGTGAAAGGATGAAGTCTTACGTCCAATTATCATCTCCTTGGAATCTCCTTAGTAACATAAACCAGATGAAATTTGAAAGATAATTTTCCCTGTTGTGGTAAAGGAGTGTGACAGTGATACTTGGGTGTTCTTATGTTGTCCATCCTGAACACATGGTCAGGACTGATGCGTGTGCATCTTCAGAAACTTCTCAACTATATCTTGACTGAATAAGAAAGAATGCTTATCTCCCATCAAAAAGAGTGATTTTTTGGGGGGTGGTTTGGTTTTATTTTTCATTTACTGATGAAAGTAAGGTGTCAAAAGCCAGGGTTCAGATCCAGTTATTCAGTTAACATACATGGTTTAGTTCTTTCCAGTACATAGTCTTTACACTGACTAGAGATATGCCTTGATCCTCATCATCAAAGCTGTTAATCGGCATGGCAAATGATAATGTCTGAGGTTTGAGCAAACTAATGAAGTAAAATTCAAGAGAAAAGGAAGCTGAAGGGGAGACCCTATCACTTTCTACAACTACCTGAAATGAGGTTGTACTGAGGTGGGTGTTGGTTTGTTCTCCCAAGTAACAAGTGATAGGATGAGAGGAAATGGCCTCAAGTTGTGCCAGGAGAGCTCAGATTAGATACTAGGAAAAATTTCTTCACTGAAGGAGTTATCAGGCACTGGCACAGGCTGCCCAGGGAAGTGGTTGAGTCACCATCCTTAGAGGTATTTAAAAGATGGGTAGATGACATCCTCAGAGATAGGGTTTAGTAGTGGATAGGTATGGTTGGAATTTATGATCTCAAGGATCTTTTCCTACCAGACGATTCTATGATTCCATTTATGAAATACTACATTGTTTATCCCATTTTTTCCACATGCTTTTACAGGTGATCTATGTTGCAATAAATGCTGTATGTAGTGATAAAATAGCAGTAAGCACCACTGGCACATGTGGTATGTCTTCACTGCAGCCTAATGTTTTCATGGTTCTTATAGACAGCATTTCAGAAGGAAGTTCTATGGAGCAGTAGTGCTGATGGGGAGTGTTTTCCACAGAGAGTTGGGGACATATGAGATGCTTAAGAGATGGGAGTAGCTAATTCAAGTGACTGTTTGGGTGAATGAAAGTTGCAAAAAAAAAAATTTTGTTTTCCCTGACAGTAGTTTCATTACATTCAGGCTGAGAATCATTCACTTGTGACTAGTCTTCAGAGTGAACAGATACTGTATTCTTTTTCCCCTCCCTCTTTTCCTCATCCCTCTGAACCTGATTAGTAAATATCTCCTCATTTAGATTCTTTTTTTGTTAAGTTTTATTGAAAAGGAGAGCAAAAGAATCAGTTTTGAAAGTGTTAGGATTAGTTGGTGAGTACCTACCACTCATAGGAATCATTAGGTAGAATTGTGTTCCTTTGCCATTTTTTACAAGGTTATTTGGTTGTTAATAAGAACAATCTTAATATAGTAATTGATTGTGGTTATGGTGTACTTTGGATAGGTGTAGCAGATTTTTACTGCAATATCTAGAGTCTTGGATAAGCCTTGAATAAGTACAGTTTAAGACATTTGGAAAGTAGGTTATTTAACATGGTAGGTTCTGGACAGGGCCTCAGCAGTGAGGATTGAGTTAGCAGAATTATGATTCTAGTCAGTTGCTGCCTTTTCAATAAAACTAAGCAAAATAACTGAAATGGCATTTTTTTAAAGCTTGGTTTATGTGGCAGGGTAGACAGATTTTTTTTTTCATTTTTTTTAAATGAACTTTCGAGCAAAGTGTTAGATAAATTTTTCTCCATATGGATGGTGAGTTCTCCTAAACCAGTCACTGTGAAGTGGTGTGTTGTTGCATGTAGGACAGGTATCTTCATGTCAACAAGTTGCTGGTGTTGGAATAATAATAGTGCCTTGGGCAGTAAAAATAGGCAGAACTTGGAGTGAGGGTAAGTTAGAGACTAGTTGTGTTCTAGGGCAGTTGTCACTTTGTTTTCTGTCTTGTAAATGGCAGAATATAATGCCTTTCACTTATTTTAATGAGGTTGTGTTGGTTTCATAACCTGTGATGTCTTTTAAAATTTTTTTTTATTTTTTTGGTTATTCATCATTGCTGTAGTGATTGAACTTGAGTTCTTGGAATAGGACCCTGTTATGGTGATCTATTTAGTAATTTTCTATGGTTCTGTGTCATGGAAGTCACTGTGCTACAGTAACGTCTGTTTTGTTTAACTTGCACTTGCAGTATTTGTCATTCTGATTTCAGTGTCTGACTCTTCTCTCTTTGCATGGGATAGGTCTGCAGTGAGTAGCACAGCTTCTTGATACAGTATTCCAATAAAGCACTAGAGAGCAACATATTTTTACAGTATCCATCTGTTTCTGGTGGTGGATTATGATCAGCTACTATGTTACTATACAGGCATTTGCTCAAAACATTTTACTTGTTAAAATGTTTTTCTTTTGCTGTCTTTTGGAGGATTGTTTTGTCTATAGAAGGTATTCTACTTGGGTGAAAGGATTAAATAGATACAGGGCGTGTGCTGCCCACCTTATGCAATAATATGAAATAACTAATTACCTATATTTGTATACGGATGTATGCTCATACAGTTCATAAGTTAACTCTTCTAGGAATCCTGGTATTGAATTGTGATGCCAGCTTCATTAGTCAGCCCTACAGGAGGTGCCTCAACCAAGCACAATGGTGGGACACAGTTCCCTTTCAGGGAACTGCCCCTGTCATTTCCTTTGATCTTCTCCTGCATTTAGAAATGGCCAAATAAATGGGTTTTTTTTCTGTGTTCTTTCTAGGGAAAATGGTGCACTCTCAGTAGTTTGCAGTTCATGATCATCTGAAACTGTCGCTGTGGTGGACTGTGATCTTTTTCTGGATAGATGCTTTTGATGAGTAGCACAGTGCTGATCAGTAATATATGGGCATGCTGTTTAAGATGCTTGGTATCAAGCCTACAAGTAACAGCCTGCAGTGATAAACAACAAGACAAAGAAGGGTCCTAGAGCTGCATGATCTTACTGTGAAGGATAGGAGAAACATCATCTCTTTGCTTCTACATAATTTACATTGTTTGCAGTAGGAGTGCTAAATGTCAGCCATCTCTGCTGTAGCCACTCTGAAAACTTTATATACACGGATAAAAAAGCAATAAGCAGTACAGTTACCTCCATGGGTTAAAGCAGGATGCACTCATTATGAAGGTCTTGCCACTAGTTTGCTCTCTTGCACTCTGCCTTTGAGTAGGCAGATACATACTGATGGCAACGTCCTCAGCCTGAGTTGTAAGGTAGCCTGATTTTAAAAATAAAAATACAAAAATGAACACAAAACTCCAACCAAGATAAAATAAAAAACCCCACTCAAAATACTGGAATATTTGTTTTAAACAGCTGGGTTTTAGATTCCGAAGATGCAGTGCCAGTGGTGAGAGAAGGGATCATGCTGCAATCAAAGAGGGGAGGAGCACAAAACTACATCTTTGAATATGCATAAAAGCATAATGAGTTCAATAACCTGTTCTGGCTTGATGTAAGTGGGAAGAGGTTGTAGAATTATACAAAGAACTTCTTTGCAGAATTCTAAAAAAGAATAAATTGCACATGGAAACCAAATCTTGGAAACTGTGGCTGTCAAATGCTATTAATGAGAGCTCAAAAATAAATGTAAAAAAAATTTTTTTCTATCAGAATTATTTTTCAATTAGCTTATTTTTATGCTTACAGAGGAAATAAGGAAGACTGATTTTTTTTTTTTCACCTCAACATATGAAAACTGTGAAGACTTCTCTCCCTTTTCTAGTATATTGGTAGTTGCTTGTAATAATTCATTTGAGCAGGGATCCTGAGGAGTACCTTAGTGACCAGGTGGCCACTGCATGTAAATGCTTAATTGTATATTTGGGAAAACAGCAAGTACCATGAATTTGCTGTGCTTGCACATGTGACAAGAGAAAAAAAAAGGTATTTCCGTCTCAATGTCTGACATGATGGTTTCTGGTGTAATCAGTTTAGAAGAGCAAGCTGCAAAGCCAAGTGGTTCATTCATCATCTGCTGTAAATACTGTGTGTGGTTACTTAGCATTGCTTGTTACTGTTGCCTCATCTTCAGTAGCTAATTATGATAAAGGAAAAGAATCCAGGGAATACTTTGCAAAATGTGAAATAATTCTAGTACAATTATGACCTACTTTGCTGCTTAGCACAGCTGAAATGGGGACGAATTAGGCTGTGTAAATCCAATTCCAAAGAATGAGACCTGTTTTTCAAAGATGCCTTTTTCCTCTGTCTCCTTTAATGTAGAGTACCTGATTTTACACCTACATTCTAATTTTTAAAGATACCTGTCACTACTGAATGTTCATGACTAGAGGTGGGTGGAGTGATGAAACCGTGGAATAGGGAGAAAAGCCACATTGCTGGCAGGATAGTAGTTGCAGTGAGTTGGTTAGCTGGAATTTCCAAATAGCTTAAGAAAATCTATACTGTAAACCAATATAGCTGACTTAATCCAGAGGCCCTTGATCATGTTGCTTCTGGTGATGGTAGCAGGTGTCTTGCAAAGTTGCTGGCTTGGTCTTAAGAGCCAAAGAGTTTGGATCAGTAGATGGAAGCTGCAGGCTCCTCGTGCTCTGAAATTCAGGAGATCACTGATCAACATCTTGCTTCCAACTGGGAAGCTCTGCTGTCCACCAGTGGTTTAAAAACTTATTATGCTTTTCTTAAAATGGGCATCAGAAAAAAATAGCCTTCCTAAAAGGTAGTAGCTTGGATATCTTAAGAAATGTGTCAAGCTATTTATTTACTTCAGTGATGTTCTGTATCTTTTCCAATTGGGGCTTATAAGAATGATATCAGAAAAGAATAGTTTGTAAACTTTCTGTTGTTTTTTACTTCAATTAAACTGTTTAGGGCTTCTGCTGAACCTGTACAACAGTCTATCAGGAATTCCCTAGGAAAGCTGATGTGTTCCAAAATTATTTTTCAAGTGTATTAAAAAGTGTGAGTGTATTAAAAGCTTTCCAAAACACCTTGAAGGACTTCCATCAATAGGAACTTCTCTTCCAAATAGGAATAGGAAGTTTAGAGCTGCTGCTGGGACCCTGGCTAGACAAGCTAATAGTTTAACTTTCATCACATCTGAAAATGGATAAATGGATTAAAGCAAAAAAACATTCAAAGTAAAGCTAAATGTGTTTTTCAGTTAGATAAGAGTGTATTCTGCTCAAGTTCTGGGCCACCTGGACATAAGTGAGCAATAAGCTGAGCCTGTGTTACCACCGTTAATGAAAGGGTAAGGCTTGCAATGAGCAGTTTTGCTTGGAGGCAAAGTGTGTTTGCATTATACCAGTGATGTGTACTAGCTATGTAACTTCTGGTTTAGGCAGACATGCCATCTAAGGTATGAGCTGAGAGCAGGCAGAAAAGATTGCATAAGATATCTTTGTGATTTGCTTCTCTCCTGCTTTTTTTTTCTTTTCTGGAGTTAATAAATGTAATTGGATGGATGGAAACACTGCTGAGTCCCTTGTTTTTCTGCAGTGATACTGTGGCCTCGTGATATCATTGAATTTCATGCAGTGTCTCTTACTGGCTACATAGAGACACTTCATCCATATCCTTATTTTATAAACCTTACAACATTCCCTACCTGCACTGTTTTGTCTGCAGACTTTTCTGATTGTGTGGGTTTTTTTCTTCATCCACATTTTTGCTTTTTTTCCCTTCATGTGAACACCAAGTGAAAATATTTTCTTAGTTACACTTTGGTACATAATTTAAACATAAGGCAGGAACTCCTCTCTTGCCTTACATTTAATCCTAGCAAGCATGGGGGCTGCACAGTGAGGCAGGGCAGCAATCTGACTTGAAACCAGTCCCTCTAAAAAACCCTCAAACTGATTTAGTTAACTGTGTGGCCATATGGCTGCCAGCATAAGCATCAAAGCATTTAGGGATGAGTTGAAGTACTCTGAGCTGGTGTCTTTACTCTGGGAGTTTGTTGCCTCTGCTTTCTTTTTAAAAGTACTTGTTGGAATTGTGCGTGAAAGGTAATGGTGGTTTTGTGTTGGCTTCCTTTGCTAGGGAAAACACAGTTTTTTCTTAAGAAATCATTATTTGACTATTACCTTGGCCTGGCATGTGTAGCAATGAGGTCAGTGGGGCATCACCCTGGCACCTTGGTCTGCCAAGCACAGTTTGCTTGCCCCAAAAGATGGGCTGTGCTTTGACACCCATAACAAAGAAAATGGATGCTTGTCTTCCTTCTGCAACTCAGCCCTGTTAGATTTTTATACCTACGATGAAGCTGATGTTTTCTCTCCTTTTTACTGCGGGGCTGCATTGCTAATTACTTAATTACTGATTAAAAATTTGTGATCAATTATATAAATATCTTCTGATCTGATTATTCTTAAATACATTGGGGATTACAAAAGAGTTCAGATTGTCATAATGATGTACACTGACTTTGTTTCTTTTCTTTTTCTTTGCTTCCTTCCCTTTATGCGAATGGTGTATTTGTGCTTCGTGACATCATTGCTGATTTTCCTTTTGTTAATCATCTAGAAAACCACCTAAGGTAAGTTTTTTCTCTCTTTTTGCCTTTGTACCTGCTTGAAAATGTCAAGCAATGCAGAAGTCTTGGGCTTGTTCCTAGAGTATGTGATCAATATGGTATGTGATACAGGAAAATACATTAAATAAAAGAATCTATTCCTCATACTTCAAAGTTAAAGACTTAATAGTTACAGGAGAATACATTTTAATCCAACTGATATGAAGGCAAGGCACGACTTGTTAAAGCTGTGATGAGGACAAGTCATGATTTTAGTACAGTCATAGGCACATTTGAAAGAGTAGGTAAGTATTGTCTGTAAAATATTGATGTAATTGTACTTAAAAGTTAAAGTACTGTTTTTAAAAGATGGCAAAATACATCTAGTAAGAAACAAACTGTTCTTGTTTGTAATTGACAATCTTCAGGAAATTCAACAGAATTCGCTTAGAAAATATTCTGTTATTTGTAATGCAGGGAAGGGAGGGAGAATGAGTGTTATGTGTCTGTTGGGGTAGAGAAGGAGCTTTACTGGGAAGGCCAATAGCGTATTGGTATAAGGATGGTAGCAATGGTAAGGACTGTGAACTACATCTTGTCAACAAATAGAAAACACTGTATTGGTATTTTGCGTCAGATATTTAATGATATTTTTATCCTTTCTCTTTCTGTTGAATGGTACCTTTCACAGTAGAAGGCTGTAGTTAGCTCTAAATGGAGTTTTATTTCCTTGGATTTGTAGCTCTTTAAGAAACAGGTCCGAGAGTTCTGGAGGTGTAGCAGAGTATACTGTAGGCCTTCTGGGAATAGAAATTGTGATGACTATTGATCTATACATCTGTCTTACACGGGTATCTATTTACTATATGGTTCAGACAGCTATTTTATATGTATGTTTATGCATAAATACATAAAATTTAAGTATTTATTTTTTGATTAATTTTGCATCAAAAGAGAACACTTCTCAATTAAGTGATATATATTATTTCCAATAGGTAAGGAAGAATAGATCAAACACTATTTTGTCATGAATTTAAGTAGTCACATTTGAAAAGTTAACAAACAAAAATATGTAATTTAAGGTCACAGCATGTGAAAATTAATAACACTGTTAGAATTGAAAATGGTGTGCTTTTCTGATTTATCTTTTCCTCTCAGACTGAATTTCTTAAAATGATGAGCCTGTTTTTTAGTTTTTTTGGGGGGTTTTTTTGAAAAAAATTAGTGATGTTGTTCTATCAATCCTGCTTAATGTATTTAATTCAAAAGAGTTTAGTTTGGTAATTATTAAAAACTTTTTTTCTAATTTCATAAAAGCTTAATTACAAGAGCCTTATTTTCTGTAGTACATCATTCATGTTCCATTATTGGCAAGTGAAGTTATTTTTGACATTGTGAAAAGCTTAATTATGGTCTTGCATTTCTTTGACAAAAACATAACAGCTGCAGGCTTGTGCATATATGCCAAATTATAGCTAGATGTAGTTAGGTGGTCATTAGTATACTGGAGCTACAACACTGAAATCAAAGATGTTATGTGAAATTTTTATCAGTTTGAGTCTGAAGAAGATTCTTACTCTAAGTGGAAACAGGCTTTGTGAGTTTGTAAAGATGTGATATGAGATTTGGATGTACTGCACATAGTTGATAGTCTTCAAATTGGGATTTTTAAAAAAAATAACAAAATTTCTTCAATATTGGAAGTTTCTTTGTATTCTCTTCAGTGACCTACTTCACAATCAGCTGTGGATGAATTGTGATCCCAGTTCAGTTTGGTAGCTCAGAAGCTGTTGTAGAAGTTACATAAGGATATTAGGGTTTTCTGCTATTTCTACAAATGTTGTTTAAGTTTATTATTAGTCTTGGGCTTTTAGTGTAATTTTGTGATAAAGGTAGAATGGTAGCTCTAAGCTGAGCTTTGTAAGCTGTGCCCTATGCTGCCTTCTCATTTTCACTCTATACTTATTTAGGCTTGTGGTAGGTCTTGTGTTTTTCATGCAGTAACCCTACAGTGGTGTGCACGCTTACAGTAGCTCTGGATACAGTAGTACCAAGATCTATCACCTCCTAAGACTTTCTTGTAACTTTCCACCTTTGTATGTTTGTGCTCTAACGTTTGTGAGTTTAAAATCTTATAATGAATGTATAATGAGTACCTACTCAAGCTTGTATACTTATTTTTACCATGAACTTCTGATAGTGCACTATCTGCCTTGGTGACTTCTGTTCCATTACTTGTAGCTCTGTCTGTTACCTGACTATTTCTAGATGTCTAAAATGTGGTGTCCAAGTTTTTTTCCAACTGTCCTACCATTCAGCCTGAAAATACTGTGCGTTGTCAAACACTGGAATAACATAGCTGGGAAAACCCCTACCCTGCTGGTCCCTTACCTCCACCAAAGTTTTTAGTTTAGAAGCTACTGCCCTAGTGTGGCAGGTTCTTCCCTTTTAGATGCTAGGATGAAATATGACCTACAGAATCTTCCAAAAAAAAAAAAAAAACCAAAAGGAAGTTTTAAGACTTATGTGTTAGTTCTCTCTTTAATTTAAAAGACCAGAATAATTTTATGTCTGTTTGTGAGAAATGTCCAACACTAGTGTGAATTTAATATCTGCTTGTGGTTGAATGGCAACTTGTGCAGATGCCTGAAGTAGGTGTATAATGTGTCTTCCATGGTTTTCCAGTTTTATTTACCTTACTTACCTTCTGACCATACATTGAACTTCCTGGTGCAGTGGCTGTGGGGTTGACATCAGAGCAGCAGGAAAGCAGAAATACTAGTCACAGAGACTTACTCAAAATGCTTAGAATAATTGAGAGCTCAGGAGATCTTAGTGGAGATACAGATAGCAATTTTAAACTTTTCAAACAAAAAATATTTGCCTCTTTTTCTTTTAAAGTTTTTTTTCCAAAAGACTCTGCTAAAACAGAGAATGCTTGAAGTTTTAAATTTTGTTTGTGTGTCACAGATGTTAAATTGTATTTCAACAGTAATTTTGATATAGTTGGTTCATACAGTTTTGATGTAAGTTGGTTAATGTTAAGTTTCCATGTTAACCGAGTGTAAGTTGCTTCTGAGTGTTCTTCAAAAAGCTAAAAAATCATTTTCAGTGCCTGGGTAATGCCCAGTTTTGAGTACTGACCAGTAAGTCTGTGTTGTGGTTTAACCTCAGACGGCAACTAAGCACCACACAAATGCTCCTTCACTTCCCCAGGTGGGATGTGGGACAGAATTGGAAGGATAAAAGTGAGAAAACTCGTGGGTTGAAATGAAGGCAATTTGATAGATAAAGCAAGAGCTGCAAGCTCAAGCAAAGCAAAACAAGGAATTCATTCACTACTTCCCATCTACTGTGAGGTGTTCAGCCATCTCCCATAAAGAAGGACTTCATCATGGGTAACGGTTACTTGGGAAGTCAAACACTCTATCTCCATGTAGCCCCCCCCCCCCCCCCCCCTTCTTTACTCAGCTTTATATTGCTGAGCATAGCATAATATAGTATGGAATATGCTTTTGGTCATTTAGGGTCAGCTTTCCCAGCTTTGTCCTGTCCCAGCTATGTCCCTTCCTAGCATTTTGTGCTCCCCAAGCCTGCTTGCCTGTGGGGTGGTGCGAGAGGCAGAAGAGACCTTGACTCAGTGTAAGTAAGGCTCAGCAATAACTAAAACATCCCTGTGTTATCAATGCTGGTTTCAACACAAATCCCAAACTTAGCCTCCTGCTAACTGCTATGAAGAAAATTAACCCTGTCCCAGCCAAAACCAGTACAGTCTGGTTTTGGCATTAACAGAATTTCTGATAGCTTTGATAGTCATATTGAGATGGGGCTTAATACCTTCTTCAGGGAAATGGATCTTGGGACAAAAAATGTTAAGAAGAAAATGACCATTCTGCATACTTCTGTTGAAAGAAAAGGTACCATCGTTTTTGTTTTTAAGGAGGAATAGTCAGTGAGGATGGGAAAAGGAAAGAGATCATCTTAAATGAGACTTGGAGGGTTCTGTCATCTTCATTATAGCGTAGGTTCTGTATCTTCACCCCAAGTAGACTTATGTGCTCTTCTTGGGACTGCATGTCCTGCAGTTCCTCACTGAAAATCAGGAAAATATAAACTAGTGAGTCATCGTCTTACACTAAAGATGATCAAAAGGGTCACTTTTCAGGTAGTACACTGTCCTACAGACATTTCCCATAAAATACCTTTGTCATGTATGTGTGGAACACCCTCACTGATTTGGGTCTGAGTTTCTTGCTTGTGTATGCCTTACTTCTAAGACAGTTGATTCTGGCAGTTGGAATCTCTTTTCCCACAAGTCTGAATTGTCCTGAAAATTGGTTTGGTTGGGTGCTTCGTGAAACTGCTGTTGTTGGGAATATTCAAGCTTACTGTTTTGTCATCACTGATCAAAGAAATTTTTAAGTTTTTGCTATAAGTCGTTCTATAGAGAGGGAGTTTTACTGCAGCTGCTCCACATGTTTTGCAGATGGTGCATGCCCCAGGAGTTTATGCTTTTTAGTTTCCACTTTTTTGCAGACTTTTTTTTTTTTAAAGTAATCTTATTACTTCTGTTAGATGGATTTTGCAGTATTCCCACACAGATTTTATAAATAGACTGAGTCCATGTCCTGGCTTCTTATGTTGAGTATGAAAAAATACTGAAAAGCTTTATTTACATTTGTGTTATCTTGAGACAGAATTTTTCTCTTATTGCATAATCATGATGGAACTTGTAAAAACCAGTCTGACCAATTTTTACCATTTAAAAAAAAAATCCAAAGAACAACTGTTTTTCTATGCTTAGCTATGAGCACATATTTTAGTTTGTGAAGTCACTTTGCAAGATCATTGTTCAAATTCCAAGTAATTGAATAATTCTGTCATGATTTTCCATGTTAACCAAGTGGAAAATGTTTAGGACAATAGATTAAATTGGCCTACAGTACTGCTTTATTGACATTTAAGTCAGAACACATGAGCATGTGTAGCTGAGTAACCTTTCTGACTGGGCTGTGTGATACACTGCAGATAACACTTAGTTTCAAGGGGAAAGAATAGGCATCTGGTATGTTTGGATCCTTACAATTGGGTTTTCTTTTGTAATTGAACTGCTTGCTCTTTGATTGTAGAGAGATTAAGTGTTGTTACCTACTTGTTACCAAGTTCTGTGAGAGAAATTTCTGTAAAAGTGAAATGTGAGGAGAGAATGCTGTTTCTTAGGCTGATGCTGTAACCCTTCTCCTTATTGAAGACTGAGATCATGATGATGATTTGAAGCACAGTGAACAAATGCACAAAAGTAACTTTAAACACCCCAAACTTATATGGAGGTCTGAAGCTATGATATGGAGACCTGAAGCTATGGTGGAGTAAGTGCTGCATTTTGCTTGCAGTTCAGTGGCATATCTACTCCTCTGACTCAGTCGTGGCAGGGAATGTCCTGACTCATGAAATTGTCTCTTTGTGTTTGTGCTGCAGTTAAGTGTCTCAGACCTCCCTGCCAGACTGTTATGGTGGGTTTATTTGCTTGTTTGTCTTCTCTTCAGAAGGGAATTCCAGAATTTCAGACGTTGTGGTCTAAGTGTTGTCTCAGTATTGAGTCTTCTCTTAAGCTATTTGATGTGTTTTGCCTTAAGTCGTGGGAGTGGGAAGGAGATGAGTTTACTGTGCTGCCTCATTTTATCCTTCAGAAATACTTGCAGCAACAGACGTGTTGGGAGTAGTTAGCTTATAACATACCTGTAGATTGCATAGCAGTTCTTTAATAGCAGGGAATCCAAGAGGTTCTACATCCTCAAAAGCCAAAAAGAAATGATCTGTAGTCTTCCTTACTTCAGGGTTTGTCTGACAGGGGATTTGGCATTTCTGCTAGTAGAGCCTGTGGGTCTTACTCAATGTTGACCTGCTTCATTTGTCTTACTAAGGAGATCAGCTCTTGGAAGACCAGGCAGAGGGAAATACTAGCCCAGGCAAAGCTTTAATAAAGTTGTTTGGGCTTTTTCACCACTTCTTGGAATCCCAAGAGAAAGAAATAAATAGAATATGTATTATTGACTCATCCACCGTTGTAAAATATGGACAATATACTGCATCTTAAGGTGTGTTTATGGCAATATAAAGCTGCCCAAACAGCAGTGTTAAATAAATGTACTTGTTCTCAAATGTGCAGAAGTAGTAATTTGAATCAAATCCCCATGTGTTAAGTTACAAGACATTGTTCCAGGTCAACAAACCCACTGAGCACAGTATTGAATCTCATTTGATTTCTACTGAGCTGGAACTCTTTGACTAAAGTGATACTAAGTCTTTTCATTAGAGCAGGCTCTCATAACTTGTTTGACTTAGAGCTGTATTTTCCATTTGTAGTTTTTGAACTTCCTCTACTGAAGTCAGGTACTGTACTCTTAGTTTAGGCAGGCAATCTGGCACTATTTATTTTCTCCTCAAGGCTTGTAAGCAATAATGCTCTTCATAGAGAAGTTGAATTAATGGTAAAACTCCTGTATGCCTTGGATTAACGTCTACTAAATAGTCATCTCGCCAAGTTCTGTATATTGAGTATTTTCAGTTCTGTTTTATTACTATTGGCATAAACTTTGTCAGTATTAGTGCATGGAGAAGAGTGGAACTAATTATTAGATTTTTGCCTGTGTTTTGAAGTCTGTATTAAGGGGTACAGTAAGGAATATTTTGTATTGTGTATAGTACAGGTATAAAAGAAGTATTGCAGTTTTGCAACTCTCAGGATTTCCCAGAAGTATGCCTGCTCATGAAGCCTTTTTCCAGTTGTGATTTAGGATTCATAGAAGCACTAGAGCCTAACTGCAATGAAACAGTCATGGATTTCTACTGCTTTAAGAGGAATATCTTGTAGCCACAGTTTCTGATTTGTCTTTTTATGTACTTCTACAGGTGTTTGCCTTTGATCACTGCTTCTGGTCCATGGATGAATCAAACACCACAAAATATGCAGGTAAACTGTCTTCCATGCTTTTGACAGTGTGAATTATTTGAGAATGTAGGAAAGCTTGGGCTCTTGTTTTGTGGAAATTTTTTTCTTGCGTTTGTACTGTGCTGCATAAGCGATCTCTTCACAGAAAGACTTTCATTTTTGCAGGAGTTGGGTCATCTGAATTTTAGTGCCTCAGTTTAGAAGGAATACAGTCATTAAGGTTCCTGGTGTACTGTTCAGGAGGGGTACTCTTATATCTAAGCTATAGTGTTATTTTTTTATCCACTGGAAGATTCTCTTTTGAGATAATTGTTTTTGTCACCTAATACAAAATTTTGGTTCTGCATCACAAATTACTTCTGACTAATGCTAGTGATGACGTGTGTTTTCAGTCCTCTGCGTTCCTGTGTGTGACAGAGAAAAAAAACATGTTCTCCTCAAATACTGTTGTTATTTCAAGTCTTTCAAGTCGTTCATAGTCTGGTCGTTCAGATCCCTGGTGGTTTTGAGTGATCAGCTTTATGACTTCTTCCTCTCAAAAGATGGATAATCCAGGCATGATTGTAATCCCAGGAGTTAGTTTCCTCATAACAGGATTGGTGTATTAGCATATTCATACTTTATAAAAAGGACTTGTTTTGATAGAGGCAGCTCTGAGCATTGGGATTTCGAGGACGTGGTTTGTGAAAAAGAGAAGAAAAAACCAAAACCAACATTCGATTTAGATATTCACATTATGGAGTTTTGTCGCCCATATTAAATCTTGAAGGTTAGATAGCTCAAAGTTTGAGATCTATGGGCAGAAAGATATAAGGTGGGTTTTTTTTTCCCATTTCAGATAATTTTGCTGCCTGGGAAAAAAACCCCAAAACTGTTTTTGGGTCAGGCCTAACTTACTAGGTTGTTGGCTTGTTCACTTGCCTGTGTGTGAACTAATACTATGCTATCCTATGGTAGCATTTCTTGTTTTAAAACCAACCTTCCAAATGCTGAAATGGCAAGATTTCAGTTTTTATACTCTTGTAGTATAAAGGTGACCTAATTCTTTTTGACATCTTGGCCTAAATTACTGTACTTAACAAAAAAACCCAAACTGGTTTTGCTTCAGTTTTTTTGATAATTCCTTTGCCTCGTGGAACAAATGCCTATTGTCCCAGGCACCTTGCAAATACACGTTGTCTATGTCCAGAGGTTGTACCAGGGACTGTTATGGAATTAACAAGCTTAAGACTCTCAACAAGCCACCTGACAGGCTGAGATTTTGAGCTAAACTGTAGTTTCTTGATTGGGCACTGGCCTACAGAAGGGGTGTGGATCTGTAAGCTAGACAGATGCATTAGATACTCCCTGCCCAAAGTAACTATGTGGATGTGTAAGTTTGATATCGTTGGCAAGACCAGTCATTGGTTGCAGAATTAAAAGGAAATACACATAGAGCTTGAAAGTCCAGAGTGCTTGTAAATTTAAATATATAAGCTTCAAGCTTAAGTAGAATTCTTTTAAAAGGATATGCAACATAAATTTATTTACTTGAAAAACCCTTTTATCTGCATAACAGAAATACAGTGAAAGATGTGTCAGTGGAGGGTTTAACAAGAGATTCTCAGGTACTAGGCTACCCTATAAGTCATCACACTCGGTGCAAAACCAAAGCATGCTCATCTTGTATTATGTTGTCTAGATTTATTATTTTGTATATTATACTATATTGGGTTTGGTTTAATGATAAATGGGATATCAGAAAACCCAGAGAATGGTAAGCACCACTGACAACATATGTCTGAATTCTATGTTGACCCACATGGATAAATCTTCCATGTTGGTTTTGGGTTTTTTTTCGACGTAACGAAACCAAACTTTGTGCTCTCCTCAAAATGTACATTTGTTACAGGATTCTGAAAGCTATCACACATGATTATGGTCTGGTTTTATTTTTCACTTTGCTGATGGATTTACAATACTCCTGGCGCTTTCTGATATTGTTTGTACAAGAGCAAGATTTTTATTTCAATAAACTTAATCACATGTGTAATTGGTGATAATTCTCAGATTGTGTGGGAGCTGGGCTGACCCTAAAATGGGATTAGCCTTCTCTTTTAATTATGCTAAACTTATGCTGTGAGATGCTCTCATCTTTTTTTCTGGCTGAAGCTAAGGCTTATTTTTTCTGGAACTCATGTGCAGGAAGTATGAGAGATCTTACTCCAGTTTGAAAGTTACCTTCTCTTTCCAGCAGTTGAAAGCATGGGGGTTGTTGCTGTCAGAGACCTAGTGCTGTGGTTTTAGTTTCTGACTATATTTCAGTGATTCTGTATGCAAAACCCACACAGCTATGCTCTTTTGGTTTTGGTTGGGTTTGGGTTTTTTTGTTTTTTGTTTTTGGTTTTTTTGTTTTAAAGGTAGTGGTACAGAAGTAGGCTGTTGGTAGCAGGATTGCTTTTTAGCTCTTTTTTTTTGCACTAATGTGAAAACTGGGTTCTAAATTCAAATATGATCCAGCAATATCACTAACATAAATACAGAAAGTTACTTTCACGTGAGGAAAATATCTAAAGAGGGTGTCTTTGCAGCTGTCCTTGCAGGACTGTATGCATGAAAGCAGCGGGAAGTCTGGAGCACAGAATTGAGGAGTAAGTTCTTTCACAAGATCTTTGTGGAAATGGTGGTTTGATTTCAGATACTGCATGAGGCAGAGACAATGTACCAACTTGATATCCCAGCTTAGAGATTGCAAGATGGAGAACCCCCTCTGAATTATTCAAAAAACTGTTTCCAAACAATTTGTAGTTGTATGATTCCAAACAAGGAATGATTACAAATATCTGAGTTTGTGCTGATCATCCCGAGCTAGTTTCTGAGCTTTTTTCTGATTATTAATTTCTAAAAGACATAGTTGGGTATTTGGCAAGTGTGTGAGCCTCTTACACAAAAGGAAGAAAAATAACCAAAAAAGGGTCAATGAAATAGGCTTTTGAGGATAGAGGGGAATTTGATTATAGGACAGAATGAATTTCCCTTGATCCGTTAAAGGTACAAGCTTCGCCTGAGAGGTGTTTAGAGAGTAAACAAAATAACTTCTTATTACCGTTTGTTTCTTGACTTGAATGGGTTGAGAGTCAGTTCATGGATAAAGACACACCTGCTTGCCTTGAAAAGCTCACAGGCACTAGTAACAGCTCTGCATTTTGGTGAAGGGGGGGTGCCGAGAAATTCTCAGAGATGAGAACAAAGAGTTCTTTTTATAAGCCTAAACAACAGTAAGAGCCTATTGAAGTCTGCAGTGAAGAGCATTTCTAAAGGAAGGAAAGAAACCCCTCAGCTTGGGAAGGATTCAAATGATGGTATAAATAACTACATTGGCACTTAGACAGGCCCATTCCAAGGGCCTGACACTGTAGTGACTTGACTGTGGATTTTTCTTAAAACTCCCTAAGATGCATCACTTTTGGCCTGAAATTTCAGATCCATGTTTCTGAGGCTGCCTTGTCCCAAGAGGCTTAGCTTTGGGCTATACTTCAGTTTTATAGGAAATACACACATACATATATAGATATGGATATGCTGACTACTGCTCTTCCAGGTAGTAATGTACAGATCTGGCACTTAAAATGTAGATATTGCAGCATCTAATTTGAAGCAGTCAGACCTTTTAGTGGATTAAAGTTTTGAACATTAAAGACTCCAGTGTTTTCTTGATACTGTAGTGTTAGGCTGCAGTACCCAGTAGCTTATGCTAGCTGTTGTGCTTCTAGGTTCTTGTTAAGATTAACCATAGACGTCTTTTTTTTTCTCCCCAGTTTTACAGAGATTCTTCTGAAACTGTAGTCTACTAGCGATTTCAATTATTGTGATCTCTGCAGACCATTTTTATTAGATCATGGAACAAACTGCCATTTGTTGCTGTCAAGACTGGTTTATTAAAATGTTCTTGGTTAGAGATTAAGCCATAGGAGAGTTGACTTTGCAGAGTCGTACATAACAAGTTGTTTAGTTTTAGCTATTTTTGCCATGTTAGGGAGAGGGTTTCAGGAAGGGCAGTGTTGTGTCATAATGTTGCGGTCATGACCTGGTTGAATGAATCTATGCTAATATGAAACAATTATCCCTGTTTCAGATTGACAGGTTGTTGTGAACTAGAAATACCAGACATCTAAAAACCAGACACTGAAACTAATTTTTGTTACATCTGGAATGTGTTTGTCACTAAATGAGCCAATCTTAGGTGAAACAGTAATTAACTGACTCCCTTTTAAAAGGGAGTTTTGTTGGAAAGGGTGTGGCCCTTTTTCCTCCTCTTATTTTTTTTTCCCCTCTTTTCTGTCTGCTGCCACTAGTTTAGTTAAATTGAGAACACTTAAACTTTATTTGTAAATAGCTTCATTTCACCGGTCTTGAGGACAGATCCTAGGGTTCCTGTGCAACATGTGGGTTTCCCCAGGAGCACTCAAATCAAACCTCCCAATTAAGGTTTCAGAAACTGCAAGGCATTGATTTGGAGGAAGAGAAGGAGAAAGAACATAGATATCTAAGGGAAAATACTTACATAACTCATTCTGAAAATGTTGTGTGTTATATTCTTGCATGTCAGGGTATGTATTCTTTTTGTATTTTTATGGACTTTTTCTTTATCTTGCATATTTTCCAAATTTAAATGTTCTAATAATTTATGCAGGCTCAGAGATTCCAACTAAGATTTTCACATTAGCTCTGTGTGAAGGTTTTATTTTAGCATTGTTAATAATTTAATAGCCACTATTAACTTGTGCACTGCCATACTTTGCTACCTTTACTTTGTTTCATATTCTTGCCATTGAAGTACCCAACCGTTTCAGTAGGCAGAGAACATGTGGAAAGGCTTTGTAGCTTTAAAGTGCCATACTAAACACCTGTGGCAAATCATAGTAGCACAAGCATAGCATTTGAAACTCCAGGAGTACATATAGGTTGAAAATGTAAGTCTGAGAGGAGGATGGATTTCCTTTAGCTTTCAGGTAAGTCACAGATACTATTTTGAATACTGACATCTTCAATATCTTTAGTATGGTTATTGCTTAACAGGAAATGTTTCTTATCTCAGTTTGTTTATGGAAGAGTGTTGGAGTGTGTGAGTGGTGAATATGTAAAAATATTCAGTCCTAAAGATGATGGAGATAATATTCTTGCGTTAGTCTCCTGCTAGAAGTGGCCTTCTGAGGGACTGAGAATTATTGATATGATGTTTCTGCTGTTGGCATTCGGCTTGCAGTTACACTTGTCAAAATGCACAGGCAGTGTCTTGAAACTGTGAAGACAGCTGCAGGTATCCAGTGAAAGTGGAAAAGTTTTCCATGTTGTCTTGACATTGCTTTCCAGCGCGTCTTCAGAACAGAGTGGACATGCTAGTGTTTCTCAGGTTTTGATTAGCAGCCCATCCCTAACAGTGGGGTAAAAAGTGTTTCCCCTTTGCTGCATTTGGGACACATCCACCATAACTGGAACTACACAGCATCCACCAACATTGTCTGATAATCTTTCTCACAGCATGAGTGCAGGTTAATGCTCTTGCTTCTTGAAGTAGAGGAAGTGAGATTAGAACGTTACCAGACCTTGCTCCCTTTTCCTCGAAGGGAAGAGCAGGCAGGAGATCTTGGCGTGTGAGAACTAGCAGGTCATACACTCATCCTGGGATCCCTGACAGTCTTGACTGTCATTTCCCCTGGTTGACTGCATGTCTGTCAGTCACCCAAGGCTTGCCCATGTTCTCAGCAGAAGATGGGAGAGAGGACAGATGTGTTTTAGTGCCTGGCCTTTAGTTGCCTCTCTAAGAGGCTGTATGGTTGTAGCCAGTTAGAATTGTGTTTAAACCCCTGCTTACCTCTTTAAACACCTAAGTATCTGGAAGAAAATCCCTGTAAATAAGCAAAAGTATTAACTGCAGATGGTATAGGCTTATTTAGCAAAAGAAAAATGTAGTAGTGCAGACAACACAACTGGGTTTTTTCTTTTGATGGTAAGTGCACATAGACATAATTCTATATAATGCAGACTTTCCTATCAGCGTGCATACCCACTCATACAGTTCATGGGGGAAGTAAGGTTACTTAATGAAAAATTTCAGAGGCTCATGGTTAATATGCTGCTACCATCAACAAGGCATTACATTAGCAAATTAATAAAATACCCATAATTTAAATTTGATCTTGTGCTCCTTTTTTGAGTGCACTTAAAACAAATTTTATGTTCTCCTATGGTAATTTGACTGATTACTGTGAACACCACTCCTTAATGACTCACTTGTCTGTATTGCTGAGCTCCTAAACTGTCATAAACCCATCATTTTAGAATTATGTATCAGTGTCTGTTTGACTAATAGTTTTAGCGTTGACCCTTTGAAAATTAAATCCCTTCTGAAAAAATATTAAAATCCAGCTTTGACTTTGAGATTTGAGCTGGGTTCCTTTTCTGGTATTTAACAGGAAGAGGTTCTGTATGCTATCTTACAATTATTGTGACTCTGCATTGCTTTATAGCATGTATTGCATTGTTTTAAAGCTGTACTTTCTTGGGAAACATGGAGGAGGTTGCTGTTTTACTGCTGGTCAGAAGTGTCTAATAAAAGTTGAGGTTTTTTCCTGATAAATTGTTTTATTCTCCAGTCACTGTGGTATGTACGTCCTTTTTTCTTTTAATTACTCTCAGCTTCAATCTTTACTTGATTTTTGTGTTCTTGCTCAGCAAGATAGTGAGGAGATTCCTGCCTCTTTGAGACTTGGTAGCTTGAAAATGAGCCCTCAGGAGCTGGCTGGAAAGCAGTTTTCGGTGTACTGTACATTATTGTTTAAATCTTTGCTGATATATTTTCTTCATCCATTCTTCAGTAGTTTAACGTTCTCTATAGCTGAACAATGCTGTCAACATAGACATAAAATGATCAGATGATATTAATTTGAGTGAATGAGAACAGTATGAATGTGCATGGGAAGGAGATGGAGTTATTCCAGAGTACAGCAGATTCTCCTCTGGTATTAATTCCTGTATTCAGTGTCTAAACAGTGTTAATAATTCAAGGAACTTTGGAATTTTAGCAGTTCCAGTGGAAAGATACATGAAGACTATTTGGTAGGGCATTGATGCACTGCTTTTCCTTTGTAGTAGAAGAAAAATTACGTTCAAGTTAAAGGAAAATAAAAGTTATGTAGTACTTTTTAATCCTATTTACATCCCTGTAAATCATTCCACAATCATCCCACAGGTTGTTCTGCTGAATTTTCTGGGCTACCAATTGCTCTCAGATAACATAATGTAACTATTCTCATGCAGCATATACATGTATAGCTAGGGACTTTTTATGCCAGTATGTTCCATTTTGAGAATTATGGAAGTGACTGTTGCATCCACTGTAGAAAATAATCGCTTGCAACTAACAGCTGTTGAATCTAACTTACCTAAATGAGAGAGGCGACTATTAGGAAGGTCACCAGGCAGTAAATATAAGTTTAAAACCAAACACCAGAAAGTGTGTAAATATTGTCTTTAGCTCAGCTCTGCCTGTTTGGGGTGTACACACACACAACAGGTATAATTATCTGATCTGAACTCAAAGCAGAAAATCCATTGCCTCTTTGTGTGATGTAAAAATTCTAGGATTTGCTGCTAAAAAAAAAATCCAACTGTTATGACTGTTTCTCCTCTACATCTAAAAGACTGAAGAGGTGAATCATGGTAACTTATGGTGAAACCTGAGGACAGTTTCCAAGAGAACAACTACGATTTCTAGCATCATATGCATGCTACCTCTAATATCCTATTTCACAGACAGGTTTCACTCCAATTCTGTTACAGAACTCTTTTGATATAGTTTGTTTTTAAGGAACACATGCTAGTTGCAAAATTTACACTTAAATAACACAAAATTTAACCATCTATGTCATTTTCTAAGCATTCCGCTTACCTGGCATGTTTTGAAGAACTGCCCTCTTCATAAGAGAATCAGTGATATATTTAATCATGGTGGTAGCTGCTATGCTACTTTGGGGCAACAGTTCTGAACTTATTATTCAGCTGTATGTTAAATCTTTTGTTCATCAATGCACTCAACAAAAATTATTTGCAAACATTTTTTTCCCCTTTGTTTTCAGTAAATTTTAGTCTGTTGCTCAATTTAAAATAAACTTTAAAATTATTTTCTAGGTCAAGAAGTGGTGTTCAAGTGCCTTGGAGAAGGAATTCTTGAAAAGGCTTTTCAGGGATATAATGCTTGTATTTTTGCCTATGGACAGACAGGTAAGTCTTCTGTGCTAAAGGGGAAGAAGTCTTATTGTGCACATGGGAAGTGGGAAGAATAAAACATAAATATTAAGCTAGGTAATATTTTGGAGTTGTATTTTGAAATATCATAATGTTAAATATAAAACATTTAGCACAGACAGTGCCAGTGTAAAGTCCATAAAGTAGCTCTGTAAATATGTTCCTCATTACTACCTGTGGGGGCTGCTTTCACAGCCTGAAAGGAGTAGTTCATATCAAAGACTCATTCATTTTGTTGTGTCTGAGTGTGTTCAGAAGGGTCCCAAGTAGTGTTCCTGCTGAAAGAAACATTTGAGATAAGTTCTCTTTTTGTTTACCTGTACCCTGTATTCTTTCGAAAAGCAAGCGAGCTAATGTTCTGGAATTGCACATCATGTTGTTCTGTAGGAATGAAAAGACAATTAAAACATGTACTTTGTGAATAAATGAATGGCTCAGAAACTACATTCTAAAGCATTTTCTCCTCCTTTTTTCCCCTTTAGGTTCTGGAAAGTCCTTTTCAATGATGGGCAATGCAGAGCAGCTGGGTCTGATCCCACGGCTCTGTTGTGCTTTATTTCAGAGAATCTCTGTGGAAGAGAATGAATCTCATACTTTTAAAGTGGAAGTGTCCTATATGGAAATCTACAATGAGAAAGTCAGAGATCTGCTTGACCCAAAAGGGTGAGTAGCTTCATTCTGCCCCACAGTCTTCCTTATTTTTGTCTTAAACTATAAAGTAGAAATCGCTTTTTGAAGTCCTGGAGAAGTCTTTTTCAGAATGTGTGTTTTTATATGACTTGTTTAGAAAGGATTAGATAGAAATACACTGGAAAGAAGACAATACCCATGTAAAGCTTTTATATGAAGTAGTAAATGATGTGGTCAATTTATATGTTAGGATACCATCATAATGATGCAAACAATTACTGTATGGAATAGTTTATTATCAGAAAGCAAGACTATGTACAAGTAAATTCAGTGATATTTTTGCTGTACGATCCAGACTGTATTCAGGTAAGAACTTTTATCAAGTAGAAGGAGTTTGAAGCTTATTTACAACTTGTTTCTCCTGATTTAGATGTTGAACTTCTTGAATATGGAATGATAACACTTCAGAATATACTTGTGGCACTCTTTCTTTTGTCTGCACAAAAATACTGGTTAGGCTCTCTGGCTTGGAGAGGTCTAAACGAGAGGTACTTTGATAGGTTTGTTTCAGCTGAGCATTGATATATGTGGTATCTGTTTTGATTCTTGAACATAATTGTACTAGGCGAAGCCATATGCAACTTAGTTAAAAAGGTAGATTTGAGATTTGATATTTGTCAACAAAGTGTGGAGAATGCAAAAAAAATTGAGCTTTGGTAAATTACAGGAGGAAGATGGGTGTGTATTTTTGTTTTCCTTTTTTTTTGTCAGCATTCTCTCTGCCAAATGAGGAAATTCAGGTTTTGTTCCAGCCACAAATACTGGTGTGGGAAGATGCATTACAAATAATTCATCTATATAGGTTAAAACCAGTTAGACTAATTTGGGTCTTTATCATTAATTTGATTTAAAATTTATTCTGGAAGATGTTTTTTCTCCTGTTACAATTAAGACATAAATTAACTTTTCACTGGTATGATTTTGTACTATAATTCTTATTTTTTCAATAAAGTTCACAGTAGTGTATTGTGCATAAAGTTTGCTTTATACCACAGGAGTCGACAGTCCCTTAAGGTTCGAGAGCACAAAGTGTTGGGACCTTACGTAGATGGCCTGTCTCAGCTGGCAGTTACAAACTTTGAGGTAAATCTAAAACAATGACAAGTTTACAAATAATGCTTATGTACGTAAGCAGTAGGAATCTTAATAAACTAGTGTCTGTGCAAGCATTTTTGTTTTTGAGCGCTTATGGCGTTTGACAATTGCAAAGATCTGCTCTAATGCCTCAAGAGTGTTTATTTCGTATAAAAGCATTGGGCTTTCCTTTGTGTTGGTTAAAGATAAAATAGGGGTATCTTTATTTTGCTGTTTGCAATGCGTGTAGTATACACCAAGAACACAATGTTACCTTGACAGAGGGAATATGAGGCTTCTCAAATAGGAATATTAGTCTTGCAGCATGAATTCCTTTGATGTTGTTGTTGAATATGACCTCTTATTTTATATAGGTATATTGCATGAGGAGCTACAACATGACTTAATGTAATTCCTGAACTAAATCGTAACAATGTTGCAGCCCACATTCAAATATATTGGAATTGTAGAAGCCATCAAACTATTATAGCTCCAAAAGAAATAATGAATGTGATGTGGCTGTATGAATTTTGTAGGCCTTTATTTTTTTAATGATGAAGCTGATTTGGAAATGCTACTTTAAAAAAAAGTTCATTTTATGTATAATATTATGTGGGGGCCATTTTGCCTTTTTATGAGGGTTTTTATTTTCCTGACATATGTGTATTAGAAAGTTACAAAAACTGCTTTTGCAGCTTTTATGGTGAATTGCAGACTTGGAAAGCAAACCTTCTTTGTTTAAATTCTGGGAAATTTTGTTTGTACCTAGTATTTGAATGATTATTTTCATTAAACTTTCTTGGAAGAGTCAGCAAGGACATATATGAGACTTGGCCTAATTGCCTTTGTTTTTTACGTATGTGGGAAGGTACAGGGTGAGGTAACCCTTTAAGCCAATTAAGAGGAGATAGTATTAGTGCAATTCAGTCAAGAGACGTGTTGTGTTCATTTGTATAAGTAGATCTGTGCTGGCATGATTGCTGGCATTAAGCAGTATGATTTCTAATGTAGGGGTTGCCAACATATTTAAAGTAGCAGATAAGGAGAAGGTGCATGGAATGTAGCTACTGGGCTTTTAAGTGCAACACTTAAAACAGATGTGATTTTTATATTTGTTTTGTGGAGTTACCTACCCACTGTACCAATACACCTCAAAATGTGTTGAGAATTGTCTTATTACTTCTACCTTCCTGTCTTCCTCTCTCCCACATGTACACACCCTTTCCAGCAAGCACAATACTTGCTTTTGTCCTAGCATAATTTTTTTACACTTTTTGCTCTAGGATATTGAATCACTGATGTCGGAGGGAAATAAATCACGAACAGTTGCTGCAACCAACATGAATGAGGAAAGCAGCCGCTCTCATGCTGTATTCAATATTATAGTGACTCAGACACTTTATGACCTGCATTCTGGTGTATGTATTTATTAATTGATAAATTAAGTGATTAGTTTGTGAAGTTCTGTTAAATTATTCTTCTTCCTTCCTGTTCTATGTACACTATCTGTTCAGCTGTGCTTCTGCCTTTAATGCCATGGGATCTAGTAATCAAAGTAATGTTGGCAAGACCATAAGATTGAGAGAATCCTGGAAGAATAAGGAAGTACACCAGATAAAGCAAACAGTTGTATCACTTTTTAACATTATATGGCCACTGTGAAACCTGTCTTAGGTCTTAACTGTTGCAGAAGTTGATGTGTTTTAGCAGCCTGCTCTGCCACTAAGGTTATTGATGCTAACACACAGCTGATCCTAGTTCATTAGTGCTTTACTATTAAATATAGGAATCTCCCTTGAAGAGCTATAAAAACTTGACAATTCTTTCTTCTCTCAGATCTTGCATTTGATACTTTATCCCACAACAGTGTTTCATGGTGCCAGTGTCAGACGTGTTAGTACTTTGTGCCAGTGTTTCTTAGCTGTTTTCTTGTATGTTCCATCTACACAGAATTCTGGAGAGAAGGTCAGCAAGGTCAGCCTGGTGGATTTGGCTGGGAGTGAGAGAGTATCCAAAACAGGAGCTGCAGGAGAACGTCTGAAGGAAGGCAGCAACATAAACAAGTAAGGCATTGGCATATGCAGGTTGCAAAGCTTCATCTCGTAATAATTGTTGTTTCTTTGACCTCCTCTCTTGGTATGCTTCTCATAAGTCAGTTCAAATGATGGATCATCAGAAGCAGTTTGGTACGGCTCTTTCAGGTTTTCTGTGCTAAACACCATGTGTTCCCTTACATTGGCATAGGGACCATGAATCATACTTGACTCAGATGAGGGCTATACAAAAATTTTATCTGGAAAAAGTGACAGCAGCGCTTTTTTAACTAAGCGTATACCTTACGTGATTCATTTATACACCCTGTCCCCAGGCTCATGTATTTGTCTCACCATCAGCCTAAAGAAGAATGCAAAGTTGCAGAGTTGAATGGCTTTGTTCCAACACGTATCAAAATATGTAAGAGTATAACTCACAATTTAAGAAAACCAGATCAGATTAGTTTAGTATTGCCTTGGGCGTTTTTACTCAAGCAATGACAAGTTCAAGGCACATATTTACTGTAATTACTGTGTTATTGCCCAAAAGCAAGAATTTAATACAATGTTACTGCTGTCTTAAATATACTAATTTTCCTGGGAAAGAGTTTAACCGTTACAGCAAAAGGTACTGATTTTCCAACTTAATTTTAAAATGTTACAAAATATTTTGGTATTTTAAGGTAATGATGACACCACATGTATGCTTAAAATGATTTTAAATTACCTCTTTTTAGAGTTTGAACATGTTTGTTTTTTCTAGCTTGATTTCTGACCTACTTTGTCTTTAATGCATCATACTCGTAGCCAGGCGGGCATAGTCCTTGTGAAACAAAATGGCTCTGTTTGCCTAATGGCAGGTATTTGAATTGGTTTTACTAGAAACTCTGTTTGTATTTTGCATAAACAAAGATGAAATTAAATGTTTCATTCTAATTCTTTGGGAATTCAAATACCAACTCTCCCAAAAGCTATTCACAAATAGCAGGTGTAGCTATAGATAAACACTGACTTCCTTTTTTTCCTAATAGGAGGTTTACTCAGTGTTAAACTTGTTCAGCATAGATGCAGCAGGGCAATTTTTTTCTACTTATTCTGAACCTCTTTAACACAGGACTTCAAATACAAGCACTGAACTTTTCTTAAAAGACACTTGTAAAAAAATAAACAGCTCAACATATTCCAATCAGTGAAATGATTATGTGGTATAAATCTGTATTACGCTTATTAAGCATTCTGCATTTAAACTCTCTTTTGGAACTGGTATGCTAGTATTCTTAGTTCTGTGCTTGGTACATTTTTGCTGTTGGTTAGAGCTTTAGTGAAGTCCTAATTGTCTTGGAAGCCTCAAAATTGGAATATATGTTTTATCAGACTAATTCTTCAGAGAACGTTATGTACAATCTTCTTTTGGGTATGATGCAACTTAATAATTAGGGAAAGAGTGATACAGTCTACTTAGACCATATACCTTGCTATGTCAGATTAATTTTTATAATTTTTATTCTTTTATTTAAAAAAACACCCAAAACCTCGCAAATAAACTGGCTGCTCGCACTGTGTGTCATTGTCTTGAAGATGAATGTGGGAATAATGTATCTGGTTTTTATTTACAAGACAGGTGAAATGTACAGTCATCAGTGCATACCAAAGTTGTATAGTGGGAGAATCAGCTAGTTTCTACTGGTTTCTCTGCTCTTTTCTGCATGAAACCCAACTAGGGCTCTGGTAGCTACCATTTCATAGAATCATAGAATGGTTTGGGCTGGAAGCAACCTTACAGGTCATCCAGTTCCACACACCCCATACCATGAGCAGGGACGCCTTCCACTGGATCAGCCTAATCCAGCCTGCCCTTGGACACTTCCAGGGATGGGGCATCCACGACTTCTCTGGACAGCCTGTTCCAGTGAATATTTCTTCCTAATGGCTAATCTAAATCTTCGCTCTTTCAGTTTAGCACTGTTCCCCCTCATCTGATCACTGCACTCCCTGATAAAGAGCCCCTCCCCAGCTTTCCTGTAGGTCCACTTCAGGTTCTGGAAGGCTTCTGTAAGGTCTCCCTGGAGCTTTCTCTTCTCTAAGCTGAACAAGCCTGGCTCTCTCAGGCTAATCTCATGGGGGAGGTGCTTCATCCCACAACTCATCCTGTTGTAAACACTTCTTTGTCTTGGGGCAGCATGTTGCAGAAGGGAGGTAATTGCTCTCCCACTTAGTGGAACAAGGGTGAGGTGTGTCATTTTGTTACAGCTTCATAAAGTTATAATATTTGTTCCTTCTGTTTTCTTCTCAGAGCTGGTGCAGAGTTGCTTTGATGAGGGTGCGGGGTGTCTGCTCTCTCTGTTACTGAGATTTTTGGAGGACTTGCCATACCTCATAGGAAAGCTGGACGTGCTAGTTCCTCCCCAGGATGTGCTAGTTCCTCCCCAGGATATGCTAGTTCCCATACAGAGCATAGAAACACAGCTGCTTAACAACTCTTTGTGGTGTAGTCAAAGAATTTCTAGAATACAATAGTAGGAGGAAGCAGAATAAACAAGCTGTCAATTAGTGGCTAAGAAAAATACTTTCTGTGAGCAGTCTGCAATTTTAACTCTAATGAGTAAAATCACAGCTGTTGTTATTTTAACATGAGAATGCAAAAAGAAGCCTTTAAAATGTAGGCAGGGGAAGGAATGGGTTGGGACAGGTCTGGCTCCAAGATGATTTGAGGGAGGTTTTTTTATTTTTTTAATTCAGACTTAGCTAAAAGAAAGGTATATTCTGCTCATTGTAGAATTTGGTTGTAAATTGTACAGGAGCTTGAGTGGGTGTCTTCTAGAGACAGAGTTGCCCCATGTGGGGAGGAAGTGCCACTTCCCTTTGCACGCCACTGACTCAGGCCTGTGATGGGAGTGCATGAGCTTCCTGCCACCTGCATGCAAGGGCAGCCTGGTTCTGCCTGAGGAGTAGGAACAAGGAGAGCAGAAAGTGCGCAGAAATGGCATTTTCCCATGCTCTTGCACCATCTAATTTCACTCTGCTGCTCCTGAACCGCCTCAGTCTGCCAGGGGCTTAGACCTTCTGGTTGATTCATTTTATAAGTAGTGTGTGATAGGATCAAAGTAACGATGAGTCTCTTGTGCATCATTTAGCATGAAGCAAAGCAGCTGATGAGACCTGTAATTATTTTGTTGGGCAGCCATTTATTTTACTGTTTTGCCTAAAGTCTTTAAATGGTTTTGTATTAAGAAATCTCAAGCAGAATACATTAATAACTCCAGGGGGTTTTTTTGTTGCAGATGTTAACATTTAATCCTAAAATAAAAGAGGTATTTATGTGGACCAGAAATATTATTACATCTTTTAATACTGTGTAAAACTGTACCTTATAATTTCCTGCTCATTAAAATACAGTGCCTGTAACTCAAATTGTTGTTGCAGCCCTGTAGTGAAATAGTTTTCAATGACAGGTCTTTTAGAATCTCTGTTCTCGCCATCCACTTTCTGAGTGTCCTTTTCTTCCTTCTCCCTCAGTGTTTTGCCTTGATTTTCACATTTCCCTTTATTTAAAGTGGGAAAGAGAAACTAGAAGAAAATAGGCCAAAGTGTGTTTTTTTAACTGAATGCTTCTTGAAGGTGGACTCTGTTGGAAGTGTGCTGGTGGTGCTTTTACGTTGTGCTGTAGGAGGTTGCTACGGGGTAGCATATAGCATCCTGCTGTTTGCTTTTGCATATTTAGCATGCTGACATCGCTGTCAGTGAAGACTGGAGGCAAGAACCAATTCTTCCTCTCCTGTTCTCCCCCCACAAGCTTTCAGAGATTGTTAGGCTTTTGTTTAGGTCACAAGATAAAACTGTCCTTTTTGCTGTGAATTTTTCAGGGGTGAATTAGAAAGTTACCCTATAGACAAAAGATTGCGTTCTTGGGAAAAAGGATTGCCTGTACTCTCCTGAAATTTCTTGTTCTTTTAATTTTGCTTTCAGGCTTCATACCACTTTGTGCCATATTCAATACAGGACATCTTTTGTGACACATGTAATGATTCTTGTTCGCTTACCTTCAGATATCTTCCTTGAAATATTCCTCTAATATTTTTGTTGTTTTCTACGTGTTAACTCTGACCCACTGGTAGTTTCAAGCAAATTAGAGATTTATTTGACTGTGTAATTGCCATGCTACTGAAGTTTTCCATGGTAGTTATAAAAAAGAGTAGGTGGATAATTGTGCATGAGTATGATGGATCAGTGTGCTCTTGGCCTTCAGTGCTCACTGTTTTAAAACCCTTTAAGCATTTGTCTGATGTTCTCAGGCTCCTGAACCAGCTCATTATCTTAAACATGCTCATCCCAAGAGTCCTGATGTGACTTAAAATTGTCACAGGGTTATATCATGATTGGATGATATAACACATAGATGCTTTGTACAAATTGCTAATATAGTTACCCCTGTTAGTAGAAGCAGTACATGTACCAAAATGGATGAGTTGTTTTTTTCTTCACGGTTCTAGAATGGTGTTGGAGATGAGGTTGGCTGCTTCTAAGTGATGGGGGGGGGGGGCTTTTCTCTTTCATACTTGTGCAATGTTTTTGTAACTGGGAGATTTTATCTATTCCCTCCCAAGAAGCTACAACTCAATTAGAAGTCAACCTATTTGTCAAGGAACCTACTAATCCATCTCTTCTGATAAGGAGCCCTCCACTGTTGTGTGGTGGCTGATTAGTTACTGGTTCACCAAGCAAACTAGTTCTCCTGGGCCTTAGCTGACTTTGTCTTGAGGGTGCTTCCTATCACTAGAGAATTGGTCAGTTTTAGTCTGTTGTTGAGCCAGCGTTTAATAAATTATTCCTAGAGACAAGAGAGTCTCCATGTGCTACCATTGCTGACTCCTGACAGTGTTACCGGTGTTGGAGGCAGAAAGATTTTTAGTCTCTGAGAAAAAGCAGATGCCTAGTCAAAGGCAGTGATCCTCATGTGCTGCAGCAGTACTTTTTGAACTATTTTAAATACCTATATATTTCAACTTAGTCTTCCTGATGCTTGGTCTGAGTACTAGATGAGATGGAGCATTGTAGATACTGTTTTTTTCTTGCAATTATGTAACTTCAATAAATAGATTGCCCTATTTGGAGCAGGTTAATGGGCCAGTTGATCTCCTGTGGCCATTTACGACTTAAATTATTCTGATAATTTAAAAATTGAACATGAGGTTCTGCAGAGAATAGATTAAACTCTTTAGTAAATTCCATTTTCTGTGTTTTATTAGATTTGTATTTGAAATATGCATTGAAGTTGTTCTGCTGTGTTGCTTTTACAGATCACTTTCAACACTGGGCTTGGTTATATCATCACTCGCTGACCAAGCAGCTGGGAAGGGGAAAAGCAAGTTTGTGCCTTACAGAGACTCTGTACTCACTTGGCTTCTCAAGGTAATTAATATTTTTCATTCATTCTGTTCACAAGATGTCATCTTAATAGTTTGTAGGATTATTGTGGCATACCTCTGTGTATGTGGATTTATAATCTGTTTTTTAAATAATTGAGCTAAGGAGCTCTCATAGCTATAAGTTGTTCCAATTAATGTAGACAGCTAAGTGTATCTTGTGTTAATTTTCTCTTAATTTACTCTATGTAAATAGCTATTTCGCTGTTTTCAGTCTTAGCGGAATCAAATCTGATGGGTGTGGCTGGAAATGTTTGCAAATCATACTGGTTAGTTTATATCCAGAGTACCTGTCAGTGTCCAAATAATAAGCTTTGTATTTTAAGTATATTTGTAAAGACATTGTGTAGCAGAGAACTGTTTTTCTCCCTCAAACTCTGTTGGTGCACTCTACAGGACAACTTGGGAGGAAACAGCCAAACTGCCATGATAGCCACAATTAGTCCAGCAGCAGACAACTATGAAGAAACGCTTTCTACTCTAAGATATGCAGACAGAGCCAAAAGGATAGTTAATCATGCTGTGGTGAATGAAGATCCAAATGCCAGGGTCATCAGAGAATTACGTGAAGAAGTTGAAAAACTGAAAGAGCAGCTCTCACAAGCTGAGGTAACATTATTCACAGTACAACGTAACCAAAGTTTTACGTTGAAATATCAGACTCTGGCTGGAATGTTAAGCTTTCTTTTTAAGGCTTAGAAAATAAGGAAGATTTGAGTCTTGCACTTAAAAAACAAAAAAAAACAAAAAAACCCACAAACCCTTGCTTCCTGAAATAAATCCAACATAATGTTTGCTTCTTTTTAGTAACTTTTTAATGACAGTATTGTACTGATGATGACCCTTGTCAGAATAGACTCCTTTTGAAGAACTTCATTTCAAGTACTAATTGATGCAGCACAGATAAGACCTGAAGCACAACTTCATTCTGTAGGTAGATTAGCAGATTTTTTTTTTTTTTCATTGCTGGACTATATGTTTTAATGACACCATATGGAAAAAGTGTGAAAAGACATAAATTTGGACCATGAAATTTGTGAAAAATCTTTTAAAAAATTATCAAAACTAATCAGCAATTTGCTTTACTGTCTTAACACTGTGTGTTTGCTGCTTATCTGGGTAGGATATGTGGTGATATCCTACTGCACTGTAGAAAATGTTTAAGTCTTTTAAGGCAAAACACAAAATACTACTGGGAAGAGAACAGAACCATGCCTGAGGGTAAATTTGTGTTGTGTTTAAACTTAACGTTCATTTAAGAAATAGTGTGCGTTGTATGACTTTACAGGCTGAATTGGGAAAATCTGCTTTAAGAAAAAGGAGACATTAAGTTTCTTCATAAATATCTGTTCTAATCCTGTATTTCAGATCAGAAAATACTATTGTAGCATGTTTTTAATTATGTTGGTGGACTGTGGCTGGACCTAATTAGTAGGAAGGTGTTCACAGTCTTACTAATGTTTTTAAAAAAGTTTTTTCTCTCATACTTTCTGTTAAAAGCAGCTATATAGAATTATAGGTAAGCCTGAGGAATTTTTACTTGGCACTTTGACGCATTCAAGCCCTTTGCTTTTGTTTCCTATTGTGAAATAAGCAGCCTCTCTTAGCTCCAGAGCATGCCTTCCTTTGAAGATGATCAACAGGGTCAGTCTGAAAGCTGTAATGCAACTCTAGGAACATGTATGGAACCAAGATAGGAAGGTTATATATATTGAGAGGAAATTGTATATGAAACTACTTCTAAAGAAAGTTTGCAGTTGAACTTCAGAGCTAAAACTGAAGTTTTTATATATTCAGATATTTTTGTACAGACACTGAAGCTTGAGTGGACAGGTGCAGAGATTTTGTTGTTTCCATTGGCCTCTGGAGCTAAATTGATCTTTCAGATCTGGCCCCATTATTCATTGATTCTGTCCTCTCCCCTTACAAATGACGTGTTTCTTTGTCTTCTGCCATGAAGAACCTGGGGGTATAGTTGAAATCTATAGTTACATTTCTTATTATGTTGCTGTGTTCAGTTTCCTCGGGCAAGTAGACCGTTGCAGTGGGAAGAGTAAGTTTTTGCTAATTTCTATCTTTTAGGCCATGAAGGCACCAGAACTGAAGGAAAAATTGGAAGAATCTGAAAAACTAATAAAAGAGTTAACAGTCACCTGGGAAGAAAAGCTAAGGAAAACAGAAGAAATTGCACAGGTATTTCAGAAATTTTTGGCAGGAAAGGTCAGATACTCATTTAAAACAAGTCAACTGAATTTCATGAGCTTTAGTTGACTGTGCTGTATTCCCCACCAGCTATTTAAAATTTGTCTGGACTTTGTCATTTCCTCTCATTTCAGGGGTATGAGGTGGGGTTTTTTTGGTGTGGTGTATTTGGCTTTATTTTAAGTCTACATTTCATTAGAATAAATGTAGCTGCAACATGATATCATTGTTAAAAACTAGTATTTGATTTTAAAATAAAACATCAAAATATGTTTGGGTAGGTCACTTTATTTATAAGACCACAGTGGGATTTAGGATGTGTTTCCCTTGAAGTGACTAAGAAAACTCAGAATTATAAAAGGATCAGAATTTTGTGTGGTCTTTGTTACTTTTGCTTTTAATTACTTCTTAACCAGAGAAGGAAAAAAGTGTACGCATGTTCATTAATGTTTGATGATGATGATTAAAATAAGACTTCTGGATTCCAGTGTACTTCTCTATCATTTTTCACCATCTGTAACTTGGAGAATGAGTCTTGTTGGTTTCTCTTTCTCGTCCCGATGATCCAGAAACCTCCTTTGGTGCTACCACTGTTTAAATTGAAAAAACACAAATCAAACCCAACCAGCCAAATAAAAAACCCAACCCCAAACTGTAGCAAAGCAAAAAGACATCTGCGAGCTAGTATGTGCTTTATCTGAATTAATAATAATACTGCAAAACAATAAACCTACACTGTGGTACGCTGTTTGCTAAGTTCTCTATGACTATAGTTCTCTTTGAGTAATTGCAGCTTAGTTTTTAACTAACACAGATGCTCAAAGCCACATTGTGCTACTTATGAGTAGCTCTCATAAAATCAGTAGGACTGCTTAGGTAAGGAAGTTCAACTTTGGGGAAGCAGGTGTTTGAGGATTAGAGCTAACTTTTTACTGTTGTTGTATAAAGGTATTTTTTAAATGTTATTTTTATATTAAACATAAGCTATTAAAAATATCATACTTGACCAATTCCTTAAGTTCTGTTTCTGATAGCGGTATACAGAATGCATGTTAAACGTGTGCATCTTCAGCTTTAGTTGCTTTGCTTTTATTTACTTGTTATACTTCCCATATTGCAACAGACAAGATTAACATATTTTTGTACTTGCAGGAGAGGCAAAGACAGCTAGAGAGCATGGGAATTTCCCTTGAGTCTTCAGGCATCAAGGTTGGGGATGACAAGTGTTACCTGGTGAACCTGAATGCGGACCCTGCGCTCAATGAGCTTTTGGTTTACTATTTAAAGGTAAGAATGTGAATACAGAAGGATGTTTACACAGCATGAAAGGACACTTGTTTATTGTTTTGAATTCTTGGCTTAATTTGTTATTCAGGATGTATTTAGATTCTGAGACCTAGATGCAGCAAAATAGGGTAGATGTCCTCCTACTGTTTAGACTTTTGTTCTCCCTTTGCAGTTCAGCTTCATTGTTTTCCTAACTGATCTCCTGGTTGTCAGCAGTGTGAGAAATGCTCAATGTGTGCCAGTGTTTAGATAAATTCTTATATTACCAGACAGGCTATAAATGGAATTGCCTTTTGGGCTGAACAGGACAAGAAGAAATGGCCTCAAGCTCCACCAGGGGAGGTGTAGGCTGGACATTAGGAAAAAATTTTTCACAGAAAGGGTCACTGGGCACTGGAACAGGCTGCCTGGGGAGGTGGTTGAATCAACTTACCTGGAAGTGTTTAAGGCACAGATGGACGAGGTGCTAAATGACATGGTTTAGTGATTGATAGGAATGGTTGGACTCGGTGATCCGGTGGGTCTCTTCCAACCTGGTTATTCTATCATTCTGTTAGATGCTGCACTGAGGATTGCTTTAAATATTCAGTGGGTTTATCATAAAGAGATGATGTTTAGTAGCCATCAGTAAGAGTAAACATAGTCTTCAGTGACAGGAAAGCTTAAGAAAAAGACAAAGGCAGGGGAAAAAAGTGCTGTCAATTTTTCAGAAATACATTTTCCTACTGCAGCTAGCTTTTGTACCATTCTGTTTTGCATAGTCTCACGTCAGAATGAAATAATGTCAAATACAAACCTAATAAGTTTGTAGGAAAATGCAAGCTTGTTGTCATTAAGATGTGAAACACTATCCTGACTTACAGTTACTTTTCTGCTTCGGTGGCTGAGATAGGGCTTCTGTATTTGTACATTAGCAAAAAAAAAACCCCAGAAACAAAACCACAGCTTCTCTAACATCAGGAAGGGCAAGTATTTCAGCAGAATTTACAATATGACCTGAAATTATGTAGAGATTAGTATATTTAGTTGAGTTGCTACCTAACCGTTTTCTGAAAAGCAGCCAGTTCTATGCACCTTATTTTATTATCTATGTTGTCCTTCCTTATATGTGCCTATATGACATGGCTGGTTCTCTTCATTTATTGCTTGTGTGCAAGAATAGTCTGGGAATATTGTTGAATCAGAAACTGTATGTCAGCTGTTTTATTTTGCATTATCTAAAACTATATGAAGGTAAAATGTAGGGCAGAAGAACAGTTTGTGGAACTTTTGCTATCTTCAAATCTGCTGTGGCACCTTTTCTGCTTTGTAGAAGAGTTTAGCAAAGAACACATAGATTGTACAGTCTGTGTTTTAGCTAATGTTTTCATAGTTATATAAATAGTGATAGTTTTCTTGTCTCCTAGTAACAGCTTGTTTTCTAGGATCATACAAGAGTTGGTGCAGATACCTCTCAGGATATACAGCTCTTTGGTATAGGAATCCAACCAGAACACTGTGAGATTGATATTGCTTTAGATGGAGAAGTTACGCTCACACCCAAAGAAAATGCCAGGTAAGGAAGATCAGCAGCAGTTTCCAGTGAAGTGTTTGCTTTTCTTTACCAGAAGATAATTTGCAGGCATTTTTATTTTACATAGTCAGGAGCAGCTTAGTTTCTGATTGATAAAGAGCTTCAGTGTAGGTGACTTAAACAGATACTTGGAAGTGAAGTTCAGCAGTAAAACTGAGATTTCCCCCCATGTGTACATATTCAACCACCCACTCTGCAGCATAACAGATTCCCAGAGGTTTGGCTCAGAATAAACCATTGCAAGAAGGTATTCAGTAGGAATGAGCTGTTCCTTGTTTTTATCTTGAGTGGTAGTAGCATCAGTGAGATGCTACCCGTGCAATGGGATTGTAGACTGTGTCTTGATAGGGGAGGATAAATTGTGCCTCTGAGCAGTTCCTATTGTAAAGCTTGGTATTTTGTGAGAAAGAGGTGTCTGAAGATCCTTAAATTCTTTAAGTCTTTAATTGCTGTTGCATCTAGTAAATATGCAGTGAGGTCACGTTTCTCCTTTTATGTTTCTATATCTGTATATTAATTACATTTCATTTGGGGGGGCACTGTGTCTTCTTGGATAGAATTTTAAATGTCTTCATCACTTCATCTCCAATGGCATGTGATGAGCAATGCCTTTGTCCTAGTTAATAGTCACACTCCTAGACTGAAGTCTGCATATTGAATGTACAGATGAGTATAAGAATGAGAAAAATAAGTTTGAGACACACCTTTTAAAAAATCTGATCTCTTCCATTCTGCCTTCAAAAAATCTTGGCATTTGTATTTTTCTTTTTCAGCCTACAGTACAAAATTTCTAACACATGGAATTCACAGTTGTGGTAGTGGAGTTATTGTACTGGGAATCAGTCATTTTGACTGTCACGAGCAAAGGCATGTGTCAGTGGGAAAAAAACCAAAACCAAAACATTTTTTACTCGTGCCTGACCTGCAGTGCCTAAGTAGATCCTAGTGTCAACAGAAATTCAGTTACCAGAACTTCATTGAAAAGAATTAAAATAAAGATCTGCTTTTAAATCAAATTCTTATATGTTTGTGTTCACTTAATTGAGAGAGATGGCTGAAGTGCAGAACACTGCATCTGAAAAGACTTTTTTTTTACTTAAGTTTTTTCCCCTTTCAGATAAAATGTTCTGGTTTGTGACTTGCATGTACGAAAATTCAACAGCTCCATTTTTTTGGTGATTGAAACTTAAAACCAAAGAAAACTAAATGCAAGAGTAGTGGTATGCCAGAAGTTCACAAAAATAGACCCTTGTTAATAATAAACACTCCATTTGTTGAAAGAGTGAAACTTGGATCTAAGGGTAATTTCTTATGTTTGAATGCAGAGTATGTTAACAGTATGTTTTTCAACTGGGTGTTGACTTATTTGTATCTTGGAGAGCTTTATCAGCAGGATGTGCATGCAACCAAGTTTGAAGATGGTTTATAAGAAACAGACAGTGACCGGTTTGAGAAATGGACATTTAGAGAAAACTGTACCACTAAAAGCATCCTTGTCTGTATGTTTACTAAAGAGTTGTTCCAGCCGAAGCTGGAGCGAGAGAAGGTGCCTTGTGTTTAGTTCTGGCCGTAGAAATTGGACCAATAACTTTCCTGTTGATTCTTTAATGAGAGCCTAGCAGATTTATGCATCATATGATACAAATCACTGCCAGAAAAGGCAAGAAACAGTAGTCCTTGCATTAACTTTTTAACCTTTTATGTTAAAAGATTTCACTGAAGTATTTTCTGCTTTCAGATCTTGTGTAAATGGTGCGCTGGTGTGTTCTGTCACTCAGTTATGGCATGGAGATAGAATATTATGGGGCAACAACCACTTTTTTAGGTAATAGTGGATATTTGCATTCCAGCCTTTTTATGTTAATCTTGGGTTTTTTAAATTCCAATGTTTTGCATAAACTTTTTAGAAACTGAATTTCAATTTTTACACAGAATCAATTTGCCAAAGAGGAAACGACGAGATTGGCTCAAGGACCTTGAGAAAGAAACTTCGTTAGGAGAACATGATCTGGATGCATCTAGTGAAGCTTCTTCAGAACCAGACTACAACTATGAGTTTGCACAAATGGAAGTTATTATGAAGACACTGAATAGTAATGGTAAGGCAACTGCCAGATAAAAATATTCTTTTGGATTGTCTAACAAGTTCAATATGGAACTTAATTTATATGTAAAACAACAAGCAGTACATTTATTCCATGAGACTTTGGAGCATTTTCGGAAAAAGATACTTTACACTTGGGTATAAATACACAGATTGGTAGTTGGTTTGTTCACAACTACACAATTTTCTCTCTGTATCTGCTGTCCTTTATAGTGCAACTGAGTTGTAATCTTATGCCTGTCAAATAATTATCTATCTCCTACCAGCCTCTTGCTTTTCCAAATTACTGTAGACAAAAGGGTGCTCCAGAAGTGGCTCATTTAGTTTCATCCTTCTTTTTGTATCAACTGTTACTGACATCATTCTAGCCTAAGTAGAAAAACACTGAAAAGATAACAAACCAGCAGTCAAATGTCTGCTAGTGTTGATTTTAATGCTTGATTGCTCTCAATATTTTTTAAATCTTTGTTAAATCTATTGTGATGCCTTTTTAGAACAGCGTAGTAAAATATAGTATGTATAAAGTAATGGTATGGTGTATATATAAAACAATATGGCATTTTAATGATTTCCAGAAAGCAACCCATGGTTCATACAATATAATATGGTATGAAGCAATGCTGAAAAACTTGGTAAACTACTGAATGCTTTGTGCAGGCTTTTTAATACACAACATTTGAGAGGCAAATACCTTGGGTTTTGGTGGCTACCAAGAAGTCACAGCAGATAGTGTTTCATTGCTTTCTGTTCTCCTTTTTTCATATCTTTGTGGTATTTCCATATTTGTTTGCTGTGGTTTACTTGTTGAAATGCAGATTTACTATTCCATCATCTCTCCTTATTCTTTAATTTTCTCTATTTTGCTATTGAATACAGCATGATGGGCTTGTATGTGTGATGCCCTAGCAATAGTTTGCAGGGTTTGTTTTTTTTTAATAGCTTGATTTTAGTGGGATGTTTGTGTGAATGAATTACATGGTTGGGTCATTTAAGTTGATGTGAAATTACTGTTTGATAACAGAAATATTCTCACTATGGTTCACTCATACTAGGAGACGAATTTCAGATGAATCTGCCATCCTGGTGGTCTTCAGTGTTGTCATCACTTGTGAAGATTCTGTTGCCTGTCTTAAGGCCTCAAACTGTCCCATATCTGTGCCAAAACTGGGACAAAGGTTTTGAACTCAATTGGCTTATGCATGAGACTGCTGGAGAAATGTGAAAGCATTAATTGATGCGTGATCTGCTTGTCACTAACCAAGGATTTGACTAAACTGTAGCAGTCTACAATGAGTTAGTGTTCTCTGAATGGAGGGTCACATTTTTTGGTTTTCATATGCTGTTATCTAGCTGATGGAAATGATTCTTTACAGTATTTCAAGCATCTTTACATTTTAGTTCAGTAGGCTTTTTTGATTGTGGTCCATAGCACTTTGTCTTGGTCGTTTGTTTTCTGTTCTTTGCTCAAGAACAGTACAGACCTCACTGTTCCATTAGAACTCTTTCCTCCCTAATGCACAGCAAGTGTTGGCAGTCATGTATGTTGCACAGTTTCAGATGTGTCGTAGCCAAATTCTTCTGCTTTTTCTATCTTCTGCTTCCTTCCACATAAGTGTTGCTTAAGTAAGTTGGAATAGTAAGTGATAATAAAACACCAACTAAACAAGAGGCTGAGGATCGTAGGCTGTTTTTTCAATTAGAAGCCCAGTAGTGCTTCCAGGTTTTGTTCTTCTCAGTGGTATAGCTGAAATAGTTTTTTTTTCACACAGGCTTCTAATTTGTTGGGGAAGAAGTAAATCAGCTTTATCTCAATATCATTTATTTGTTCTTCTGTAAAATTTGAAATAAATATGGGTGAGGACGAAGAAATAACTAAATAACCAAATACAGTTATATTTCCATCATCCATATTCTCAGGAGAGACCCTGGAAGGGAAGCAAAGGGATGTTTAAAAAATGTGATTATTATATAGGTGTGTTATGGGTTTGGGATTTTTCTTTCACATCAGTGGTTTGATATAGATGAAAGCAAGAAGTTTTGATTTGTCTTTGTTTTGGGTTCCCCTGCCCGCTTGATCTATTTGAGAACAGTAACCCTCTTTAAATAAATATCATAACTTTTCCAGGGTGCAAGCACATTTGTTTTTATGGCATGTAAACAGCACAACAATGTCACATATTGCATCTGGCTGCAGAGAAGCTCTGAGGGAAATTGTGTCACTTTGAAAACAGCTGTAAAGAAAACATTCAGATTCTTTCCTACTTTCAGCATGTTCTGTGTGGGATTCTGCCAGATCAGCTTTGTACTGCTAACTCGTGATGCTGGTCGAGCACACAATGCAGCAAAGAAGTTTACTTTATTCTTGTATATGGTGCAGTAGTTAAGTAAATGCGATTAGGTTATGCAGCTTCTCATTTAAGCAAACAAGTTAGAGCTCAGGGTGGGGATGTTGATAAAACTTAGCAAAGCAGCCTGTATCATAGCATTCTTCTAGTATGTTTTAAAAAATGAACACATGAGAAATTTTAAGGAATTTATTCAGCATTGTTGTTACTAGATTGACAGATTCCAGATGTGAATTAAGTGACGTCACAGCAAGGTAATAAGCGCTGTTCATCATGTGGAGAAAGTACATTCTTTTGGTTCAGTGTTAATAGTATAGCATTTTACAGAGGATTAACTGCATAGCAATGGTCTTCTCAGAGTGATCGAACTCGTCACATAAATGGGTAAAGGATTGGGACCTGGGACTTCTAACACTGAATGGAATTTGCTGTGTGTTCAGTAGACACTGGGTATTATCTTCCCTAATGTTTGACATTGCATGAGAAATCTGAAATGGTGCAACATGGTGCTTAAATCTAACTGTAGCTCTTTTGAATAGTGAAAACCACTATTTTTTCATCTTTTAGCTATAGACGGTTTGTAATTCACACCATATTTTGCTTTTTCCACTCTGAAAAGCTGGGAGGTTCTGGGTAAACTCTTTCAAAAGTTTAATTGAAGACTTTTCTAAAAATGTAACTTCAACTTTTATATTTCAATACAAGCATCACCCACCTTTTTTATTCTCAAGCAGTAGTGGATTTTGTTGAAATTGGGAATATTCAGATTAGGTCCTTGCATCTTGTTTCAAACATTGTCCATAATTTAATTTGATCCTGTGGTGGTTGTCATCCTGTAAATCCAGGTGGCTGGAAAGGTCATGTCTATTACGGAAATCTGCTCCCTGAACCTGGAGCAGGTCTTCGAGCAGTTTAAGAAGGTCATCTTAATGAGTCATCTTTAGATTCATTTCCTGTGTTTGCAAACACAATAGAGGGCTTTAATTTCTTCCATACCACTTCTGTCTTCTGAATAATACTTGATTTCTCAACCATTCTTACATATTACTAAAATGATTTTAGGGATTATCTCGTAAAACCTATGAATATGAAGGTAATTCTGGTATTATCTGGAGAAGTTAAGAGGAGGATGAGGATGAATAACTTGGGGATTAGTTTAGGATATTAGAACTTGGTTCAGTCAGTTGGTTTTGTTGTACTGTCTGTTCAAAAGCTAAAAATAGCTAACCATCTTTCTGAGAATGCCATGGACTAAAAAATAATGTTTCTGGTTATTTTAATACACTTTTATGCATCACTGGTTTGCTATTTGGTTGCTATTTATACTGACTGATTTTCAACTTTGTGCCTTGTAATTAACCGTTGTTGTGGTGTTGCCTTTGTATGAAGCCAGTGATTTCTTCCATGGAAAAGGCCAAGGCCACAGTAGCAACTTGCAATAGTGTTCAGGAAAACTTCTACGAAATCTTATGAGGACCGGTCTTGGTGGTCAAGACAAGATGGTTCACAACTAAATCAGATTGATGTGGTTTTGGTTGTTTTGTGGTTTGGGGTTTTCTTTGAGAAGCACACTTCCAGCTCCAAAGTGGGAAAGTGTAATTAAATTTAGGTTTATTTTTCCACCTCCGTTGTATTCGATGGGTGTTCTTAGAAGTCACAGTAGCTTTTTTAAAATATACATATTTGCAGAATGGAAGAGGTATCACAAACAATGGTTTTAAAGATTTTTTTGAATTTGAAAATCCTGCATGTCCTAGATCTGTGATGTCACTTCCTGTAATAATCTACCACTCCAGCTGTGGAACTCCTTTCTCTTCCCCTTTCAATATGTGGAATCAGCAGTTTGTTAGATGATGTGATGTCACTCAGATATTCATCTAGATTGGGCCTCTTGCAAACCACTTCTTTTCTGTATTTAGGCTTTCAGATGTATATAGAAAGAGCTTATTCCATTGAATTGCTTTCAGGGGCACAGGCTGGCATTGGAGCTAAACCCAAGACAGAGGACAGTAGTTTTCCTTTAATTTGATTGACACAAGCAGTTGCTATTTCCGGACAGAGTATCCCAATGGATACTGTTCCAGGTTGATACTTAGGTGAAGTTTGGTTTGTAAAGCTACATGCAGAAGGCCCCTCCATAACATACTTTGTCTGCTTCAGTGCTGTGAAGCACGTCAGTGCAGTGCAATGTGTGACTATTCAGACAATTTGTTTGTCTCAGTTTTCATCTGCAGCTCTCCAGTGTGTTTCATTCTCTGCCAAAATGGACAAAACAAATTGATTTTTACTTCCTTACTTGTTTCTGTCTCTGGTTAACATCATCTTCCCTTGTATTTTGCTTTGTTTTCATCTTACTAATTTGTCCCCTTCCCCATCTACTCTTTTTTCCTACTGTGATTCTGGAAAATACTGTAACCTCACAGTATTGAAGTTTGCAGTAGATGCAGGTCTTGACCACTGTTCTAGTTGCTTTGCATGCTGTATCTTTTTCTGGTTTGGATTTATTTATTTAATGCAATATATGTTATTCTGGCTTTTGGTTTGGTGGAGATTAGCCATCTTGTGTTTGAAAAGACTCTGGGATATGTTGATTGCTGTTGCCAAACAAATAATCAATGTTCTGTAGTGCTGAAATGACATTTTCTGACTTCTCTGTTTTGTTTTCTGTTGTTTTGGTTTGGGTTTTTTTTAATATTTCCTCCCTTCCCTTTCTTTTTTAGACCCGGTACACAATGTGGTCCAGATCTTGGAGAAACAGTACTTGGAAGAGAAGCGGAATGCTCTTGAGGAGCAGCGGCTGATGTATGAACGTGAGTTAGAGCTGTTGCGACAGCAGCTTTCTCCAGAAAGGCAGCATCAGCATGGCAGTGACAGACTCTCCTACACTGCTCAGTCTGCGCAGCAGAAAGTAAATCTCTGGACAGAAGAGAGGTGAGAATACTGGAGTTAAAACAAATAAATCAATAAGAACTACTAAACGTGAAAGATGAGGCTTGAACCATCTGTCAGAAACTGGCAATAGTTTTTGGTAGAGTTGACATGCAGTACAAGATCTGCCTGCAACAAATCTTTAGTATTTCATTTACGACTAAGTTCTAATGTATAACATGGGTATGAGATCTTCCTGTTTGTTTTAACACACGTGAAATAAGAATTTAGCTTTTATTTGTTGGGATTAGAGCATTTTTTAGTTGTGTTGTTTTTTTTTAAACTAGAAGAGTACTTCTGAAATCTTTAGTTTAATCATTATTGCTTAAGCTACTTCTGTAGGAAAAGATAAGGATTATGCAGAAGTAAATTTGTCAACTCAGACTAAGGAGTCCACTAAGGAGTATTGTATGTTGAGGGTATACAGTAAGAGCATAGTATTTTGCAATCTAAAACTAAAAACAATAGAGAAATGGGAGACCATAAATGTTGTATGTGTTTCTAAAAGTAAGCTCAGCTTTAGAAGAGGATTGCTGTGTATTTCAGTACTGTAAAATAGAGTTGTTTAGCTGTTATTGCTTGCCATGAGGTGAAATGGCCTCTGTACAAAGGACTAGCATGACATCTGAATGCAGCCTTGGTGAAAGATCGTCCTGAGATTTGCAAGGGGAGTTAAAAAAGCAGACTAGGAAGATGTGAGCAGAGTTTAAGCAGCGTGTGCGTTTTGCATCTTTGCAATGAGAGACATTTGCTCTTAGTATCACTGGAGAGAGAAGGATGTCAGTTCTGTGCAGATGTTACAGGGACAGTTAATGGAGGTGATTTTAAGTTTTCAGCATGCAGATGAGTATTGGGTTATTTCAGTGGGAAAGGTGACTAGATGTACTAACAAATTTCTTTTAAGTTTCTTTTTAATCTATTTCATTTTAAAACAGAATCTTTGTTATTCATTCAGCCTTTTTTTCTATATGTAATGAGTTTGAGTGCACTTTCCTATTTTGATCATTTTTGTTTTATTCTCCACTGCTTAAATTGTGTGAACAAAAGAGAGGTCTAAATGAAAGATAGCCAACACTGTGTGGCAGTTTTCAAATTGAGAGGCTTAGAAATAGAATAGAATAGATCCTGGTTTAGTTTTTGTGCAAGGTTTTGTTTTGTAATTTCTGCCCAGTTTGACTTGAGGGAGGAACCCTAAACAAATAACAAACTGTTGACCAGGGATGACCAGAATATTTTCCATAATGAGCACAGGAAGAAGTAGTGCTGTGTTTCAGCTTCAATTAAAATGATTGTTTGCTCCTGTAAGAGCTAAAACCAGAATCATTGGGAACAGAACGTAAAGCATTGCAGAGCTGTGACTGGGATTTTCAGGCTCTTTTAGGGCTACAGGAGGAGTGCAAAATGGGAAACGTGCTAGTTGGTATTGTTGCTATTAAGAACTGCTTTGTGCACAGCAAGGCCATCAAGAAATCATTGACAATCCACTTCAGTAGCAGACATGAGAACTGGGCTTACTGGCAAGGGTAGACTCTAAGAAGATAAAACAGAATGGAAAAGGGAATAACAAAAACGTCTAGGCTGTCCTTGAGAGTTGAGAAGCAAAAATGGTAATTGATCAACTTAAAATTAACCAACCAGCACAAGCATGTAATGACACAGAGGAATGAGAATCGTGAGTGAAATCAAGATGAAGCGTTGTGCCAGCCTTCTCTTCTCAGCAGCTGTATAAAGTTTCTTAGGAGGAGCTGTGCTTTGAACAAGCATTTTTGCCTTTGGATTTCATGGGTGAATGCTTTACTCTCTGCAACTGTTGAACTTCTTGGAAACTGTACTTAGCTGCATTGTAAAAAAGAGGAGAATGAATGCTCTTTGTTGCGATCAGTAAGGAGACTGATAATGTTTTGGTGGCCCTGTCATTGAATGAGCAGTTCTCTGGAAGAACAAATTATTGGTTTCCTGTTCTCCAGAAGAACCTCTTGGTTATACTTTGAATTCATTTATAGCTGTAGGAGAGATTTGGGATTCTGAAATTTTTAAAATCTTCTTAGATAAGAAACTAGAAAAATAATTTAGGAATTTCTGGTATAAAAGCACGGCAGCATGGTGCTGAGAGGGTGTTTACCAGCCAACTGGACAGAGGGCAAGAAATGCAGGAAAAAATGGGAAGACTGGATGTGAAAAATGCATGAAAAAACCAAGTGTCTGGATTGCATGGGACCTGATGAATGCAGTTTTACCTGTCACACTGTTGCCATTTCAAATGAAGCTGAGCTTTACCAGATCAACCAGCAAGATGAATTTGATAGGTATCAGATGTAGGCATATGTTTGTATCTGTCAGATCAGCTAGAACACATTGCACAGAGTTTATTCTGGCTTTGTGCTGACTATGGAAGGACAGATGATGCCTGACCTGGTGTTAAACCCTGCTGGCATAAAGTTATCCCATTGTAACTATGCACAAATTTAATTTGTTAGGGTGAGAGGTAGTGGCAGTATTTTTGAGCAGATGTTCATTTCAGCTTGTATCTGGCACAAGGAATCCCAAAAGCTTGCAAAGACATCTCCTGAGCATCAGCTGTAGGTTTCTCTAAGTGTTTGGGTTACGCGGTTGTTTTAGGATTTCCCGTTCAGTGGGTATTTGCTCCAGGCAATATCCTGATGGAGGTTGTCATGCATGTGGGAAGAATTGAGAAAACCTATCTGAAAATTTATTTATTTATTTATTCATTTATTTATTTGCATGAGTTTCTGGAAGTGTGCTGGCACAGCTATATACAGAAAAATGCAGCTGTAGTGAGAACTACCTATCGTAACTGGCTGAGTTACTCAACTCCTCCTTATGGTCCTAAATCGTTCCTTTCTCAAGAATCTAGCTAGGACTAGATTGGTGTGGGAGGCTCCCCAGAAAGCTTACCAGATGCCCTGCATCAAGGAAGGGACTGGCTGTAGCTGAATCCCATGGCTCTTACAGCACTTACAGATCAAAGCTGCCTTCTGTTTCTCAGGCTAGGCAGGTGTCTCGCAGTGGTTGCAGGTGTAATGCATTCTCAGTCTTAAGTCCTATTTAGTGGCTAATTCTTGACTCTACTTTGGTTTTCTGTGTGAATCCACAATTGTAGCTGTCTGAAACATGTGTCACTCCCATGGTCTAGAATTACATACAGTATCACAGGATGGTAGGGGTTGAAAGTGACCTCTGGAGATCTAGTCCACCTCCCTGCTAAAGCAGGTTCACCTGGAGTGGGTTGCACAGGAATGCATCCAAGCAGGTTTTGAATGTCTCCAGAGAACGAGACTCCGCAGCCTCCCTGGGCAGCCAGTTCCAGTGCTCCATCACCTTAACAGTAAAATTCATTTTCATGTTCAGGTGGAACTTCTCGTGTTTCAGTTTGTACCTATTGCCTCTTGTCCTGTTGCTGGGCACCATTAAGAAGAGTCTGTCTCTATTCTCTTGACACCTGCCTCTTAGATATTTATAAGCACTGATAAGGTCCCCTCTCAGTCTTCTCCAAGCTAAACAGACTGAGCTCACTCAGCCTCTCCCCCTAAGAGAGGTGCTTCTCATCCTGATGGCCTGAATAACACAAGAGACTGAAGGTGAAGAATTTTCCATGTAAATGTCAGAGCACATATGGAGAAAGTGGACTGAAAACCTGCTGGTAGTAGCAGTTATTTAAGGTCCACCAAAACCCAACACTGTTGCAAACTTAGTCTGGACAGGAGAGAAAGTTGGAACTGCGTGTTTTGGCATGTTGAAGGCACTAAAATTCAGGACTGTTTCCAATACTGGTTGTTTACCACTTTGATAAGGTATCAGGGAACCAGTAGAGTGCAATTTGAATTACTCAGGCTGTTACTTGGGATATTTTGAAAAAGGATAGCTGCTCCAGAAGAATTCTGTTGGGGACTGAAAGGCACATTAACAGTTGTTTGAGGTTTGTGCTATGAAGACATACAAGAGATCTCAGCTTCTCTGAATAAAAGCAAATAGACAGACTTCCATATTCACTGCAAAGCCCATGGATTTACTTGTTCCTCTTGCACTTGTCCATAATGTACTGTGTTTTGTAGACATGAGAAGTTCATGTGCACAATCTGTACTGTGTTTCAGTAGGCCTTTGCATAGAAAAGCTGAAACATCATACAGGGCAGTGCTGGTCACTGAAGTATCTGAAGTTTGATCATGAGTTTTTATGAAGATGACAAGATGCGGTAACCGCTATTGGGATTACGAAGAAAGGAAGAAGGCGTGACTTTGTGTTTGCTCAGAGGATAATCGTGGATAATCGTGATACTTTTATAAAGCAAATTAAAGATGAGAATCCCAGGTGACAGCACATCTTAGTATCACAGGTGTAGGGGTAGTATGTATCTTAGTGGGTTTACCAGGTGTTACGCTAGAATAGATTTGTTTAGACAGGCCTTAGAAACCTTTTGGGGATTTGTCCAAAGACTGTTAACTGTATGGAGTGCACAATCTTTAACCTGTGCTCATTCGTCTATTACTTAAAAGGTACTTTGAGTACATAGGACTTAAGATTTTTACTTAATGTGTACACTTGAGATGGCTGAAGTTTATGGAGGGACGTGTAGGGGTCTGTAGCACTGCAGAACCCAAGCTATGGCGTAAAGCTGTGGCCTGCAGTGAATGCAGGTTCCAACATCACGATCTGAGGAAAAGTGGGTTTTATCTACATGAAGTCTCACATGTTGGGACTGGTAGTTTCTGTGGAACAGGATGCCACATTAAAAACAAAACCAGCAGCAGTTATTTAATTTCATTTTTTGAAAATTAGGAATATCTCTAGGGCTTTTAACACATCATCACTACAACAACTCCCATAGGGCTGTGCCCTTTTATTTGGGCATTACTGTGCCAAACTTATCTCAACAGTAATGATTGTTTAATATGTGACCAGTGTTTTTCCTCAATAAAATTGTCTGATACTGTTTTGGGTTTGCAGACAGAGTGCTACATAGCATTTCTTCTTCAACTTGTTTCAGAAAAGTCTTCTTAGCACCTCTGTTTGCAGCTTTCCAATAATAGAAATAGGTTTCTGTGTATTTTTTATGTTACCTACTGCACCACAGGGATGAATTGTTTCGGCAGAGCCTGGCTAAACTCCGAGAGCAGATAGTAAAGGCAAATACACTGGTGAGAGAAGCAAATTTCTTAGCAGAAGAAATGAGTAAACTAACAGATTATCAAGTAACACTTCAGATCCCTGCTGAAAACCTCAGTGCCAACAAAAAGGTAACAACTGCAAAGAATGTTGTAAAATGCAGTTTCATGGCTAATCTAAAATATGTAGATATGTATAACATTCATCTAACTTGAGTAACATAAAATGTTTCTTTGGTTACATTACCTGTAGACAAAATATGGGTGCTACCTGACTGTAATATATTGGAAATGAATAATTCTAAGTGCAAGTGGGAATATAGCATTAAGTAGATGCTCTTAGTGTTGTTTGAAGTGTATAATCACCATATGTGCATGCAGTTTGTGTACAGATGTTTGAAACATGTTGCTGTAAAACTTAGATTTAGTTATGTTTCAAAGACATACTGATTTTTGTTAAAAAATGTCTATGATTTCCTTGTCTTCAGTGTTTTCTAGTTGTAGTGCTGCTTTAAATATAATAATAGCAATTAGTATAGTATGCGTGTCATAATTGATTTGATTGAGAGTATTGATGTCCCTGTGTGAATAGTGGCTGCCTTAGAAGGGCCAAGAAGTCTGGATCCTAAGAGATGTGTAAGGTCTGCTGTGTTTGAGAACAGAGTTAGTATGTCTGACATGCAGAAGAAAGCTGTATGTTCTCTATTTTATTCCTTTTTAGGAATGCACATGCACCTTTCCTGCAGTGATTATTTTTTCCTTTGATTTAGAGGGGTGCAATAGTAAGTGAGCCTGCCATTCAAGTGAGAAGAAAAGGAAAAGGTACTCAAGTGTGGACTATTGAGAAACTAGAGAACAAATTGATTGACATGAGAGACCTCTATCAAGAGTGGAAGGAGAAAATTCCTGAGGTATTGTATATGTTTTCTGACAGGGATCAGAGACAGAGTTTGTTTATTTTAACTGCCTTTAGTATGTTGTACAGAAAGTACAAAAGCAATGGCTTCATATATGAAAGCGTACAGTGCTGTGGTTTAAAAATACCAAACCAAACCCAAACTAAAAAACCCACACCCCCTAACATCCCCTCCTCCCCAAAAAACCAACCTCACCTCCCCAAACTCTTGAATACTACTAAATATTCAAAATGTGCATGCAGAATAGAACACAACTGTGTCCTGTTACCACTTGTATTCCCAGATATAAGTGTGCTGAGGTCAGATAAAATTGTGCTGAGGTAGTGACTCATGATACCACTAAGAGCATGTATTTAGCTGGCATAATACAGGTGCTGTGCAGATAGGCACCAGCTCTGAATGGAAGCAGCAAACTGTGGAAGAAATAAAATTATTAAATTGCAGTCAGTATCAAAGCTAGGAAGGATACTGCTTAGATACGCTCAAGGTGTAGAACACATTAGTGGGGTAGAACTTGACCTTAAAATCTGAAACATCCTGTACTTTCATTGTATATCCCCCAAACTTAAAGTGGTGCAGAAATCAATTAAGATAAATCTACATCAGCATCTCCATCAAAACTAAGTGGAATTTCCTGACAGTTGAAGTGATACGTTAGCTTTGAGAAAAAAGGGTGAGACTCATCAAGAGCTTGCTCATTTACTGGCAAGAGATTTAGTTGTCCAGAAGACATACTGTGAGTATAGAGGTAGAAGTGCGTAGGAGGTATATCTTGTTGTCTCGTGGCTGATACAGAGCACCTACGTTACTTATATCAAGAATCATTCTCAATTATGTTTGAACAGCTGTTGTGCCTTTGTTACGTGCCTTGGACAGGACAATGGGAATCTCTAAAATCATAACACAGGGGAGGTCAAGCACTTCATCTGTGCCCATTGAAGACAACGATGATTTTGCTGCTAATTTTAGTAAGAACTGATAGCACATCCTTGTCTGCCTGACCCAGGATTGTCCTTGCCATGACCTATGTCATCCATAATGCATGTGTTCTATGTGCTACATAGAAACATGTAAGTCAAATGCATGTGTTGAAGACAAAGAAGGAGGAGAAAAGAAGGAGCTAACAAGTCCACTGAAGAGTGCATCTCATGCTAGGAATCTGCATGAATTTTTTGTGGCTGTGTATGGAGTACTCGCATAGGAAATACTGCAGATGTGATCCCAGCTCTGTGGGAATGATTACAACACTTGTAGGCTTAAGTGGAAGTCATCCTGCACCTTCCCTTTTGCCCTTTTAGTAGTACCCAGCAGCCAGTCTGCCTTTTAAACCTAGAGATGATTTCCCCTCTCATTGAAGATGTATAAACAGGGTGGAAAAGTAAGGTGAAATTTCTTGAAATCAGTGTCCACCGTGCTTGCTCAAGGTAAAATCTGCTTTGTCTTGGCACCATTATGGAATGTAGATCATCATATTTACTACGTCCCATAGTAAGGAAAGGATTGCACAATGTCTCAGACATCTCGAAGATTTCATTTCAGATTTGTGATATGCTTCTAGTGTTTTTCTACTTGTGCAACAGGAGGGAATAGAATTACATTTGGTAATTTTTGTGCTATGATCTTATACTATTTGGTTATTTGATTCCCCTGCTTGCATTTGTGACATAACTTTTATGATCTTTAAAACAGATAAGGAAGCTGATTGGCAAAAGAGGTGATCCATTTTATGAAGCGCAAGAGAATCACAACTTAATTGGAGTCGCCAATGTATTTCTGGAGTGCCTTTTCTATGATGTGAAGCTGCAGTACGCTGTGCCCATCATCAGCCAGCAGGGGGAGGTAAAGCTGGACAGGGCTGGCCACTCCTGTGTGCTCACAAATTCCTCACAGATGTGGGGGTCCTGGGTTTTTTTTTCTCTGAGGCTTAGCATGCTTGTAATTTTTAAGAAGCAAATGATGCTTGATCATCTTGTTTCACAGGGAGTAAGTGTTCTGCAAATTGTTACATGCGTTTTCTGTTTGATTGTTGACAATTGCCCACCTAATAAAATAATAGAATGAAATTCCTACTGTCGTGTAGGTAACTGAGCAAAACCTAACACGTTAATGTTCTGATGTACAGTCATGACACTGTACATCATCAGCCTTTTCTGTTGTGTGTGTTAAAAAGGTTAGTAGCTCTGCATACAAACAATTTTTTATTCCTTTTCTTTTTTTTGATGTTGCTTTTCATTTGTTGTTTTACAGCTCTTCAGTTGTGGTTATGCACACCTCCTAGGGTTAGATATCTGTTATCTTCAAGTAGTCCCTTGTGCACAGATTCTTAGTGCATGTCTTGCCTTAGGTTGCAGGGCGGTTGCATATTGAAGTAATGCGAGTCACTGGGTCTGTCCCAGAACGTGTAGTAGAAGGAGATGACTCGTCTGAGAACTCCAGCGAGAGTGGGAGTGTGGAAGTCATGGATAACTATGGAGAGATTATTCATAGAGCGAAAAAGCTCTCCTGCAGGGTAAGTGAGAACACATGATGAAGTAAACTATTTCAGGCCTTCATAAATATGTAGTCAGTCTGATGTACAGTAGTAAGCTATGTAGTTTATTATTGCTTGATTAAAATTCTCTAGTGAGAAGAGAGAGTTCTCTTGATCTGGTTCATCGTAGGTCAGTCTGGCTGTGGTTGGCAGGGGCTGAATGAATTCACGTTACTTTCTACTACGTGCGGGTCTACATCATAAATATTGATGTCAGAAGGACTGTTCTTGGCAGACGCATAAGGGAAAACAGTTTTTCTGTATAACCGTGTCCTGTAGTTTGTTTGTTAATCTAGTAGAATATATGTGGGTGGTGTCTGGATTTCCTTTCTGCTGTGATGAAGTGATGCTTCATTCATCACTACAGTTAATCACCTTCATCAAAGAGAATATGTACATGGGTAGACTAGTTAGGTGCATGTTAACTGTTTTCCTTGCATTTGCATTTCTGTATGTGCAAAATAAGATTTTCTGAGTACTTGCATCCTTAAAAAGCAGTTGGAGATATCCTTTAAAAATTTTTCTTGGCTGTTGGTACTTCCGGATTAAATACTAATTTTATACTGATTTAAAATTGAAGAAGAAATGATTATGTTTATAAGAACGTCTGTCTTATCTCCTCAGGTAAAAATAAAAGAAGCAACCGGACTGCCACCCAATCTCTCCAACTTTGTCTTTTGTCAATATACATTTTGGGATCAATGTAAGCCAACAGTAGCAGCACCAGTGGTAGATCCAGATGTGCATTCACCTCAGAGCAAGGATGCCCATTTTACAGTGACCTTCTCTCACTGTCAGGTAACTGTTTATTATGAAATAGTGTTACCAGGAGGATGCTATGGTTGAGATGAGCTATTTGGAACTTGAGCCTTGTTTCACTGGGGGAAGAGAGGAATCAATTCATGTAACTAATGATGTTTTATGGCACTCTAAAACATGGTCATAGTTCATCACCTCTTCAAACCGCAGCAAAATGAAAAAATCTTTTAATTAGCAGTCTTTTAAATTCAGATGTTGTCTTTAATGCATGGGGGAAACTATAGTTTAGGTTATGACAATTTATTGTTTGGTAAGCTCAGTAGCTTAAAAATGGTCCTTGGAGCTGTGACATCCTTTTTAATTTTCAAAGCATGAAATGTGGTATGCAGAAGCAGGAATTTCTGCGATGTTTGACAGCTTCCTTGACAAGAGTTGAGCTTTATGATCCAAACTGTGTGGTCCTGCCATGCAGGAAGTTAGTTGTTTGGTGTGACCTTAGAAACTAGTAGAGAAAGTTATTTCATTTGATTGGATATCATTTGTTTTTCTTATTGCAAGGACTATGTGGTGAATGTTACAGAGGAATTTTTGGAGTTCATTTCAGAAGGAGCTCTTGCTATTGAAGTATGGGGTCACAGATGTACTGGCAATGGCAATTCCGCTTGGGAAGTTGATTCTCTTCATGCTAAAAATAGGACGCTGAGAGACAGGTACAAATAAATTACATGATTGCTTCATTCAGATTTCCAAAGGCTTTCTAATATTTGTGATGCACAAAATATAATTTGATGAGGCAACCACTGGTTTTTATGGGGTTGTCTTTTTAGGTGGAATGAAGTAACTCGAAGAATAGAAATGTGGATTTCCATACAAGAATTGAATGAGATGGGAGAATATACTGCAGTTGAACTCCATCAGGCAAAAGATGTAAACACAGGGGGAATTTTCCAGCTTAGGCAGGTATGTGTCTTTTCCTTGTTGTCTTATTTATACTTTAATTTATTCTTGATTTTATTCTTAATTTCTCTCTGTTTTTCTCTCTCCCTCTCTATCTTTCTTCTTATCACTCAATTACCTGTTTAGGGTCATTCTCGCAGAGTTCAGGTGACTGTGAAACCCGTACAACATTCGGGAACGTTACCTCTCATGGTAGAAGCAATTCTTTCCGTCTCTATAGGTGGTGTGACTGCCAGATCAACCAAACTGCAAAGGGGCCTAGACAGCTACCAAGTAAGACAGCTATGTTTCCGTGCTTTGATTTTTTTTTTTTTTTTGGCGTTTTGTTTTACTGTTTTAGAGCCCAAAATAGTTCCATAAGGGACTTTAGCTCACTCATACACATTGCATAATATTGCAGTTTTACATGAGTTTCAGTGATGTTCACATAATGTGAGCATAGGGTGCTAAATCTGCTTTTGCTTTGGCTTGTAGATGGGTGTATAACTGAAAAAGAGCCAAGCAGCAGCAATATGGAAATTGTTTTTACCTTTGTGTGTAGTGATGATTAATAATAGATTCCTAGCTCTATTAGTTTCCCTCTCTTACAAGGAGGGTAAATGAGGAGGGGAAAGCAGGAATAAAATTATAACCTTAAATACAGATAGAAGTGTAAAACATGAAGATGGATTATATGCTTGCTCGATTCTTTTTCTGGCACTATATTCAACGCTAATTTTTTTAATAAGTATATTCGGTAATCAAATCATGGCTGAGAGGCTATAGTCTGTAATGAAAAAAAGTCTGTTTCTACCTGTCAATAAGACTTTGAATGTTGCAATGTTAACGTTTTACAAATCTGTGGTAGAAATGTTTGCATTTATGTTTTGGGGATATTTTTGTGAGTTTCTGTTAAGAGAAATGCATGTTCTTTTTGTGTTTTACAACATTTATTTTCTCCTACCAGAAGGAGGAGGATGATGGTGGTGATATGGATAGTTACCAGGTATTGCTGTTGCTGTCAATCCTGTGGCATGGGGCACAGCTAATGCTAATAGCCAGCAACTTTCCAAATGAACAAGTGAAATGGAGAAAGCAAAAGCGGCTTTGAAATATATAGACGCTGTGCATTTAAGAGGCTACCTGGGCTATAAAACACTGCTATTTCGGTTTACCTTCATACTCTTCAGTGTGCTGTCTTCTCTGGCAGTCAGTGCTCCTAACTAGCTACATGAATTGCTTTGCGAATGAAAGCCTAGAAATTATCATAGGGAAAAGAACAGATGCCTGCAGTTGCAGGCATCTTTCCCAAACAAATTATACTGCATAGAAGATTTAGTTTGTTTGCTAAAGAAAGCATTGTAACCTTGCAAGTTGTGCAGTTTTCTGAGGTGCTAGTGGGAGAAAGAGGAAAGAGTGAGTGAGGGGATTACAGAAGCTTCAGTTGAGCAGTTTTTTTATCTACACAAAACCAAACCTTGAGCCTGGCTTTTTTGTTATGACAAGTCCATATAGGACAGTCACCATTTAGAAAATGTAACAAAAGAACTGCGTATAAGACAATGAAAGGCAAAAGAGGATATGCCTAAAAAAAGTAAAAACACATAAGATCTCTACATGCAAGTCTTACTTCTGTTAGGAAACTTTACAGGAGTAAAACCAGTTAAGCGAAAATGCTGAGATCTCTGAAGATAATGTTTTAGGTTTTACAAACAATCTCAGATACCAGCTAGGTACTAACTTCTTGCGGGCTGTTTATGTGCTTCCTGACCTATCACAGAGAAGAATGATCCAAATTTTCTGTGATATCATAAAGCATGATTGCATGATGGGTTTTGTTTGCATGAAAAGTCTTTTAATTGCACTGACAGCAGCTGCTAGCTGTAGAATTTTGTGCAGGTTTGAGGGCATACTGACCTGTCTAATCTTCAGAAGAACTTACAATCAACCAGTGATACCTGTTTTTCTTATTCCATATGCTGTTGAAAAGTTTGATTGCCACTTGTGTGAGTAATTAGTCTTTGGTGTATAATTCTGTTCAGCAACTGAGGCAGACACATTTTCTTTTCTTCCTGTTGGAATCTGAGACTTGAAAGCAAATAAGCTTCCATTTGTGGGTGATGAGGTGCTGAATCAGTGTGCATGTCTTTCGGGGAAGAAAGTTTTCTGCATCATGCAAGCTGTTTAATGCCAATTCTGATGAAATTATTACAAAATTCACTGTCCTTTAATCTTAGACTAACCATTTTGTTTTCTCTTTCCACGTTAGGAAGAAGATTTAAACTGTGTACGAGAAAGGTGGTCTGATGCATTGATAAAACGCAGAGAGTACTTGGATGAGCAGATTCAAAAGATCAGCAATAAACGAGGTTAGACATCTGAAGAACCTATGATGAGTAACTTAAATGCTATACTATGAAGAATGTATCTCATCTATAATATTAATCCCTTTTACTGCAGAAAAATCTGAGGATGATTTGGAACGAGAAGCCCGGCTGGTTGAACAGTGGGTAGGGCTAACAGAAGAGAGGAATGCGGTGTTTGTTCCAGCACCAGGCAGTGGAATTCCCGGTGCCCCTGCAAATTGGTATGTCCAGAAAAAACATCAGAGTTGCTAGTTTTTCCTTTGTGAACATTGTACACTGCAAGGTAAAAATCTGAGGATATATTAGAGCTGTTTATGTTTTCCTGTAACACTGCTCATTATGCTCAGCTGGCAGAAGGCTAGAAGGCTAAGTGCTGATTTGTGTGTAAGAAAGGTTTGTTAACACATTACACAAAGTAGCTTTGGGACAGCTCTCAAGGTTGGAAAATCACATTTCAATTTAACGTAGTATTTTACACTTTTGCAAGATTCTAAGAGTTCTCCTGTAGTTTGGCTCTTTTCAAAAAAAGAGATGATTGAAAAATTAATGGTAGAACTTATTATCATTTCATTGATAAGGGGTGGGGAAGGAAGAAATTCTAAGTTTAAAGGATGTGTTCTCTTTTGTCATTTGCTTTCGTTTAAAATTGTGTTTTAACTAAGGTTATTGGAACTGACATGCAAAAATGAGGAATGCAACGTATTATGTGGGAAAATATGGACAAAAATGTCTCTGATCAAGTGTATGCTGATGTTGATAATACTTAATATCTCTTCTTCATTGGATGAATGATAATCTTTCCTTGCCATTTTTATTTCCCTTATCCACCTGAAATGTGTTTATTGATGTAAAGACTATGCCTTGCCAGTAGTTACATATCCAGTTGTTTGAAAGGTTGCTAACTGTTATGTACGAGGTGACTACAACGAGTTAATCGTATAAGAAGCAGAACTGGATGTTTAGAACTGCCATCCTTGCAGCAACTGAATTGTGCTGTGCAGTGAGACTTGAGTTTTGGTAAAGCACGATGTTTAGCTGTGTGTGCAGATAGTGTTGTCTGTGCAACATAGGTGTTCAAGTTGGCCATCAAAATGTCAGCTTTAGTCACTGGTTACAGTTAATATGAATCTTGCATAGAGATCTCTTTGCCTGAATTATCTTACGCATGAATTTGCCTTCCTTGTTTTGTTTCAGGATTCCACCTGCAGGAATGGAAACTCATGTTCCCGTCCTCTTTCTTGATTTAAATGGTATGTTGTAACAGCATATTAAGAAACTTGGCTAGCAGGGGTTAGTTTGGATCAATAAATGTCTGAAAAATCAAACAGGTTCTGGCAATGACACTAGTTTAATAAATAGTATTAGGACTACAGTGAGCATTTTTTAACAGAATCTCAATTTTCTGCCTCTGAAGGTATTTAGTTTTTTATGTGAGAAAACTATTGGGATATATTCTTAGCATGAAGACACACCACAAGCAACAAGAGATCAGAGTTAGCACCATATTTAAGGGCTGTTTAGGAAGCAAGTCTCCAGCTATAAACTTGGACATAAAACATAGGATCCACAGGGCTTGCAGTATCCAGCACTTCTGTTGGCTACAAGGCATATTTATATAGGCAAGACATTAATACCTACTTTAGAAGCTGCTTTTGGAAAAGAACATGCACTCTTTTCTTAACCTATACTCACAAGAAATTTTATTTGTTTTTCATTATCAGCAGTGATTAGCATACAGAAGACTGAATAGTTTATTTAAACACACCGATGGATCATTGCACTACTTTTTTATTGTTTAGCTAAAAGCTTAATGTAGCCAGAACTGCTATTCTGAATTTAAAGATTCCTGATGCATCAAAAGTGATTTACCTAAGAATTGAGCTGGTTAGGCTGACAGGTGGATAAATCAGAAATTTTTTGTCTGGGTAAGTTAATGTCATTAATACCTACAAATAGTTTTGGATATGTGTTTAGGTTAAGTGAAAATGTGTTCAGGCTGATTCTTAGCCTGCTTTTGGTTCCCTTCTTTTGTATGCCGAAATCATCTTCAAAATATTGCATAGTAGTAAGATTAATCAGGATTAAATGTGTTATGAAATATGAGTAGGACTTTATTACAACTTTATGATACAACTTTGCCTCTATATATTAATATCCTTTGGTATAAAACTATTTCATTCTTTGCACATTTGTTTCATTAGCTGATGACCTCAGTGCCAATGAACAACTTATAGGTCCCCATGCATCAGGAGTTAACTCAATACTACCAAAGGAACATGGGAGTCCATTCTTTTATCTGCCGATCATAAAACACAGTGATGATGAGGTAAATTGTTAGCTAGCCTCCTTCTTGACAAACACAGTTAATGTTAACACTTTCTTATATTTTGTTTTCTATTTGTAATGTATTTAATTATTATCATCATCTTTTTGTCTTAAGTGCCATCTGTATGTAGTGCTGCCTTCATTTTCTGACCTATTTATTTAGAATTTAAGAGGATATGACTTGTTGGCTTTTCTGCCTTAATTTCAAAGTGACAAACCTTAGCTCTTCTTGGCAAAACAGAATAATTCAGCTGCATGACTCAAAATCCCTTTTTCTTCTTTCTTCACCCTTTCATCACTCGTCTTGCAGGCTCTTGATTCTTCAGATAAAACTGCTTCATTTGTTGTGCACACTAGGAAAAGCTTAATAATTAAATAAAATGGTTTTCTTTGTAGTACATATTTACTTTTTTAAATATATAGTTTGGGAATTGTTGGAAATTCATAGTTCTGAATCCATTTTGGAATCTCTTAACTCATTTCTTCCACATTCTGTGCCAGGCCATTGCTTTAAGAGACCATTTTCAGAATAAATGGGATACTGAAGTTGGGGAGGAAGTAGGGGGGGAATCAAAAAGATGTTCTGCGGGATGAGAGCATGTTTATTCTGTATAGGCCGTTATAATCTAATCCAACATGGGGAAAATTTGTCATGGAATTTAATAAACTTTTAATACAGTTGCAATAGGATTTTTATTCCTTTGTCCAGTCTTGCTTCTACTTTCTGTCTCCAGCTGTGTTAAAACTTCCTTTTGGGGCAGAGTTGGCACAGTTCAGGGATTGTGCTCACAATTTTGTTTCTAATGTCTTAAGACTTCTTTTATGCTTCTTCTGATAAATTCCTTACTATGGAAAAGTGGTTTGACCCCACTTTTGTTCAGTGATGCTTATTTTTCTTTCATTAAGGAATTTATTTACTTCATGTTAAATCACTGCAAATTATACCTGTTGCTAGATTGATTTTTTTTTTTCTCTTTCCTTCTGTCATTTCTTTTGTCTGCACAGGTTTCAGCCACTGCTGCTTGGGACTCTTCTGTTCATGATTCCGTGCACCTGAACAGGGTGACTCCTCAAAATGAGAGAATTTACTTAATAGTGAAGACTACTGTGCAGCTTAGCCATCCTGCTGCAATGGAACTGGTATTACGCAAAAGGATTGCAGCCAATATTTATAACAAGCAGGTAATAAGTTTCTATATTATTATTTTATTAATAATTTTGTTTCATATCCTTACTTTTATGAATGTGTTTTTATAGCTGCTTGCCTTATTTTCTCTAAGTTTGGTCTCTCCAGGTCTTATGAAAGACAAATTTAAAATAATGATAACAGGTTGAAGTGAAGCTGTGCACATCTATGTTCCTCTGAACTGTCCATTTTTCAACCTGATTTGGTTCAGAGTATACAGGTGCTACTTTTTTAACAAACGAAGTTGTTTACTTCTTGTCTGTATGTTTGAAATGTTCTTTGATTCAGAGAAGCTTGCAGTAGGTTATCTAATACAGGGTCATTGTAGCCATTCTATTCATGAAAGCATCACTGGGGCCTTCATTTGTTCACTGAAAACACAATAGATCTTTTTTCTTCTCTTTGCTACTTTCTCTGTTAATTAAACTACACTTTCCCACCACTACCCAAATGCATGTATTCTCTGCCTCCCTTAATATGATGACTTTGGATAGTGTGTTTTCTTTGGCCACAAGAGTGGATGCTGTTCCCCTTGCTTTGCTGCTTTATGAGTTTAGACAATGCAGTACTCTCTGAAATTATGTTCATTTCTGTTTCCCAGGTGATTGAGACCAAAAGCACATTTCAGAATGCCTTCAGATTTTGCAGTACAGTGGGAGGAGGAGGAGAACAAAACAGCTGCTTTACTGCTAAACAACTTGCGAAGTAGCTGAATTCCATGCCTTTTTGCGTTTGGCATATTAACATTTGCTAGTTTTGATTATCTGAAATCCCATATTAGATGAAAGTTAAGTTTATAGTTATTGTTTTAAGGGCAGGATTACTAGCAATGAAACATGCTAAGCTTGTGATTATAACAATGAGAACTCTGGTTACTATTTCAGTTACAGCTAGAAAACAGTTATGGTTTCCTGTTGTAAAAGGAGTTTTCCAGCTGTTTAACAAGTGGCTGACAAAATGAGAAATGTTCGTATCTGTACACTACAGGCTTCTTACAGCCACAGTTTCTCAGTTAAAAGTTACTACATGAGTATACAGCATCAGTGCAAAATAGGAGGAAAATGTTACTGACAGAACTTAGTAGCCTTGTGTATTGAGCACAGAGCTGCAAAGAGTATTTAAAGGATCAATCGTGGTAAAAAAGAACTCAGTAAATTATGATCCTGAAAAATGTGCTGTTGTGGTAAAATAAATTTTTGCATTGTGAACTTAGGTTTCTCAGAATGTTATAAATAGTCATTGTCAAAACAGTAATTGAAAATTACTTTGTTTCTAGAGTTTTACCCAGAGCCTGAAAAGGAGAATATCCTTGAAAAATATATATTATGCCTGTGGAGTGACCTATGAAATAGTATCCAATATACCAAAGGTAAATTCGACCATGTATCTCTGGTAAATTCACTGAAAGGAACAGATTGACCTACTGCAGTGGATGATACTGACTAGGAAGTAAATGGGCTTTGCTAATAGGAGCCAGCTTGCCTAGGTGTATATCCTGAAGCTCAGTGTTGAGGTTGTGTTTGCTTAAGCAGTTGAAAACTGTGGGGATTTTGTTTTCTTCTCTACTGTGTTTAACCAAGGTCTTGTAGTGGAACTATTTTTGAAGTCATAATAGTGTCTATAGAGAGAATACAGAGGGCACTCAGATAGATGTTCAGGTCAGTGAAAACAGAATAGCTGAGAAAATGAGTTTGCAGGTATGTAAATTGTTTCTTATAGAAAGATTGTACAAGTTGTGTGTGTACTATATTTATTTTAAAGGTAAGCAAACTGGATGAATGAAAACTTAAATAGTCTTGTCACCATGTAATTGCCACTTTTTGGCAGTAGTACTTAAAAAAAATAATTGTACAGAATATCTTAAGATTTGGGAAGGAAGTTGCATTTACTTGTTTAGGAAGCTGTCGTTGGTTAATCCTCGCCAAATGCAATTTCAGGTTATGTTCAGGCATCATTCCCAAAAGTACATTGACCAAAATAAATGTACAAAACTTCTCCCAAGCATCACCTCTTCACAGTTCAACATCATTTAGATCTGTGTTCAAAAATCCTGGATCATTGATTAGAATTAGGATTACTGATTAAATTAAGGACTATTGATTCAAATTAATTTCTAGATTAAGATGTGTCAAAATAAGTGAATCAGTGTATTAAAACCAGTATGTTTTAATGTCTAAAAACTTCAATGATGTAACTTGTAATTTAGGCTACAGAAGAAATTGAGGATCGCGAGACCTTAGCACTAATGGCTGCAAGGAGTGAGAATGAGGGCACATCTGATGGTGAAACGTACATTGAAAAATACACACGTGGTGTGCTGCAGGTGGAGAACATTTTGAGCCTTGAACGACTGAGACAGGCAAGGAAAAGGCATTTCTTTTTGAACTGGATTATGGAAATTAGAGATGATTGCTCTTTTGCTCTTTTTAAAATATTAAATATTGCTTCGGTTTTAGCTTTTATTTTTTTTTTCTTTTCTTTTTTTTTTTTTTTTTTTTTTTTTTTTTTTTTTTTTTTTTTTTGAAGAGAATGTTGGATGGATAGATATATGACTAAGTTAGTTCTGTTAGCCATACTGCTTGATCACTTCTTATGCGGACACACCATGGCATTGTCCATCTTTGATACAAGCACTTTTTTAGTGTAATCATTTTTTTACGCAGGCAGTCACAGTCAAAGAAGCACTCTCTACCAAGTCAAGAAATATCCGCAGGAGCATCAGCACTCCAAATGTCCACAATGTAAGGCTACTGTGTACTCTGCTAAACTACTACTAACTGGGCAGGGAGGTGGTGTCTGTGTGCTACTGTAATACTTGTACAATGTGATATCATAAGAATTCTTTGGAGGAAGGACTAACCAACCTGTAGAAAAGTTATCTTGAATGAAAATGAATCAGTCATTTAATAGAAACCCCTCCCCACAACTGTCCATCCTAAGACATGAAAAAATTGACAGGGAAGCAAGTGGGTTGGTCTAAACACTTCCTTTAGAAGAGTTTTTGCAGGTAGTTTGGAATGATGACTACCCTGATTAAGGTTACTTTTGCTTCAAAGTCCCTTTAAGATTTTTTCTTAATATAAGGGATATTTTTTGTGCATTTTATGCATTCTCCTGTCATTCACTTATACGGATCAAATGTAGCTGTCCTTATAAATAATCTTACTTGAAAAGACATAGTGTGATCATTTAGTCCTAAAACCTGTACTATCTCCTCAAAGCATTATATTTTATAAATAAACTTAGGCATTTTGTCATTCTACCTGCTGGTGTTTTGTAGGTGTCCTGTAGTCGACTAGATCTTTCTGCCTGTGATGATGATGACAAGGTACGTAAATGTGAAGTTCAGAAAAACATATGGTGCCAACTCTCAGATTCATTCCCTCTTTGAAGTCAGATGTATTTGAAAATTGAAAAAAAAGATAGGAAAATAGTATTTACAACTCTGTTGCACTAGTTACATATCATTTTGAATTAAACCTTGTCATTGTCTGCTCTGCAATTCATATTTGAATTGCAGAAACTAATATTTCACAGAATCACAGAATCACCAGGTTAAGAGACCCACTGGATCATCGAGTCCAACCACTCCCACAAAACACTAAACCATGTCCCTCAGGACCTCGTCCACCCGTAACTTAAACACCTCCAGGGAAGGCGAATCAACCACCTCNGTTGCTCTTCTCTGGACACTCTCCAGAGCGTCAACATCCTTCTTGTGCTGAGGGGCCCAGAACTGCACACAGTATTCAAGGAGCGGTCTCACCAGTGCCGAGTACAGAGGGAGAATAACCTCCCTGGACCTGCTGGACACACCGTTTCTGATACAAGCCAGGATGCCATTGGCCTTCTTGGCCACCTGGGCACACTGCTGGCTCATGTTCAGCCGGCTGTCAACCAACACCCCCAGGTCCCAGGGCAGAGGTTATAGCAAAATTTAATATACTTCACTGAAAAGTTAATTTGCTTTTGAATAATCCATCTATGTGAGATGAAACTGTCTTGAGGTCAGTAACCTGACTTTTTTTTAAAAACAAACCCCTGCCTTTGAGTTTACCTGTTAATTTTTCTGTGTTTGCCAGTATCAGCGTGCACATTTGTGTATTTTTATTTCTTAGGGTTGGTCTGAAAGTCACCTAGATATATCTGACTGTTCTTCCAGTTATCAAGATGTATCATGCTATGGTACTCTACCCAGAGAGTCACCTCGCAAAGGCAAAGATGGCAGCGGTGAGGCTTTGAAGTGTTTCGTAATGACAGTGTTTGAGGTTTTTTGATTACTGCATTAAACTGAAAGTAAAATTCTCAGTGCTCTTCTCTTACTAAGTGTGTTATCCAGTTTATTTCTTCAGCAGATGAACATTATCTGGAAATAGGAGAGAAAGGGAGAAATGCACAAAGAAAGCTGGGAAAGGATAAGGAATTGGGGTGTCCAAAAAACCTGAGAGGAAGGCAGAAGAGCGAGCTAAATGTGAATCAAAACAGTAGTATTAAAAAAAGAGGAGCTTCTATTGGTTCATTAATTTCAAAATGAAGATGGTTTTGTTAAAGCGAATCCTTTTGAGGTTCTTTACATTATCTGAATACTTGCTCTCCCGTGTCAGTGTTTCACAGGTAGCTTATTTTCTTTACGTTGAATTGTAACACACTCTTCCTGAACAGGCAGTACAGGTAGAGACACGGCTGCTGTAAAGTGGGACTGAGAGTTCATTCATCACTTTCTTGACTACAGTTTCCTTTTTGATCATCCTGTTCATGCAGGATTGCTGGCTTGGTTTCAGAACAGAATTGCAGTGTGGGCAGAGGCCAGGTGAGGCACAGAAAGCCAAAGCCATCAGTTCCAGTTTCAAGGACGCTTCCCTGTGTTTTTATGACTGAGATAAAAAGGCAAAATATTGGTGCCTCAGAAAATAGGGTACAAATACTGCTGGTCACTGCTTTCCTTCTGTTTCCTGGCTCCTCAGAGGGACGTAGTGCAGAGTGCAGAGCACTATGAGGGTAGATTCCTTTGCTTGGGCCAGTGGTTGAATGCTGAAATATTGGCATTGTTTCTGTATCTATCAGCTTGCCAAGTGCATGGATTAGCCTTCCATTATTTTTAATTATGCTTTTGTGATCAAGATGTGTAGAAAAGAAATACAGTATTTTTGCTTTATTCCTAGGTGCTGTATCAGAGAACTCCCATCCTTTAATTGCCAGCCCTTTTAAAGCATTTCCTCCTCAGACACCAAAGTTTTTCAAACCCTTAATGCCAGTGAAAGAGGAACATAAAAGGAAGACCCCACTTGAACGTCGACCTCTGCTTAGTCAAGAGGTAATCTTTGAAAACCAACTGTATTTTAAATGGAGATGGAGTGATTTTTTTGTACTTGGAAAATTGTTTGAAGCATGCATCTGATGCAGAAAATTGTAAAATTCTGTTGCTGGGTGTTCTTTGTGGGGTGAGGTTTTGATGTTTGGGTTTTTTACCTGAAATACTGAGTTTAGGGGATTTTTTTTTTTTACTTCCTGGTAAGTATTCTTACAGGGTACTTCTGTTTTAATATAACAGTAGTCTGCATTTTTTTCCTCCAGCAACATGTTGATGTGTTTTTACAAAGACAAAAGTAAATCTATGAAACAATGTTCTAGGGCAGTTATAATTCTGACCTTTATTTTTGAGCCTAAAACTTTGTTGGGGGGAGCACCTGAGTTTCTCTACCTATTAACTTGTATTCTTTTGTCCATATGGCCAGCATGGGTGTTATGCTTTCATTGTGTCTTTTATCGTCTTCCTAACTCACACGCATTGTGCTGTGGTCGGAGTTGTGGTTTGTGTGATGTGTTGTGTGTCTTAACCTTTGCAGAGCATGTCTTCATCTCTTGTGCATTGTGCTGGCTGTGTTGTGCCATCAGGAAGCAATGCCAGCAGTGTGCCTGTAGAAAGCAATAGCGCACGTGGGGAAAAGATTGTAAGTTTTATGCCGCTTTCTGTTACCAGGCCTGGTGATGGGCTTAAGGTGCTTAAGCTTCCACAGCAGAAAAAAAGGTGTAATGTGGACATAATCACTTGTGGTTGGTTGTAACTCATGGTTATAACAAACAGTTGCTTGCCTAGCTTACAAATGCAATCTGTCATTGGAACTAACCCAACTGGGGGTTTGTGTTTTGGGCTTTTGTTTGGTATGGTTTAGGTTGTGGGTTTTTTTTTCTTGGGGGTTTTTATTTGTTTATTTGTTTATTTGTTTGCTTTTTGCTTTCTTCTTTTACTATTTATGTGATTTGTCCTGTGGGTTGGACGGGAGAGGGGAGGCTACAGGGTACAAATGATCAAGTAAAAGGTGGTTTAGCAAACCATATTGTTGTCACTCTAATGTACCTTGTATGTTACCCAGATTTTGTGACTATACCCCAGAGTAATTGGAATGATCTCATTTGGTGTAAGTAACCATGCATTTAGGTGTGGGTACACTATAAAAGCTTCTCAGTGCCTAATGTGGCAGTAATATGACTAAAATCAGATTGCCGCTCTTAATTAACCTCCATCATGTCTTCATCATAATTCAAGTGGTGAATTGAGGTGGAGGGCTTTTACTTTTCACTTGCCAAATCCTTTTCTCACTGCTGCTTCAACAAAAGGTGCATCATGATTTTGGCTGTATGATGGACTCTGGTTTGGGGCTGCGGAACATGGCTGTAAATACTTGCTTTAATCGGAGCTTTAGATTTAAAGTCCAGTACCTTCAGATTATTTTTGTTAAGTATTATAGGCTTCTTCTATCATAAAGTGCTAGATTCTTCCTGTTCATTGGTTATTTTCATTCCTACCAAGTAGCCAAACCTTTAAAAAAATCTGTTCTGAATTTCTAATGCTATTCTGTATGTTGTTATACCAAAGTATCCTGGGCATTCTGATATGTATTTGAAGCTTGGCTGCTGGTTTTGGATAGCAACTGTCTCATTCTCAATCATCTTAATTTTCCGTAAGGTAGCTTACATGCTGACTAACACAGAGTCACTGATAGAAATAGCGGAAGTATTTGGAAGACATAATCTTCTTAATGGGTTGCAAAACATCTCTTGGAAGCTGAATTGTTAGAAAAATTTTCATAGCAGCTTCAGGGCAGTTTTAATCTGTTTGGTAGTAAAAACAGGATCCCACCCCACGCGTGCCTTCAGTTAACGCAGGTGTTTACCTGTGCTGTTTTCCAAAGATAAGGAGAAGATTTTAGAGCTGGAAAAGGGCAACATCCTGCACCCAGGTTTTTCCAATTAGAATGGAACTAATTCACTGAACACTGTAAACCTGTTGTGGCCAATGGGGCCCTGGAAAGACCTGTTCTTTCAGTTCTCAGGTGCTTGCTTCTACTCTTGCACTGACTTCTCCCTTGCATCGACACAGCTTTTTATTTGGTTGCATAGTAACTTAGAGCAAGGGAACTGATCTATCGAGCTAGTGGCTACAGTACCATAGAGTTAGGTTTCATTTGGACCTAATTGTCTGACCACCTCATTGATACTTAAGTGAGTGCCAGGGAGACAGGCAAGAACTAGCAGCCACTAGTGGGGAGGAGGCTTAAACAACTGCTTTGCATAGTCCTACCAGCTTATGGTATCAGGTTTACCAAAATGATAGCTTCTGAGATGTTTTATCACTTTGGGAAGGAAGCCTTTGTAAGGTGTAGGCTTCCTAGGCTACCCTGCATTTTTCAGAGCTGGACTGAGTCTATGTTTTAACAAGGCTGGAGTTGTACACGTGTCACATTTGGATGAAAAGCACTCTCAGAATGAGTTCAGAGATTATACTAGGGCAGCATTGTGGCTCCACATGAAACTTCAATTGCCTGCTTCTCTCTCCCAATTTATAGTGAAGTTTCCACATGACTAATCAGTTTTGTAGATGATTCCTTCAAGTTACAGGGCCTCATACTTGTAATTAATCACTATATGATTGGTGTTGCTTCTGTGTGATGCTCAGTTTTATCTTGCAGTATGTGAAATATGCCATAGAAGTAAAGCAATTAAACATATAGGAAGGCAGTAATTTTAATTAGATTAATATTCTGTGTCTAAGGGGACATGAGAATGATTTTTAGCTTTTTTCTCATGTTTCCCTAAGATCTGTCCTTAACTTTTCTTGTGTATTCAAAACACATCTGTTGAAAAAGAAAAAGCAGTTAACAAAAAAATCATAGAATAGTTTGCGTTGGAAGGGACCTTAAACATCATCCAGTTCCAAACACCCTGTGATAAGCACATCCCCCTAGATCAGGCTGCCCAAAGCCCTGTCCAGCCTGATCTTGAACACCTCCAGGGATGGGGCAGCCACAACTTCCCTGGCCAGCCTGTTCCAGTGTCTCACCACTCTCATCATGCATAAGTTCCTTCTTATGTCTAGTCTAAATCTGCTTCTCTCCAGTTTATACCCGTTGCCCCTAGTCCTATCACTACAAGCCTTTGTAAACAGTCCCTCCCCAGCTTTCTTGTAGACCCTTCAGGTACTGGAAGGTCACAATAAGGTCTTCTCAGAGCCTTCTCTTCTCCAGGCTGAACAACCCCAGCTCTCTCAGCCTGTCCTCGTATGAGAGGTTCTCCAGCCCTCTGACCATCCTTATAGCCCTCCTCTGGACCCGTTCCATCAGCTTCTTATCCTTCTTGTGTTGTGTCCCTCAACACAAGAAGGATGTTGAGGCTCTGGTGTGAGTCCAAAGAAGAGCAACAAAGCTGGTGAAGGGACTGGAGAACAAGTCTTATGAGATGCAGTTGAGAGAGCTGGGTTTGTTCAGCCTTGATAGGAGGAGGCTGAAGGGGAGACCTTATTGCTCTCTACAGCTACCTGAAAGGAGGTTGTGTAGAGGACGGAGCTGGCCTCTTCTATCAAGTGACAGGGGACAGGACAAGGGGAATGGCCTCAAGCTCTGCCAGGGGAGGTTCAGACTTGACATGAAGAAAAAATTTTTCATGGAAAGGGTCATTGGGCACTGGAACAGGCTGCCCAGGGAAGTAGTTGAGTCACCTTCCCTGGAGGTGTAAAAAGGATGGGTGGACGAGGCACTGAGGGGCATGGTTTAGTGATTGATAGAAATGGTTGGATTCAGTGATCCTGTGGGTCTTTTCCCATCTAGTGATTCTGTGATTCTGAGAATTCCAGAACTGGACACAGTACTCCAGATGAGGTATCATGATAGAGGAATAGAGGAGCAGAATCACCTCCCTCAACCTGCTGGCCACGCTTCATTTGATGCAGCCCAGGATACAGTTGGCCTTCTGGGCTGTGAGCACACACTGCTGGCTCATGTCAAGCTTCTCATCAACAAGCACCCCAGTTCTTCTCTGCAGGGCTGCTCTCAATCACAACATCCTCCATCCTGTATTGAAACTGTGATTTTTTAATTTTTATTTATTCCACTAGCCTGAAATTGAGCACTCAAACTAAAATTTCAGATGGTACTTCCACCTTTGTTTAATATTCAAGCTATTTCAAAGCAGCATGAAATAAAAGCATGTTTTATGTCATATGTGAGTACAGTGGAATGTATTACGGTCAGATTAAATGTTTTCATACTGAGTGCATTTGAATACTTCCTGTAATTAACACATCTAAGGGGGGGTTGGCTAAGAGCAAGTCCTGCTAGTGGGAAGTGAAATGAAAATCGAGGCACAAGTGATGCAATCACTAAGTAAATATTTACTGATTTTTAAATTAGTAAAATGGAAAGTAGCATCTTTGAGATATAATTTATATATACACCTTGAGAGGCACAATGTAGGGATTTGAAAACCTGATACTTGAACTTTTAACTGTGCAGTATATTGATTATAAAGCAGGTGAAGGTGAGCTGCTCTGCATTCTTGCTTACTTGGGTTCTGTTATTGCTAAATCTTGATGTGTAGTCTTGTCTCCTTAGTTCTTACTTGGCATATTCTTACTGTTATCAGGTCTTAAATCTGTTTTTCATTGTAGTCTTCCTGTTACTTTCTGGGGAAGTCACTGAAGTTTCTTTACTTCAAGGTTTCAAGGATTTTTGTCTTTATTTCAACCAACAGCTTGAGCAGTACAAGGTAGTTTCCTTCTTTTTTATCTCTGCATCTTATATCCACAATAATTTGAAGAACTCAGAAATGGTTCTGTTTCTGGAACTTCCCAATTGGGAAGCTCAAGAAGAGCTTTGAAAGGAACTATTTCTCAACCTCACAAGTGGTACCTTTTGTCAGTGACAAAGTGATGCCTTATTGCCTATGTGCAGCATTCCTCACAACCCATGTTCTTAGTAATAAGACTGCTTCTTTCTGCCTGAGCTGTTGTATTTGCAGTGATAGATAACCATGAAATGACATTGCAGCTGGCAGTGGGGTTACCCTGTGTGATTTTTCCTAATCAAGTCACCAGTGTCTGTGTGTCTGTAGAGCTGTTTCTCAGTCACAGTGCCTCTTCTTCAGTCTGATTCTGAACAGGGACCCTGTGTGAACTATGACCTTTTTTCAGTTAAGGAAGGAATCTTGCAGGCTTTGAAAGAAAAACTAAGAACTCTGTTATAAAAAGGCATTTTAGTTTCAAGTGTATGTTTAGCTGTTATCGACTAAAAATGCTTCCTTTGTGAGAAGCTTATCAGTTTGGAGTTCGTGTAGTATCTTAAACCCGCTGTATTTGATAAACATGGGAGTCTGTAATATTATAAAACAACAAACTACAAGGTTCTGCATAGAGCAAAACTTTCTTTTGCATAAGTAATAAAGGTGAAAGGGAAAGGAGTAAGCAGAATAATTGAGAAAGGGTCTCTCAGAAATTAGCAACCGTTAAACTCTAATGTGCAAAAAAAGATGCTTTGCATAATGCTGTAATGCATGGAAAGGTATTCATAGTCTCAAAGCAGATATGAATTTTGCCCTTTACTTTTAAAGGGTATATTTGTGGATTTTGGATGCAACGAACAAGATTTTCAATAATATATATATTTTTTTTTCCAATAATCTCATGTGACATTTCATAACAGTATAACTCCCCTGCAGAGAAATTGCAAAATAAAGCCTTCATCCAAAATCTCTAGGAGAAATAACTCTGAAGCAGAACTGTAAAAACTGCTAAGCAAAGGATGCCAAGCCTTTACTTGAGTGAGTATTAATAACCTGAAATCTTGTTGGATTTGTCAAATACACTTAGACAAGTGGTGGCATCTTCTTCAGATACTGATTGTTCTGCCAACAAAGTTATAATATTATTGGAAATCTTGGTTCATCTTAGGAGGCCATTCTGCATGCTTAATGTGACTGAATTATATCTGCTTTGAGCTTGAACATGATAGGAATGAAAATGAGACCTTGTTATAAATAAGGACCATAGGATGTAGTGATTCCTTCAAAAAATGCAGGATTAAAAAAAAAAAGTGATTTAGAACGTCCTTACAGTTCTCTTTTCAAAAAATCAACCACAAACTGTGTGTGTGTGGGAAAACTACAACCACCTTCAGATTAGCCAAAAGATCTTGTCACATAAACATGTGTTTCCTAATGTATACATAAGGGGATATTTTACTTAATTGCATTACTGAATGGAGCAGGGGAAGTGGTCACAAGGGGCTTGGAGAAGACCAGCATACTCGATACCTTCTTTACTTCTGTCCTTACCTGTAAAACTAGCCTTCAGGAGTCCCAAACCCCTGAGACCCAACACCAAAGAAGTCCTTGCTCAAGGATCATGAGGTTGGGAGCACTTAAACAAACTGCATGTTTGCTTAAGTAAATGTACCCACAAGTACTGAGGGAGATGGCCGATGTTATTGTAAGGCCACTCTCAATTATCTTTGAATGTCACAGCAACTGGGAGAGATGCCTGAAGACTGGAATAGAGCAAATGTTACTCCTGTTTTCAAGAAGGACAAAGAAGAAACATTCAGCAGACTGCAAACTGGTCAGCCTCACTACTGTCTCTGGGAAGGTGATTGAGAAAATGCTCCTAGAAAGGATTTCCATACTGCTGAAGGACAAGGTGAATGGAGTAGACAGCGTGGATTTACAAAGAGGAAATTATGCTTGACCAACCTCACTTGCCTTTTACAATGAGGTTGCTAACTTGCTCATCCTGGAGGAGGCCAGGCTCAGGGGCATCTTACCAATGCATAAAAATAGCTCATGGGGGGAACAAAGAGAATGCAGACTTCTTACTAGTGCCCAGTGACATGAGGCAGAGGGCGCAAATTAAATGACGTGAGATTCCATCTGTGAGCGTGGTCAGACACTGGAGTGGGTTGTGCAGAGAGGTTATACAGCCTCCATCCTTGGAGATCTGAAGACTGAACCAACTGGTTGTGGTCTTGGCCAGTCTGCTCTGGCTTGAGCAGAGGTGGTTGGACTAAATGACTCATGAGGTGCCTTCCAACCTAAGCAATTCTGTGATTATTCTGACATACAAACTGGACAGACCTGTTTTGCTGCCTATGTATTTAAAGCTGTGTACAGTTATTTGTTGTACAAAGTTATTTGAGCAGTCTAGGTTATTATGAAGTACAGGAAACATTTTCAAGAGGATCTGTTTCTTAAATGCGATGTATTGGTTCTCAATGCATTTATCACCTGTATTGTGCTTTTCCTTTTTCATCGGTGATTCATGGCAGGTGTATGAAGGCATTGAAATACTTTAGGCATCACACAGGATCTGCCAACTACTGGATCTGGCAGTAGCTGTAATTCATGATGTAGATAATGGAATTTAAGAAATAGGTGCTTGTGTTCCTCTAAACATTAAGTACTTTTGCAGTTTTCTTTTTTCTGAAAATATTATTTCTAGTAGGAATTTGCTGTAAACTAATAATTTTTAATATATGTGTGCATATCTATACTGAATGTTTATATGTGCATATATATGTATAAATACATATATTTATATGAAAAAAAAAAGTACTTAAAGCATCCATGTGGATTTCTACCTGCAGTATTTTATGTTGGGTGAGGAGTCCAGCCATGTTGCTGCATTTTTTCTCAGATGCATCTTGATGAACCAAAGTCCTTGGCTTCAGATGGTTTTTGTGAAATCCACATTTGTGGGCTGCTCACAGTGCATCGCCACTTGTTATCAAAGGGAAATCATGGAGGTACCTTCAAATTCTGCCAGGCTGTTTGGTGTCACTTATTTCCATCCAAACACATACATACATGCATACAAATGCTTCCTTGAGGATTAACTGTAATGTATGATCCTTTTGCCTGTATTTTCAAATATTATGAATGTGTTGATAAGTGATAGCTAGGGGTAAGCAAAATTATTTAGCCATGCTGGTATCAGATTAAGAGAAAATCCTATTGTGCAGGATAGTTTTTAATAATCAGTATTGCAGTGGAGATCCTGTAAGGCCTCTTCCATTCATATTTATATTTAACTTGTTAGGTAGTCAATTAGCTCCATAGAATACCTTCAGTAGGTTTAATTCATGTGAATCATGGGGTAAAAAGGTTATAATATGTGGCTTTAAAAAACTCAGTGTGAGGAAAATGTGTACACACAGCTTTTTCATGTTGTTAGCTTTCCTTATGCCAAACTTTCTTGCTTTTTTTTCTGAACTACTTAGAATTTATCTTTATTCTCTTAAAATTGAATAGCTCAGTGTACATAGTATATGTTCCCAGCAGCTCTTTTCAAAGGTGTCTTCTGTTCTTCAGTTAAAGACTACTAAAGGTATTTATTTCTCCACATTCAAAAAGGAAAAAATCAAGGAAGATTAGTTTATTTTGAAATCCTTACTGTGGTTGGTTCCTAATCCCATGCCATGCTCTATTCCTTTGCAGGACTCTGAGGAGGAAGATGGTGAGTTGGAGGCCATTAATAAGAAGCTGATAAGTCCACAAAATTTTCAAAATTTCCGGCCTTACATACCGGAGGAGTTTGCTGACTTCAGTGTTTACAATGCTAGCCTGGAGAACAGGGAATGGTTTTCTTCTAAATCAGACTTCATGAGTTCACGTGTTCTTGAGAAAGAGGTATCCCGCAGCCCCACCACTAGCAGTATTACTAGTGGCTACTTTTCCCACAGTGCCTCTAATGCTACTCTATCTGACATGCTTGTTCCCTGTAGTGATAGCACAGACCAGCTAGCCAGTCATACGAAGGAACTGGACTGTAATGATCCCTTGGGATCATCTCTTGCACACGACTCAAGATCAACTTTGAACAAGGAATGTCAAGAGTCAGAAAAGGAGTTAGTGAAAGAGAAGTTACCTGTGTTACCACTGAAAGAAATCAGTGCCTTAACAGAACGAATACCACTGTCCCTCAATGCCACAGATAGAAACTCTCAGCAGTTACCCCACGATGGATCATTTTCAGCTTTAAGTTCCTCGGATGGCAAAAGTAGCTGTCGTACAATTGAATTTTCAGCACGTGAAGTGACGTTTGAGCACACAACAGACATTCTGGAAGACCACTCCTTTACAGAGTTCATGGGTGTTGAAGATGGAAAGGACTTTGACCATTCAACAGCTCTGCACTCGTGTTCCCTTGTGTCCTGTAATGGAGTGGGCACCTCAGAGTTAACCCGAGGCACTGACAAGGAGCAGAGCATGTGTGTGGGCCAGCTGGGCTCTGCGGCAGCAGTTGCAGGTGGCCGACTTGCAGACATTGTGGAAAGCCCCTTGTGTTCTGTACTGGTAAAAGAAACTTCAGACTGTAAGACTTATCTTGATGCTTCTGTAGATGATTTTATTGGGAAGAACCACTTGGATGGTTCCGATTGTGATGAAGGTGCTTCTGCAGATCAAGCCCATGACTTGCCTAGCTGGGTGGCAGTGGGCGAACAAGTCTGTGTTGGAAGTAATAAGATGGGCACGGTGAGATACATTGGAACTGTGGATTTTTCAGCTGGAATCTGGGTTGGAGTTGAACTACATGTACAGCTAGGTAAGAGTGAATATAATCTGGGTTATCTGTGCAGTTAGCGTAATCAAGTTTTAAAGTTAAACTACAGTCACGTGCTTTTCAGTCTTGGGAAGTACATCAGATTTCACATAGCCTTTGAATCTGATCCACCTAGTTTTAGGCTTTCTCTTTATAGGTATACTTCGCTATAGGTTATTTTTTAACTGTCTTAAAGCCTTGTTGTTTGTGTGTGTGCAGAGTAATGCTTTTGCATGTTGTGGTAGTTCCTGTTGGCACCCATCTGTTTTTATAGACCAGAAAAACAAGCGAAGCCCAAAATTACTTTTGTTTTTCTTTTCCACTGAGGAAAGCTTAACTCTAGAGCACAGGTTTTCTTTCACTTCTATTTGATGGGGCCAGAAAAAGTCACCACTCTGCAAATGTTAAGAGATTCTTACAGAAATGCTTCAGATCTTTTAAAAAGATAGTGTTTTTAGTATTGTAGCAGATATCAAAACTGATCCTGCAAGTTTCTCTGCCAGCTAAGTTTTGAGATATGTAAGCAGGTGGTTTTGACAATAGTTTATTTTGTAAAATTAACAAATGTTTGGCTTTTTAAACTATTAGTTAATGAAGTAATATTTTAGGAAATCGTTTTCGTCACAATTCAAGCTTTTGTTTCCAGGTTTTGTTTTCCCTGGCTTCTTCACTCGGTGTTCAAAATCTTGACTGTTTAACAGAGAGCCAGAGAGATTTACACTTCAACACCACAACTGTATGTGCTAATGAAAGCATAGACAAATAATTCTGTGCATTTATTCCTTTAAAGGGAAGCATGATGGAAGTGTAAAAGGCAAAGAGTACTTCCACTGCAAACCACGACACGGTGTCTTTGTTCGTCCTGGGCGCCTCAGCAAAGCACCAGCTTCCACCAGGAAATGCAGTAGCACTTCACGGTCTCGGGCATCTTCCATATCAGAGAAACGGAAAATTTCTGTGCTTCAAGGCTTATCATCCACTCTGAAAACAGGAGAAGTCCTCTGCCATTCAGGAGATGCAGCGGCTTCAGCTTTTTCTAGGAAACAGGAAAACAGGAAATCTTGGATTAACTAAACTGCAGTATTTTTGCACTTACTACACGCATCACTGTGTAGAAAACTTTATGGATTTTTGAAGCTATTGTACATTTTAATCTGTCCATATGGAATGTGTATTCTCTAGAGTCCTTGACTTAATGCTCTAATTTTTTATAAATAATATATATATTATATATATGAATGTGTACCTATAGTTTGTCTGCCAGTGGGCAGATATGGCTGCACACTAAAACACACTTAAAGCTGATCTGTAGATAACTGAGGTACTGAACTGTTTGTTACACAACAACTTGGGAGATATATTTTAAACAACAAAAAGTATTTTATTGGGAGGGGAGGGGAACAGGATGTNTGTAATGATCCCTTGGGATCATCTCTTGCACACGACTCAAGATCAACTTCGAACAAGGAATGTCAAGAGTCAGAAAAGGAGTTAGTGAAAGAGAAGTTACCTGTGTTACCACTGAAAGAAATCAGTGCCTTAACAGAACGAATACCACTGTCCCTCAATGCCACAGATAGAAACTCTCAGCAGTTACCCCACGATGGATCATTTTCAGCTTTAAGTTCCTCGGATGGCAAAAGTAGCTGTCGTACAATTGAATTTTCAGCACGTGAAGTGACGTTTGAGCACACAACAGACATTCTGGAAGACCACTCCTTTACAGAGTTCATGGGTGTTGAAGATGGAAAGGACTTTGACCATTCAACAGCTCTGCACTCGTGTTCACTTGTGTCCTGTAATGGAGTGGGCACCTCAGAGTTAACCCGAGGCACTGACAAGGAGCAGAGCATGTGTGTGGGCCAGCTGGGCTCTGCGGCAGCAGTTGCAGGTGGCCGACTTGCAGACATTGTGGAAAGCCCCTTGTGTTCTGTACTGGTAAAAGAAACTTCAGACTGTAAGACTTATCTTGATGCTTCTGTAGATGATTTTATTGGGAAGAACCACTTGGATGGTTCCGATTGTGATGAAGGTGCTTCTGCAGATCAAGCCCATGACTTGCCTAGCTGGGTGGCAGTGGGCGAACAAGTCTGTGTTGGAAGTAATAAGATGGGCACGGTGAGATACATTGGAACTGTGGATTTTTCAGCTGGAATCTGGGTTGGAGTTGAACTACATGTACAGCTAGGTAAGAGTGAATATAATCTGGGTTATCTGTGCAGTTAGCGTAATCAAGTTTTAAAGTTAAACTACAGTCACGTGCTTTTCAGTCTTGGGAAGTACATCAGATTTCACATAGCCTTTGAATCTGATCCACCTAGTTTTAGGCTTTCTCTTTATAGGTATACTTCGCTATAGGTTATTTTTTAACTGTCTTAAAGCCTTGTTGTTTGTGTGTGTGCAGAGTAATGCTTTTGCATGTTGTGGTAGTTCCTGTTGGCACCCATCTGTTTTTATAGACCAGAAAAACAAGCGAAGCCCAAAATTACTTTTGTTTTTCTTTTCCACTGAGGAAAGCTTAACTCTAGAGCACAGGTTTTCTTTCACTTCTATTTGATGGGGCCAGAAAAAGTCACCACTCTGCAAATGTTAAGAGATTCTTACAGAAATGCTTCAGATCTTTTAAAAAGATAGTGTTTTTAGTATTGTAGCAGATATCAAAACTGATCCTGCAAGTTTCTCTGCCAGCTAAGTTTTGAGATATGTAAGCAGGTGGTTTTGACAATAGTTTATTTTGTAAAATTAACAAATGTTTGGCTTTTTAAACTATTAGTTAATGAAGTAATATTTTAGGAAATCGTTTTCGTCACAATTCAAGCTTTTGTTTCCAGGTTTTGTTTTCCCTGGCTTCTTCACTCGGTGTTCAAAATCTTGACTGTTTAACAGAGAGCCAGAGAGATTTACACTTCAACACCACAACTGTATGTGCTAATGAAAGCATAGACAAATAATTCTGTGCATTTATTCCTTTAAAGGGAAGCATGATGGAAGTGTAAAAGGCAAAGAGTACTTCCACTGCAAACCACGACACGGTGTCTTTGTTCGTCCTGGGCGCCTCAGCAAAGCACCAGCTTCCACCAGGAAATGCAGTAGCACTTCACGGTCTCGGGCATCTTCCATATCAGAGAAACGGAAAATTTCTGTGCTTCAAGGCTTATCATCCACTCTGAAAACAGGAGAAGTCCTCTGCCATTCAGGAGATGCAGCGGCTTCAGCTTTTTCTAGGAAACAGGAAAACAGGAAATCTTGGATTAACTAAACTGCAGTATTTTTGCACTTACTACACGCATCACTGTGTAGAAAACTTTATGGATTTTTGAAGCTATTGTACATTTTAATCTGTCCATATGGAATGTGTATTCTCTAGAGTCCTTGACTTAATGCTCTAATTTTTTATAAATAATATATATATTATATATATGAATGTGTACCTATAGTTTGTCTGCCAGTGGGCAGATATGGCTGCACACTAAAACACACTTAAAGCTGATCTGTAGATAACTGAGGTAATGAACTGTTTGTTACACAACAACTTGGGAGATATATTTTAAACAACAAAAAGTATTTTATTGGGAGGGGAGGGGAACAGGATGTAAATCCATATTTGGAAAAAAAAAGCTACAGTTTGCTGTTCTTCATTACCAAAGAACTAGTTTTAGACTGACACATTTGCTGTTTATATCTTTCTATTGTAAATGTTTTAACTGATAACTTGGTGCCATGTTTCTTTTAGTCACTGGGCACCGTGCAGCCTTATGTTCTGTGTTTAAGCACACTGAAATATCCAACTGTTTCATATTTTTGTCTTCCTAGAGGCCTACCACTGTGCTGTCTTGGCATTGGATTGAAATGATTTAACAATGCCTGAAGCCGTAAGTCTGGCAATTTGTACGTTAACCTAAGCCAGCTGGGCAGTTTGACTGCAGAACCAGTATTACTGCAAGGGTGTGAGAGGACAACATTAGGGGGGTCTAGGTGGGTTTCTGGTTTTTGGGTGTGGGGGGAAAATGGAGAATCAAAACAGCAGTAAGTGGATCATGACTGCAAACTTTGCACTTGTTACTTGCTGGTTATTATCAAGATGAAATAGAACTTGCTAAAGTAATTTTAATGTGTAAAGTTTATTTTAATAATGGGAATAATGGAGGGATTTGTGTCTGGTGCTCATGAATTCCTAAGAAGGTTGTTCCACATGTAGATACTGTAGATGCCTGTACAAGCGTTCTGAATATTTGTAAAGTAAGATGGTAAAAAATGAGTGAAGTGAGTGGCCTGCTGTATCTGTTCTTCTTTGTTTCTTAGCAAGTGAATGATTGAGATACCTGGGACCTTACTGAAAAGCTGCTGTTCTTTCTTTGATTGTTGTGTACAGTAAGCGGACTCTCATATTTTACTATTTACTGTAAAGAACTGTAATTTATATACTGCCATACTGTATTTAATTGGTACAGACCTATTGTGTGTTAGAATACAGACTGTTTACTTGGGATTTAAAACAAAATGTCTTGCTTGTATTTGTTACAACTAGATTTCATGGTCAAAGAGTGAGCTGTTTCTATATGATGGTGCTCATATGCAAAGTACTTTGTAAAAATGCTGGAGGACAATATGACTGGAGTGGAAGATTGGATGGTATTAATGTGTTTTAACACTGGCCAGTTCATGCAGTGTTAAGAGAAGAATAGCCACACTTCTTGCGGATACATATTCCTCACCTGCTGCTTTTTCTCCTCCTTCACAGGAGGGGGAGAAGAGCTGGGGATCTCTTGCCAGAGAATGGTGTTATGTGGGTCAAGAGGAGATGGGACAAGATCCTGGAAGACAGATAAGGCAGATACATTGCTAAATATTTACATACTTCAGCAGAATACAACACAGTTGGCAGCTGAGAGGGTGATGTGCTGGTGAGGTGAAAGCAGGGGGGTACGAAATCCAGGGTACTTGCCTTGCAATAACTTTTGGCTCCTCTGTTAATTGATCTTGCTGAAATGAGTATCTTTGCAGATCATTCCATACTTCTGGTGTCCACTTAAAGTTGCTCTTGCTGCATTAGTGATGCTGCTGCTGGAGGGAAGGACTGTAATATAAAAAATGCTTTATGCAGAAATCTTTATCAGCCAGAGACAATTATAGACCATTGTCAGGTACCTACACCCAATGCCATGGTCTTCAAGTTAATTTTAGATGTCAGTTTAATCTTTTTATAATGCTTTTTGGAAAATACACACTCTATACGTGTGTGTGTGTGCGCACATTTGCATAAACATACCTTTTCAAGACCACTACAAACAATTTTGGAAGCTAATGCAGCCATTTTCTTATGGCATAGATGTAGTATTTACACCAGGATAGCATCAACCAAATGAGTCTCTTCATGGATTCAGACCTTTGAGAGCACAGAATGCATGATTGCTTAGAACCACTGGAATAAGTTTGCTTCTTGGGGTTATACAATCTATATGTGCCAGGGAGACCTAAACAAGCCAGCCTTGTTTTGTGCTGTACATATTTTTGCATAATCTGTGCTGTCATGACTTTGTTATTATTCAACAAGCTATAGTTTTGCAAACTTTGCATGCTCACATATGCCCTGCCCGGAGTTAACTTAGTTAGGAGAAGCATATCTAATGAGTAGGATGAGGTATTGTGGAAATACAAGTTTTTCAGTTGATGTGCTCCTCAAACTCAGGCACATAAACACAGAAGCAGGTTTTTGCATTAGCACTGTAGACTAGGAGTTAGCTGTCTTGAGCTTTGTAATCTGTGGAATAATGTTGGGGTGATGGTCCAGCTATAGATTGCTCCCTCCCTCCCTTTTTTTTTTAAATGATTACTTTAAGTGATACTGTGATGCTATGCTGATTGGGTTGGAATGGACCTTGAAGATCATCAAGTCAAATCCTTAACACTGCCAAGTCCACCGTGTCCCTAAGCACCACATCTACACCTATTTTAAATACCTCCAGTAATGGTGAGTCAATCACTTCTCTGAGCAGCCTGTTTCAGAGGTAACTCGCTACAATTTCCTTTAGGGTAGTTGCAGAGAGAGATAAGGTCTCCCCTCAACCTCCTTTTTTCCAGACTAAACAGCCTCAGTTCCCTCAACTGCTCCTCATCAGACTTGTTCTCCAGCTTCATTGCTTTTCTCTGGACATGCTCCAGTCCCTCAGTGCCCTTCTTGTGGTGAGGGGCCCAAAACTGAACACAGTTGAGGTGTGGCCTCATCAGTGTTGAGTACAGGTGGTGATCATTTACCTGATCCTGCTGGCCACACTATTTCTGATACAATCCAAGATGCTGTTGGCTGCCTTGGCCACCTGGGCACACTGCTGGCTCATGTTCAGTCAGCTGCCAACCAACACCCCCAGGACCTTTGCCACCAGGCAGTTTGCCAGCCACTTTCCCCAAGCCGGTAGTGCTGCACGGGGTTGTTACGACCCAAGTGCAGGACCTGGCACTTGGCCTTGTTGAACCTCATACAATTGGCCTCATCCCATTAATTCAGCCTGTCCCAATCCTTTAGAACCTTCCTGCCCTCAAGCAGATCAGCACACCCACACAATTCAGTGTCATCTGCAAACTTACTGAGGGTGCACTTGATCCCTTTGTCCAGATCACTGATAATAAACAACTGGCCCCTACACTGAGCCCTGGGAAGCAACACTTGTGACTGGCCAATGACTGGAATTGACTCCATTCACCACAACTCTTTGGACTTCGCCATCCAGTCAGTTTTTTTTTAACCAGCTATGGATATGCCCATTCAACCCACAAGCAGCCAGGGGCTCCAGAATAGAGTGGGAAGTAGCATCAAAGGTGTTACTAAAGACCGGGTAAGCAACTTCCACAACCTTTCACTCATCTGCCCAGTAGGTCACCTTGTTATAGAAGGAGACCAATTTAATCAAGCAGGAATCATAGAATGATAGAAGCACTAGGTTGGAAAGGACCCACAGGATCATCAAGACCAACCATTTCTATCAAGGACCTGCCTTTCCTAAGCCCATGCTGGTTGGGTCTGATCACCAGGTTGTCCTGTAAATGCTGCATGATGGCACTCAAGATGATCTGCTCCATAACCTTCCCCAGCACTGAGATTGGGCTGACAAGCCTTCAGTTCCCTGGATCCTCCTCCTGGCTTTTATACATGGACATCACAGTTGTTAATCTCCATTTGACTGGGACCTCCCCGGTTAGTCTGGACTGCTGTGAAGTGCTGGGAAGTGGTTTGGTGAGCACTTCCGGCAGCTCCCATAGTGGGGATCCCTTGGGTGGATCCCAGCTGGCCCCACAGACTTGTGTGTAAGTGTTGTAGCAGGTCAGTAACCATTTCCTCTTGGATTAAGGGGCTCCATTTTCCCCCCCATCCCTGTCTTCCATCTCAGGGGCTGGGTACCCAGAGATCAACTGGTCTTACTATTAGAGACTGGGGCAAAGAAGGCATTAAGTACCTCAGCCTTTTCCTCATTGTCACTATGTTTCTCCCACATCCAATAAAGGCTGGAGATTCTTGCTGGCCCTCCTGTTGCTGATGATGTATTTATAGAAACATTTTTTATTGTCTTACAGCAGTAGCCAGCTTAAGTTCTAGTTGGGTTTTGGCCCTTCTAATTTTCCCCCTGCACAATGTCACAACATCTTTGTAGTCCTCCTTCCCTGCCCCTTTTGCACATGTCATAAATGCTCTCTTTTTTCCTGAGTTCTAGACAAATCTCTGTTCAGCCAGGCTGGTCATCTTCCCTGCTGGCTTATCTTTCAGCACCTGGGGACAGCCTGCTCCTGTGCCTTTAAGATTTCCTTCTTCAAGATCCTCCAGCCTTCTGGGGCTCATTTGCCCTGCAGGGCTGCCTGCCAGGGGACTCTGTCAATTAGTGTCCTAAACAGGCCAAAGTCTGCCTTCTGGAAATCCAAGGTAGCAGTTCCACTGACCCTTCTCACTTCTCTAAGAATAAAAAACTCTAACATTGCATGATTGCTGTGCCCAAGACAACCTCCAACCCACATGTCTTCCTCAGTTTGTGAACAACAGGTGCAGTGTGGTGCCCTCCCTAGTTGGATCCCTCACCAGCTGTGTTCTCTTCTGTTCAATCCACAAACCTCCTAGACTGATTCCTCTCCACTGTATTGTATTTCCAGCAGACTGAAGTCCTGCATGAGGACAAGGGCAAGCGATCATGAGGTTTCTCCCAGCTGCCTATGGAGCATTTTTCCTGCCTCCTTATCCTGGCTGTGTGGTCTGTAGCAGACTCCTACCATGCTATCTGCCTTGTTGGCCTTTCCCCTGATTCTTACCCATAAACTCTAAACCCTATAATCACAATCATGAAGTGCTAGACAATCCCGGCACTCTCGAACATACCGAGCTACCCCACTGCCTCTCCTTCCTTGCCTGTCCCNAGCGATCATGAGGTTTCTCCCAGCTGCCTATGGAGCATTTTTCCTGCCTCCTTATCCTGGCTGTGTGGTCTGTAGCAGACTCCTACCATGCTATCTGCCTTGTTGGCCTTTCCCCTGATTCTTACCCATAAACTCTAAACCCTATAATCACAATCATGAAGTGCTAGACAATCCCGGCACTCTCGAACATACCGAGCTACCCCACTGCCTCTCCTTCCTTGCCTGTCCCTTCTGAAGAGTTTGTAGCCATCCGTTGCCACATTCCAGTTGTTTCCATGATGGAAACTATACTATAGTTTTCCTAGCATCTAAACCACACTGCCTAATAAGTAGGATATACAATCTATACTAAGACCTCAATTTTTTAATAACCTTGATCAAAACAGTGAATAACACAGGGCAGAGCCATTTGGTCATTTGCCTGAGCCACCAGAACTACCCTGTCATCTTGATGGTTTCCTCAGGGCAGACAGAATTACCTCATTTTGACCATCAGGATAGTAACAGTGCTGTATGAGATCACACCAACCTTTATCTTGCTTTCTGAATTCATGGTGTTTTGTTTTTTCAAGTGTACATGCCTTAATGGAGATTCAGCCAGAGCACTTGGCGAATGGCTGTTACAGTCCAGTGAGCAAAAGCACAGTGTTTCATCACTACTGCTCGCTGTCTCAAACGTTCCCCCACAAAAGGCTTCCTTCATGTTTGCAGCTGGCAGCAGAATATTACATGCTGTTATGATGTAAATAACAAGCATTACCATGAAGCAACATAATGAATGAAATACAAGCTGCAAGCCCCTAGGAGCAACCTCTAGCTATTCTCCCCTCTGCCTTGCTGTTGCCTGTCCCCCTTGCTTCCCTCCTGTAAGTCCCTGTACCCTGTATCTAGCAACCAGGTCCAAGGCTGATGCTGCTCCCTGGCTGCCTGGGCTGGTTAGCAAGTGGTGGACTTAGAAGAGCACTTGTGCACTATTGCAGAACTTGCCTTTCAGTCCTTCCCATGTTTGGGCGTATGTTTTAGGGTCCTCTGCTCCTGTTTAGCTGGTGATTTATGGAATTTAAAGAAAAAACAACATGCGTGAAATTTCAGCTTGACTGAAAAGGACTAATGAAATTTAAAGTCGTTGGAGAAGGGTGTGGAGAGGAAGAATGTGGATGAAAGCAGTTGCTGTCTTGTTTCTGCAGAAAAACAAGCTAAAACCAGCCTTCCTAGTGGAAACTCTGAGCAAGGTGTCTGGATGGTTTTTTAATGCAAGGAATGTCCAAGTCCTGTTAGCATAGCAGCATACATGAGTTTCATAGAATGGTTTAGGTAGAAAGGAACCTTAAAAATCATCTGGTTCTAACCCCCCTGCCATGGGCTGGGACACCTCCCACTGGATCAGGTTGCTTAAAGTCTCATCCAACCTAGCTTTGAACACCTCCAGGGATGGGGCTTCAACAACTTCTCTGGACAACCAGTTCTAGTGCCTTACCACTCTCACAGGAAAAAAATATCTAATCTAAATCTTCCCTCTTTCAGCTAAAAACCATAACCCTTCTTCCTATCCCTGTACTCCATGATAAAGAACCCCCCCCCCAGCTTCCAGTAGCCCCCTTTAAGTACTGGAAAGCTGCTATAAGGTCTCCCTGGCGCCGTCTCTTCCCTAGACTGAATAACCCTAGCTCTCTCAGCTTGTCCTCTTAGCAGAGGTGTTCCACCTCTTGGATCATCTTCATGGCCTCTACTGGACTCACTCAAACATCTTTGTCCTTCCTGTGCTGAGGACTCTAAAACTGAACAGAGTACTCCAGCTGGGGTCTCATAAGGATGGAGTAGAGGGGCAGAATCACCTCCATTGACCTGCTGGTTATACTTCTGATGCAGCCTAGAGCATGGTTGTCTTTCTGGGCAGCAAGTGCACATTACCTGCTCCTAGAACAATAGACTGGTTTGGGCTGGAAGGGACCTTAAACGTTATTTAGTTCCAACCCCTCTGCCATGGATAGGGACACCTCCAATCAGCACAGGCTGCTCAAGGCCCCATCCAACCTGGCCTTGAACACCTCCAGGGATGGGGCAACCACAACTTCCCTGGGCAATCTGCTCAGTACCTCACCACCCTTCACAGGAAAAATCTTCCTGATATTTAACCTAAATCTCCCTTCTTTCAGCTTAAAACTGTTCCCCTTTGTTCTATCAGTGTACTGGCTGTTAAAGAGCTCTTCTCCAGCTTTCCTTTAGTACCCTTTAAGATTGGGAAGGCTGCTATAAAGTGTCCCTGTAGCATTCTCTTTTCTAGGCTGAACAACCACAACTCTCTCAGTGTGTCCTCCTGTGGAAGGTGCTCCAGCCCTCTGGTCATCTTTGTGGTTTCCTCTGGACTTGTTCCAACAGAACCGTGTCCTTCCTGCACTGAGGACTCCAGAACAGAAGGCAGGTGGGGGTCTCACAAGAGCAGAGTAGAGGGGGCCAGTCACCTCCCTCCACACACTTCTTTTGATGCAGCTCAGGAGATGTTTGACTTTCTGGGCTGTGAGTGCACACTGCCAGCTCATGTTGAGCTTTGCATCCACCAGCACCCCCAAGTCTTCCTCCTTAGGGCTGCTCTCAATTCATTCTCTGCCCAGCTTCTATTTGTGCTTGGGATTGCCCTGGCCCAGGGGCATGACCTTCTGCTTGGGCTTGCTGAATGTGCAAACTGTGAACCAATCATAGAATCATCTGGGCTGGAAGGGACCTTAAAGATCACCCGGTTTCACTCTCCTGCCATGGTCAGGGACACCTCCTGCTGGATCAGGTTGTCCAACCTGGCCTTGAACACCTCCAGGGATGGGACAGCCATGGCTTCTCTAGGCAACTTGTGACAGTGCCTCAGCACCCTCACAGGAAAAAAATTCTGCTCAATGTCTAGTCTACCCCCACTGCTGTGGGCAGAGACACCTCCCACTAGAAAGTTCAAGTTAGCAGGCTACAAGAAAGCTGGGGAGGGACTTCTTATGAAGGCCTGTAGTGATAGGAAAAGGGGGAATGGCTTTAAATTGGAGAGAGACAGATTTAGACTAGATGTAAGGAGGAAATTCTTCCCTATGTGCATGATGGAGCACTGGCACAAGTTGCCCAGGGAAGTTGTGGCTGCCCCATCCCTGGGGGTGTTCAAGGCCAGGTTGGACGGGGCCTTTGGCAGTCTGGTCCAGCGGGAGTTGTTCATACCCGTGGCAGGGGTGTTGGAACTAGATGATCTTTAAGGTCCCTTCTAACCCAACGTATTCTAGGACTGATAAACGTGCAAACTGTGAACCGAAGAACGTTCAATACAGAATGGTTTGGGCTGGAAGGGACCTTAAAGATCATCTAATTCCAGTTCCCCTGTCACGGGCAAGGACACCTCCCACTGGAATGCACCAGGGTGAACCTCAGACTGATGAAGCTAGAAGAGCATCCAGCTTTTCAGACCTAACTGGGCGTAACTCAACCTCTCATTTCCCCAGCTCCTTCTGGCACCGCGCGGCACCACGGGCCGGGGACAAGGGGAGGGTGGCGCTGCCCCCTGTATCCCTCCAGCTCCCTCCCCGCCCCGGTGCCAAGCGGGACAGCCCTGCCCGCCGTGCCCTCCCGCGCCGGGTGGGGCGCAGCGCTGTCCGACCCCGCCGAGGGCTGCGGCTGCGCCGGAACCTCGCTTCGCCCCGCCCCGGCGCGGGAGGGCACGGCGGGCAGGGGCGGGACGTGCGGACCCGCACGGCGTCTGCGACTCGGCGTCCCCTCACAGCCGCGCTCCCCGGCGCCGAGGTAGGTACCCGCGGCGGGACTCGAACACGTGACCCCGGCGCGTCCCCTCCGCCATCCCGCCGCCCTTCGCCCGTGTGCGGGCGGGCACGTAGGCTCCGCTTGTCCCTTCTCGGAGTGCGGGGGCGATGTGAGGCGCGATCAGCCGCGGTGTGTTCGTGCGTGGAGGCTTTCTGAGCCGGGCTGGTTCCGAGATGGAAGGAAAGGCAGGGAAAGATAAAGGGAGGAGCTCAGGGAAGCGGCTGCCCCATCACTGGGAGTATTCAAGGGCAGCCGGGATGGGCCCTGGGCAGCCCGGTCCAGCGAGAGATGACCCTGCCCGAGCCAGGGGGGTGGAACTGGGTGATATTTAAGGTCCTTTCCACCCCAAACCATTCTAGGATTCTAAAAGTGGTCATTCTGTTTCAGGGATCTCTGATCAGAGGTGCCCGTGTTTGGCGGTGCTGGGAGCAGGGGGAATGAAAGTTGTGGGAGGAAATCATAGAATAGTTTGGGTTTGAAAGGAACTTAAAAATCATCCAGTTCCGACCAGGGTCACCTCCCACTAGACCAGGTTGCTCAAAGCCTCATCCGTTCTGGCCTTGAATGCCTCCAGGGATCGGGCAGTCACAGTTTCCCTGGGAAGCTTCCCTGCCTCAGCACCCTCACAGGAACAAACATCTTAGAATCATAGAATAGTATCATGGAATGGTTTGGGTTGGAAAGGACCTTAAAGATCATCCAGTTCCAACCCCCTGCCATGCCCAAGTCTCCATCCGACCTGGTCTTGAACGCCTCCAGGGATGGGGCAGCCACACATTCCCTGAGCAACTTCTGCCAGTGCCTCAGCACCCTCACTGTGAAGAATTTCCTCAATATGTGTAGAATAAATCTGCCCCTCTCCCGTTTATACACATTGTCCCTAGTCCTGTCACTACAAGCCTTTGTAAACTGTCCCTCCCCAGCTTTCTTGTAGCCCCCTTCAGGTACTGGAAGATCACTAGACGATCTCCTCAATGCCTTCTCTGAGTCTTCCCAATATCTAATCTAAATCTTCTGTCTTTCAGCTTAAAACTATTTGTACCTGGTTCTTTATGGAGAATTCTGTACAGAGAGCTTGTGGAAATGCATGCCTTAAATGGACTCCTTGTGTTTCATTTCTTTCCTCCCAGGTAACATACTTCTGAGTGATGCTGATGAGTCTCTTTCAATTTACGACTAGAAGGCTGGTTTCCCAAGCGTTTTTTGGACTTAAAGCTGCTTCTTTGAAGAAACAGAAATTTTGCTTGGAAATGGCTCGTCCTAGTTCAAGTAAGACATCTCTGTTTCCTGTAGCACCCTGGACAGGTGTTTAAGCCATATCTGAAGTCCTAGAAAGTTTAATGTAATAATTAGATTCCATAGTTGAACTCAAAATATTTAGGAGAGTGTCAAGTTGATTTTTTTTCAGCTGCTATAATTTATCTTCTCTGGATAGTTCCAGAACTCCCTCACATAGTTGCTATTAGCATGAAGATTTGTTTTATTTGCTTTAGTTTGTTGTTTTTCCTGGAGATAATTTTAGTACTGTCATGCCTTGCCAAATGTACCACTTTAACTATGGAGCTGCCCTAGAGATGTAAACAGCAGGAGTATGCAAACAAATGCAGTCAGCTTCTACAAGTGTTCCTACGAAGCAAAGGAAGGTAATAGATCTGGAAACCAAGAGAAAAGTGATAAAGCAACATGAGTAAAGAGAAAGCGTTAATTAAAATTGCCTGTGAGCTATGTGTAGTGCATTTGACGAGAAAAGAAATTGTGCAGTGTAATACAATGCCATGTGCAGTGCTGTATTATATTTATATAAATGGTTTCAAAAGCATTCTCTATTGTGATGGCACCAAGTAGTCTCAAACAACCTGTCTGTCTTGCTTCACAAGAGAAGGTGGAAAACTTCAGTTCCATGATGCAGTTGGTAAGTGCAATGCATTACAGTGTAATTATTGTTACAGTATTAATATTGTTATTTGTGTATTACTGTTACTGTATTTCAGTGATTATTAATTTATGCCATCTGTATTATGCTAATGTTAACTTGGGTTACTTGAGGTTAGGTTATCTTAGGGTTGGTCACATCAGGTGTAGTTGTCAACTCAGTGATTAAATCAGCTAACGATGCTCTGGTCAGAACCATATACCATCATCAAACAAGACATGACAGTATTTATCATTTATAAACATGTAAATGCATGCTAATTAATTGCATTCCCTTTTTGTACCCCTAATGGATAATAAAACTCACTCCTCATTTCTTTGTACAAGAATTATGGAGGGCCTTGAGCATTTGTAACAACGCAGGAGCAGGGTATTGGGTAACCCCAGGAATTTTGTTCAGTCTAGTAGTAGCAAATACCCTCTTTTTGATCGTTTTGTTTTTCTTCTTTTGTTGCTTTTTTTTTTTTGAGATTGAAACCCATGGACTGAACTTCAAAGGTATAATAGCAAAACTCCTAACAGTTGAGTAGCCAGGGTGCATTTGGTTTTTCTGCCATCTTAAGTATCAGTGTTTGGCTGTTGTGAGAGTCTAGAGACTGGACTAGGAGGACTTTTGGCCTGATCTTTACACATTGAAGGGCTTGTGTGGTTTGGTTTACAGCAGCAGATGGGGCATCAGAGTCATTATGTTCTCTCCCCTGTTCTACAGCTGTTGTGTGGTGAGTCTTGTGACTCTCTCCTTAAAAAAACTTACCTACTTTTGTCTGTTTTGTTTTTTTTCTTTTCTTTTTAAAGAGAACCATTTAGTAAACTGTGAAGATTGGGGTTGTGATCAGCAGCTCAAAGTTCAACTGGAGGCCAGTGGCATACTGTGTTTAAAACCTTCATTAATGGCGTGGATATGGCAGAGCATACCCTCTGCAAGTTGCTAGGTGACATGAAGTTGGGAGGAGTGGCTGACATGCCAGAGGGTCATGCTGTCATCCAGAGGGACCTCGACAGGCTGGGGTCATAGTCTGAGAGGAACCTCATGAGGTTCAACAAATGGATAGTGGAAAGTCCAGCTCGTGGGGAGGAATAACCCACTGCACCAGGACTGGCTGGGCTGACCTGCTGGAAAGCAGCTTTCCAGAAAAGGCCCTGAGGCTCCTGGTGGACACCAAGTTGACCATGAGCCAGAAATGAGCCCTTGTGGCAAAGGCAGCTAATGGCTGATTCTGGGCTGCACTAGGAAGAGCATCTCCAGCAGATGGAGGGAAGTGATCTTTGTTTTCCCCTCTGCTTACCATTGGTGAGACACACCCGGAGTGCTGCGTCCAGTGCTAAGCTCCCCAGTATGAGAGAGACATGGACATATTGCAGAGAGTCCAATGAAGGGCCATGAAGATGATTAATTGCTTGGAGTATCTGACATGTGACGAGAGGCTGGGAGAGGTGGGACCTCTCAAGACAAAGCAGACTTTTCTCAGTAGGCCTCAGTGAAAAGGACACAAGGCAGTGGACACAAACTAAATGACAGGAGATCTGAACACAAGAAAACACTTTTTGACTGTGGGGGTGGTCAGCCACTGAAATGGGTTGTACAGAGAGAAGTGTTGGAGTTTCCATCCTTGGAGATGCTGAAAAGCTGCCTGAGTGGATGTGGTCCAGGACAATCTGCTCTGGCGAACCCTGCTTGAGCAGGGTGGTTTGAACTAGATAGTCTCCAGAGGTCCCTCCCTACGTCAGCCATTCTGTGGTTCTAAAATGTGTTTCTTTAATACTAGTATCTGAGGTAAACTGGGAGTGATTTGCTTTGTCTCTAACTAAACTGTTCCTTCCCAAGCTACTTTGCCATGCAGGGAAAAATGGAGGGGATATTAATTAAAAAATAAAAAATACAATAGCAAACCTAGAAAATAGGCAAGATGCCTCAGAAGGAAATTGGTTTTCCCAAATTACCTTAATTTTTAAGGTGAGACTTTTTAACTAAAAGTAAATTTTTTTTATCTCAGGCTCTTACTTATGATTAGGAGCCAAACTCTTCCTGGGCGGTGGTGGCAGCAGTTGTTATAGTTACATCTATTGTGGGGTTTTAGTTTAAGGCTCTGCCTTTCAAATATTGAGTATATTTATTGTTTAATACATGTTGCCCCACTGGGCTTGCTCATAGGCATTTTTGAGGATCTCCAGGACTTTCCCTTTGAGTTCCAATATAGAAACTCAGGATCAAATTAGTATTCTGAAATTGAAGTCATGGGAGATGTATGTTTCTGGATGCACAAGTTTGTCAGCACTGTGTGTATGGCCTCACATATAAAAGTGTTTTATAACTGTTTGAATAGCTGTTCATTTTTCCTCCCCACACATAGATATGGCTGAATTTCGAGAAGTGTTTGCCAAAGCGAAGCATATTGCCATTATCACAGGAGCCGGCATTAGTGCAGAGAGTGGAGTTCCTACCTTCAGAGGGGCTGGAGGTTTCTGGAGAAAGTGGCAAGCCCAGGTATGTACTGGTGGCAATTTCCTGCAGAGCTGCAGTCCTCAGTCCCTCAAGTGGGTGAATGTGAAAGGTCAGAAGAAGCTGAGTAGTGTAGAGGAAGTGCTTCCAAGGTGGTAGGGCTGGGACAGAGCTCTCCCTACAGCTGTGTATGCAGCTCTTCCTCATGCCCTGAAGGGCTGTTTTGTGCAGCTGCAGCTTCTTTTCTGTTTGGATTATCATATGTTTGGTAAAAACAATGTTTTCTCAGTCAACTCTGGGTCTTTCTGCCATCCTTGTTTCCCTATTGCCTTGTAGCTTAGCTGTTTGCTCATCTTTTGCCCTCCTCGCTGTTTTCCTACCTTATGGAGCCTTTTCCATTTTAAATTCTTAAGAACCTTTTACTAAGACAGCAAAAACCAGAACTGATGATACGTACTAGTTGTTTTCTTTTAATCTGAGTTTCTCATAATACTCTTTAAATATGTTCTAGAATTTCTTTTTGTTTGGGAACAGAGTTCCTCACAGTCCCTAACGCTCCCACAAGCTCTGTCTCTTGCTGGTGTGATCTTGCCAGCACTGGAAGCCACTGGAGCAGGAGAGAAGGTGGAAGCAGACACCATGAGAAGGAGTGGCACAACAGAGAGGATCAAAATACATGAGTATCAGACTCATTATGCCTAATGAGTCTGATCCTATGCAGTGCTTCAGGTGTTTCAAGTAGTTGTTACACTGTCAGTGACTGCTATGCCAAACACTGTGACCACATTTGCTTTATATTTTTTAATGATTGCATTCATAAAAGATTTGTCGATGTTATAGAGGAGCCAAAGAGATGAGGTTTTAGATGGTTTGAATTTAAAGGTGCATTTTTTCTTTCATTGACATTTAATTCAAATAAAGCATGCCTCTGTGTAAATACCTGGTCCTTGTGCATCAGAAAGTCTGTATTCAGCTTTTTTATGCCGGTAGGATTGGGCATTGAAACATTATACTGAACTACTCCTTCTTTTAATAAAGAAAAGGCAAAATTAAAGTTAGTGCAAAAGTGTAGGCACACTACACTTGTACAGGCACACAAAGACAAGACATTCAACTTGGGCTTTGACAATGGCTGAAATTTGATTTGTGTTACACTTAAATGAAGGCAGAAAGGGAACCACTAGCAAAGGGAATATATCCACATGGTGGTGAGTTTTTGTGGCTGATACTGTGGAAAAGAGTTTTGAATGCAAAAGGTCATGTGCACTGAAATATATAATCTTCCTTTGTGCTGCACTAAGCTCCTAATAGTTTGGTAGAGCAGCACAGAGTAAGATCTGAGTGTGCTCTGTAAAACCATGTATCACACTATTGATAACAGTTATTTCCTCATATAATAAGATATTTAGATTCATCCTGGTAAGGGCTGTTTAACTGTATCTTGTCAGCTGTGTCTGGTTATCAGTTATCTGCTGTTGATGATTTTGTTATGCTGGTAGCAGTGTAAATGACAGTATACTAGCAGGCTTCATCTGGGGAGGGGGTTTTCTTGCACTTTCACTATAGAATGAATTGTTATTTCTTTTCCAGGAGCTGGCTACCCCAGAGGCTTTTGCACAAAACCCTTCTCGTGTATGGGAATTTTACCATTACCGCCGGGAAGTGATGTTGAGTAAACATCCAAATCCGGCACATGTGGCCATTGCAGAGTGTGAAAGGCGACTGAGCAAGCAAGGAAGGAGTGTTGTAGTCATTACTCAGAATATTGATGAGCTGCACAGAAAGGCAGGCACAAAGCACCTCTTAGAAATTCATGGTGAGAATCAGCTTACCTGTTGGCTGCTGGCAAGCAAACTTGTTGGGGAGAAGAGAGGGCATGATAAGTGCTAGGGGAAAAGGAATTTGTCTTTAAAATGATAATAACTCGCATGAATTTATTCAGTGTCACCCTGTTCTCTTTTGGAAGTTGTTTTGCGTACTTCATAGCCTCCCTTTATTTCTCATCTTCCTTTTCTAATGGATTCTGACGTACACAGGAACTGGTTCTCCTTTCCCACATGCTCAGTTTTGCCTCACATCTGCTTGAATACCATCTTAATAGAGGCACTTGGCTGATTTTATTTAGAAAAGGGGAAAATAATCCATTGAGGACTTCTGCTCTGTGATAGTGGTGGTGCTGCACCAGTGTTGCCATCAGTAAAAAGTGTGTTGGCAAGACTTGTCTTGCCATCCGTGCTGCTTTTCCTCTGTCCTGTCCTGTCCTTCAAAGACATACTTGTGCAGTCCTTGGCTACAGAAGGAAGAAGGGGCTGGGAACAGATGAGATTCCCTTACCTTTCTTTTCTACACCGAGTGGCACTCCCTCTCTCTTCCCGACTGTTAGTGACATTCCTCACTCCCACCCTCTCTCCAGCAAAGGCCAGAGGAATACAACACAGTTGCAGTATGTGGGGGTCAGTGGGGCTTTTGGATCTGATGGAATACATTACAGAGGTGGAGAAAACAGAAGGAGAGGAGGTTCCTCTCCATTCCATGAGGTACCTTCACACTGCAGGCCATGCTACAGAGTGAAAGTCTCCCAGGATAAAATCCTACTCTGGTCCTCCAGCACTATAATGCTGCTTAACTCCAAGTATCACAAAAGGTTTAAATGGGATTTCCCACCACTACTATGTGATCTGAACACAGGAAACCTCCACAGTGTTTCGTCACAGTTGTAGATCCAAGGATAAAGTGTTGGGTATAGTTTAATCTTAGTCTTTAAAAAATACAAGGAGTTTTAAACTCTTGGTAATGTTGCACGTCTCTATGGGATGTTGCTAATGCTGCAGAAGTCTTGGGACTGGGGAGTTTTGCCTAAAACAAAACAATGTTAACTAGCATATTTTCTTATAAGAAAATGTGTCTGATTTAAGTGCTTCTGCTCAAACAATAAGCAGAAATCATCTCCCTCTATATTTTAAATAATGATTTTTCCTCTGAAATCCTGTTATGAGGCTGTGTATCTTGTGAAGTAGAACAAGGTGACAAATCATAGCTGAGAGGGACTGTTGCTGTTGTTCAGTGCGGCCTTTCAGTTGAAAGGTCTGTGTCTGTCTTTGCTGGGCCTGGTCTGTGCTTAAAGATGATGCTGGTCACCTTGGGTCACTGAACAAAAGCATGTCAGCACTGTGTAAACACCATCTTCTTCATAATGCTGCCAGATTTCAATGCTTGGCTGTTAGATACACGTAGTAAGTTACCCACAAGTTACAGTCTTCAAAGTTAAATAGCTTTCTGGGATAAAGTCAATCGTGTTTGTGCAGCCATGCCCCAGAGCAATTCTTGATCTCTGATGTTTTCCCTTTGTGCGTTTCAGGTAGTTTATTTAAAACTCGATGTACCAGCTGTGGAAACGTGGCTGCGAATTACAAGAGCCCAGTATGCCCTGCATTGGCTGGGAAAGGGTAATACCTCTGTCTTGCAAACTCCTGTATTTTCTACTTTGTCTGCTGTTCAACAGAAAAGGAACCATTTTAGGAGCTTACAGGAGCTTCAGCCATCCACCCCATTTTCCTTTAGTGGTATTAATGCTTAAATTTCACACAGCTGTTTTGATACACACATTTACTCTTTGGTTACATTAGTGAGAGCCCATGATGCCTTAAGTCCTGTGAATGATTAACTGTTGACCTGTAAGGCAGCACGATGTTATATATAATCTAAACAGAACGATTTCAGATGGTCTGAAACTCTCATATTGAACATCTGAAATTGTACTCTTTGGGAATGTGTGTTTACTCCCTTCCTCTTCACGTTCCAGTTTTTTTCATTAAATTGGATTTTTATTCCTTAAGTTGGACAGTCATCACTTGATACACGGATTGCCCTCTTTTGCATCTCTTGAGCACCTAGTAGCTTTTGTCCTTCATCAATACAATACTCATCACTACAGGTCTCAAAATGCAGATGTGTGAAATAATCGGGATGGAAGCATCAGTTCTCAGAATTTCTGCAACTTTTTAAGTTGTAGAAGAATCCTTCAGTTTCTTCTTTTCTAGCTGTCCTCTTCCTTTCACAATTAAAAAAAGGGGGCTGAGGAACGGGACAGGCCTACACTCATAGATTTTTAGGGGTTTTACCCTTGGCATTTCAGCGGATCTTTAGATAGCTACATAAATACTTGTTGTGCCTTTGGTTAGTTTATTATGGCTGCTTGGTTCTGAGATAATTCTGGACAAATGCCTGCCTGCCCTGTGTGAGGTATATTTCAGTTGTAGCAGGTACTGAAGTTGCAAAGATTCCTTGACTGGAGACTGTGCTTTACAGAATGCTAAGGTTTGATTAATATATAAAGTGTACTTTGTATGATTGAATATGTATTTCAATTTTGTAACTTCAGGGCTCCAGATCCTGAAACAGAAGACACCATGATTCCCGTTGAAGACCTTCCTCAGTATGTATGGACTGGTTTGGTTTTTGCTGTTACATCTTCATGCTTTGTGCATCTCGAAGGCCTATAGTACTGTTCACATGGTTTTGGAAGGACATGGAAATATTCTACAGGAGAAAAGAAGTGGGACTTTGCCCCAGAGAATGAATCTAAATCTAAACCTGATATTATGGGGAACAGCAGACAACAGGAATGTGTACTAGAAGGTTACCATGATGCTACAGGGATCACATGCTTCTGTGATCATCAAGCTGGAAAATGCCTAAATTCATGGGTTTTGTAATAAGTGGAGTAGCAGAATTTCAATAAGAAAATAAGTGCTACACAGTAAATATTTTGTTACTTTGAAGGTGGTACTTTCTCTTAGTCTCTTAGTCTGGAATAATGTGCTGGGGTATAGCTGCTGCATAGTCCCTCGCAGGCATTAAACGTGCCGTGGTGCTTTACTGTAGTGGCTGGAACTTTGTATTAGCTAAGTTGCAGATGCAAGAAACCACTGTATGTGGTTCTTAAGGAAAAGAGGCTAACACAATGCTTCTGTCTTTCAGTTCACTTTCTTAAAAACCTGTTGGCCAATTTTTTTAAAGCTGATGGAGGCAGAGGTTTCCCTATAGCATATACTACATTTTTTAAGTTTCATGCATTTCAGGAGTCGAGTAAAGTAAAGACATAGAATGTCCTGAGGTGGAAGGGGCCCATAAGGTCCCATCAAATCCAACTTGTGTGCCTGCATAGGACAACGCCAGCATTCAAGATGTGTCTGAGGGCGTTGTCCAAATGCTTCTTGAGTATTTGTCATGCTTGGTGCTGTGACTGCTTCCCTGGGGAGCTGTTGCAGGGCTCCACCACCCTCAGGGTGAAGAGCCTTTTCTAATACCCACCTTAAACCTCCCCTGGCACATCTTCCTGCCATTCCCTTGGGTCCTGTCATTGGCTGTGAGAGAGATCAGCACCTGTTCCTCCTCTTGTGAGGAAGCAGTGAACTGCAATGAGGTCTTCCCTTGGTCTCCAGGCTGAACAACCAAGTGATTTAGCCGCTCCTTATGTGGCTTCCCCTCTAAAATCTTCACCGACCTTGTTGCCTCCTCCAGACACTCTCCAGTAATTTGATATCCTTTTTTATGCATGATGAAGTATCTGAATTAAACAACCATTTGGCAACCTGTTTTGTGTGACCAGGCAGCACGTGTGTACTTCTGATTTTGCCTGTAGCTGGGCGTGGGCTGCCTCCCGACCAGCACATGGTAGAGGATGGTGTGGGGAGGGCTTGAAAGAAAAGGGAGAGAGAACGAGGGCAGATAAGACGTGTCCAAATGAGAATGAAAACTGCTTTGCCATTTTGCAGGTTGCAGTGTCTATGTCATAAGTATGATACTGTCCCTCTGATTTTCAAACAGGTGTGAGGAGGATGGCTGCAATGGGCTCCTCCGTCCCCACGTTGTGTGGTTTGGTGAAACCCTGGATCCGAATATTCTCACAGAGGTTGAGAAGGAGCTTGAGATATGTGACCTCTGCTTGGTAGTGAGTGCTGCTTTTGTTACCTGGCCTCTTAGCTGGCAGGGAAGCTGTGGTTACAGAGACTGCACCTCTCTGCTACAGGAAATGCACCTGTACTTCCCCGAGGGAGCTAAAAGCCCCTGAAGGACCCTTCAGTGTCAAATGTAAAACATTAAAAGACCATGAACTTTGAAAATTAGAGTGTACTGTGAAGTTAACAGGTTGTTCAGCACATGTGCATCTTGCTCAGCTGGCACCTGCAGTCTGCATTGAGTGTACACAGGTGTTAGAGGTTCGAGTGTTAAGAGGTGAGCTGAAATTTTAATTACTCTAACAGTGAAAAATACGATTATTTTGATGCTCAGTTTAATATGAAGTTACCAAGTGTTGTAAGAACATAGCTAGCTGCTTTCACATGCTGCTTACTTTGTGAGGTGGTTTACATGGCATGGAGGTTTCACATGGCTGACCAAAACATTTGCATTCGTGTACCCTTCAGAAAATAATCTCAAGTAACAGAAAGGATGCCTTGGGGTGTTTTTTTCTTTCCTGAATGCAAAGTCTGCTGTTTTGTTTCTGGGATTTTTTTCGTTCATCTACAGTTGCAGTCCCCAAACAGGTGGTTTTGGGTTCCATCAGAGAAATGAATCCTGATTCTTAGGCTATGTTAAATAGCTACGATTATCATGGTTTAGCCCTGGCCTGGCCTATTTCAGCAGCGAAAGCTGACTCCCATAAGTTTGACTCCCATCTCCCTTCCCTGCAACCCCTTAGGGAAATGGAAATGAGATGTAAGGACTTGCGGGTTGGAAACCGAAACTACAGCTTTAATGAAATAATAATAAATACAAATATAAGAGGTTGTGCCCCCAGCCCTTGATGACCATACGTTACCACAAATGCTGCAGAGCAGACATGAGGGAAAGGGTCAGAGGTTAGGAGGGACCTGGACTCAGGAGCTAGATTCAGGAGTGCACAGATCCAGGATCGGGGCAAACAGGCAAACAGTCCTCACTGGATGTCGGCCATTGAAAACAAGAGGAGAGACTCTTGTGTTCTCTCAAGTTTATACCAAGTATGATGTATATGGGATGGAATACTCTGTTGGTCAGTTTGGGGTTGCCTGTCCTGTCCACCTCTCCCTGCAGGTGTGGACTGTTTCACCTCTTCAACTTATGGTACCCACCCGCTTGAGGATGGCCTTGGTTACTACAGGAATAAGTATAAGCAATGGCCTTTATGCATAACAGTGCCCTGTGTTATCACTTATAGGCAGAAACTGTCTGAAAAACATTCAGTTAACTTTCAGAAAATGAAGTTACTTGACTAAGCTGAAGTCAGAAAACTGATTCTGCTTTAGCTCAAACCACAACACATGCAGTGACACTAAATACAGATACTGATTTGGTTTCAGTTCTGTAGGCATCTTCCATGCTTTAGTGGTTTTATAGATCCAGTGTTCTGAGAAGGGCCCTTGGGTTGGGTTGTTTTTGTCGGTTTAACTACTGGCCTGTTACACTCAGGCCTTTTCATCCTCTCCCTGCAGGTTGGGACCTCCTCCGTGGTATATCCTGCTGCTATGTTCGCCCCTCAGGTATCTGCCAGAGGAGTGCCAGTTGCAGAATTTAACATGGAAACCACTCCTGCTACAAACAGATTCAGGTAAAGCTGTTCAGCCTTTCACTAGCAAGCTTTTGTCCCCTCCATCTTCACTGCCCTTTCTCTTAGGAAAATTTTTAACCAACATGATCTAGTTCCTTCCCCAATGCAGAAGGAATCTTATACAATCATAGAACAGTTTGGGCTGGAAAGGACCTTAAAGATCATGCAGTTCCACCCCCTCCTGCCATGGGCAGGGGCACCTCCCACAGGATCAGGTTGTTCATCAGCCCCCTCCAAGGATGGAGCATCTGCGACATCCCTGGACAACCTGTTCCATTGCCTCAGTAGAAAATTTCTTCATAATATCTCATCTAAACCTCTACTCTTTCCACTAAAAATATTACCCCATATCCTGTCCTGGCACTCCCTGATAAATAGCCCCTCCCCAGCTTCCCTGTAGCACCTCTTTAAGTACTGAATTAATATGTTTTAATTAAAATTAATCCAGGTCACATAATATTAATTTCTTCTACTATGTAAGAAGACACGGTTGTTCTTTCTCGATAGCACTAACCCACACTGCAGATACTGCTGTTTCCCTTGGTGCAAAGTTGAAGCCTGTCCTGTTCCCATCTCCTGGCAGCCCCAAGCCCTCTCCTCCCCCAGCAGCTGCCTGTCTCATTCAGGTTGGGTCTGGTTCACACCCAGAACCAGCACATTTTTCTCCCAACACAATTTTGGGACAGAGGCCCTTTTCTGAAATATATGCACAAACTCAAATTAAGGTCTAATGAGAGATCACTGGTGAGATCTTGGCATGCATTGCACTTCTGGGTAGGATCGACGTTTCAAACAAAGTTCAAGATACACAAAAATACTTTTGCACAGAGTTAGAGCCTCATTTATTACAGTAAGGAATCGACTGAATTGTTTTTCAACTTGGTGCAACACCCCTCATCAAAGTGCTTCCAAATCTCTACCAAACACCCTTCAGAGACCCCCAACCTCCCCAGAGATCCCCCGCCCCCTACCTAAACTCCCCTAAACCCTTTCCAGAGCCCCCCAAATCCCCTCAGAGCCCCCCCAAAGTCCATCAAAACCTTAGAGCCCTGCAAATGCCCCCAGATTCACTCTAAAGCCCCACCAAACTCCCCTCAGAGACACCTCCACCTCCAAAACCCTTCCAGAGCCCCGCAAAACTCCTCTAACCCTCTCACAGACCCTGCAAATGCGCATAAAGCCCCCTGGAGACCCCACCAGAATCCCTCTAAGGCCCCACCAAATGCTCTTCAGAGACCCCCAGCCTCCCCAGAGCTCCCCCCTACCCCTCCCTAATGTCCCCTAAACTCCTTCCAGAGCCCCCCCAAATCCTCCTGGAGCACCTGCAAATGCCCCTAAAGACCCTAAAAGCCCCCCAAAATCCCCAGAAGCACCCAAGCCCCACAGAGCTCTCCCAACCCCCTCCTTAAATCCCTTCCAGAGCCCCTAAAACCCCCTTAAGGCCCCACCAAACCTACATAGAGCCCGCCATGCCCCTTGCAGCTCCCCAAACCCTCTCCCTAAACCTTATCCAGAGCTCCCCAAAACCCTCACAAAGCCCCTGCAAATGCCCCTAAAACCCTTAGAGTCCCCCCAAACAACTTCCTAAACCCCTTCCAGAGCCTCCAGAATCCCCCTAAGGTTCCCCATCCTCCCCGGAACCCCCCAAACCCTTCCCTAAACCTCTTCCAGAGCCCCACAAAGCTGTCTTAAAGCCACCGCAAATACTTCTAAAGCCCCTCAGAGCCCCCCAAGCCCCTGCAGAGCCCCCCCTGAGCTCTCCACGCCCCCCTCCACCCCTTTGGGTCGTCGCCCACCCCTTCACTCCGGCTTTTTCCTTGCAGGTTCCACTTCGCCGGGCCGTGCGGGACCACCCTGCCGGCGGCGCTGGCCCGGCACCCGTCCGAGATCATCGCCTGAGCGCCGCGCTCCAACCCCGCCGCAATAAACCCGCCTGGCCCGCTCCACCGCGCCTCGTCCGCCTGATCCGGGGGGAGGGGGGAATCCGGGGGG
>WAAB01011565.1:178575-233761 GCA_013389865.1 Piaya cayana | reverse complement strand
GGGGGGGGGGATCAAGAGGGCGAGGAGGATCCAGAGGGGAGGGAGGCATCCAGGGGACAGGGATTGAGCCAGAGGGGAGAGATCCAGAGGATGGGGGCGGATCTAGAGGGAGGGGAGAATCCAGAGGGGAAGCTAGAGGGAAGGGGGGATCCAAAAGGTAGGGATGGATCCAGAGGCAAGGGGTGGATCCGGGGAGCGGGATCCGGGGGGGAAGGGTGTGCTATATTCAGAGAGGAGCGTTGAGCCAACCGTGCGGGGAGGAAAGCGCCGCAGCGGGGCTAGGCCTCCATGAGGGGGCGTGGCGTCATCACAGGTGGGAGTGGTCTCTGTGCGACTGTCGCGTTGAGGGAGCGCGGCCTCTGTGCAGAGGGCGTGGCGGATGGACGCAGCGGAAGTGCAGGGGCGCTTCCGGTTCCTGTTCGTGGGGGCTAATGGCGCGGCGGCGGAAGGGGGTGGTAGCCGCGCTCCCCGGCCCGGCCTCGTCGGAGGATGAGGCTCCGGAGGAGGTGTCCTTCGGCGCGGCGAGGGAGGCGGCCGAGGCCGAGCGGAAGCTCGTCGGGGAGGCGGCGCGCAGGTACGGGCATCGCAACCCCTACACGATCGCCCTGCAGCCGCGCTGGCGGCCCCGTCCCCCACGCCTGGTACACGAAGCGGTTACCGATAGCAAAATGGGATTGTTTTTTATTTAAGCTAAAGCAGAGCTAAGTTTCATCTAATTAAGTGTGCTCTTTGGAGGACAGAACGTCACTCTAATAGCACTTTTTTTTTTCAAANGTTGTGAAAATTAAAATTAGTCCTTGGAAAGTGACACAATATGCAATGGAAAAAGTAGTTACTGTTACAAAAAGTGGAATGTTTTGCTTTAAGCTAGAGTTCAGTTCATCCAGGTAACTGTATATTTTGAAAGGCAGACATAGTGTTCTTCTGATAGCATTGGTGAGGGTTTTTTCATAGCTTTTTTTTTTTTTGTATAGCATGGGGGTTTTATACCATGTTTTTTTCACCATGTTTTTTTCTAGTCACTGTTATGTCTTGTGTTCAGTGATTTGCGCTGAACAGATGCGTGTTCTGTAATCCCCTCTGTTTGTAGCCTTTCCCCATGTCAAATGTTGGGCAGAGCTTCCTCCAAAGCTGCAGATTACAAGAGATTTGGCTGTTGAGAAGTTCATAATAACACTAGAATGAGTCTTTGAAAATAATAGAACATGCATAAGATTTCTGGAGAAGTGTATACATCTCAGTGAATGGGAGATACATTCTGTCCCCGGCTTTTCTCTTGCTGTGCATGATTGACAGAGATCACTCTCTTGTGTTGCCCAGCCCTGATTAAAGGCTACTCATTTCCTAAAACTCTAGAATGAGTCTTATAGAGTTCTTTTTGCTGGCATTTCTGGTATCACCTGCTTCCTCCTTGCAGGCACCGGGAGCTGCTGAAGGAGAAACGGCGGCGGCGGCAGGAGCTGTTTGCCGAGCAGAAGGTACAGCAGGATCCCTAGGTAGTACCCCTACCCCACTGACTCCCCTGCCCCAACTGATCGCCTCTCTCCCCCACAGAGACAGAAACTGCTCCCCGAGGCTGTGCTGCAGGAGCTCACCACCACCCCCCCTGCACGGTGAGGGGACAAGGGAGGGGCTGTTCCTCTGGGTCCTGGATGTCGGGGTGGGGGAATCGTGACCTCACGTTCTAGCATCATAGAATCGTTTGGCTGGAGGTGACCTTTTTGATCCTGGGGTCCAGCCGTACCTGTCCACCACTGAACCCTTATCTCTGAGCACCTTATCTCCCCATCTTTCACATACCTCTAGGGATGGTGACTTCAGCCACCTCCCTGGGCAGCCTCTTCTAGTGCCTGATAACTCTTTGCCTGTTGCCTAATCTGAACCTCCCCTGAGGCCATTTCCTCGGCCTCCTCCAGGCTAAATAATCACAGTTCCCTGAGCTTGTAAGGCTTGTTCTCCAGCCCCTTCACAAGCTTTGGTGCTCTTCTAGGACACGCTCCAGGACCTCAATATATTTTTTATAGTCAGGGGCCCAAAACTGATTACAGGATTTGAGGTGTGACCTCACCTCTGCCAAGCCCAGGGGAAGGATGACTTCAGTGTTGTGCCTCCAGTGCTGGTGCTTAGGCAGCTGCTGTCCTGCAAGCTTCAGTGGCCGTGAGTAAAGAAAGGGAGCAAGGATTGGAAGAGTCACATGTTGCCTTTTTATCCCACAGAGCTGATGCAGAGACTGCAGCAGCGACCCAAGGTAATGCTACAACTCTCCTACCTCGCAGTGGGTGCTTTCCCATGCCTTAGGGGGGCCTTTTCCCTGCCAGACTGCAGAGGGAGAGTACTCTTGAAACAGAGATCTTTAGGGAAATCTGAAACATGAACAGGCTTTATCTGTTGCAAAGGAAAAACAGCTGAGGAGGGAAAAATCTAAAATTGTGTTTAACTGGATTCCTGTGCCTTTTGCAAAAGTTGGTTGCTGTACAATCATAGAATCATTACAGTTGGAAAAGACCTCTAGGATTGTCAAATCCAACTATCAGCTCAACACCACCAGGCCTACTAAGCCACATTCTTAAGTGCCATGTCTACATGGTTTTTGAACACCTCCAGGAATGGCAACTTCCTGGGCAGCCTGTGCCAATGCTTCACCGCTCTTTCAGTAAACAAACCTTTCCTAATGTCCAGTCTAAACCTCCTCTGGCGCAACTTGAGGTCATTTCCTCTTGTCCTATCACTTTGTACTTGGGAGAACAACACCTGCTTCACTACCACCTCCTTTCAGGTAGTTGTAAGCAGTGATGAGGCAGCCTCCTCCAGACTAAACGATGATTTCAGTTAAAATAGCTGGAGGTGTTTAAGTAAATAATGGGCAGGTGTCACAGTAAAAAGGAGGGATTACCAGAGGGGGATGAATATTTAGCCTTTGTCTAGGTTACAAAAGCTGTTCCTGGTTTGGGTTGATACTTATCTTGATAACTTTACATATCATACTAAGATGTAATAACATCTATTAAAATAAATTAACTTTTTTTGAATTGTGAATGAGAAAGTAAAGAATTTAGAGTTTAATGGTTGTTGTCTTCTAGCCTTCTTTACCTCTATTTCAAAAAACTTTAAAAAAAAGTTTGTATTTTTTTAAGCAATTCTTTCTTCCCTACCTCACAGGATTATGTAGCCAGGCAGAGTAGTGGCTACTTTTTCTTCCTTTTGTTTTTAAAACAATCCTGTTGGTGTAAACCAGAGATGAGCTCAGGATGATGTTTTGCGCATTCCATGGTGCTCACTTGGTGGCAAGAATGAAGCCAAGGCTGCCCCCCCACCTTGCGCACAACTCGCAGCTGTTGCATTGCAATGAGTTGTTGTCCCATGTTGAATCTCGCTTTGTGTTTTAGATGCGCAGGAAAGGGAATGCTGGCAGTACTTTGGGTGGCTCGCAGGAAGTGCTGTTTCCCCTCCCTCTAACAGGCCTTCTGTGGGGGCAAAGCCTCTAAAACAAATGCCCTTGGAATTACCTAAAGACATCTTGTTTTTCACAGCCTAATTGTGTTGCTCCTGTCCCTCTTTCACTTACTGCTCCTGACTCATAACATTTGGGAAAATGTTTCTGTTTTCTGTAAAATTTACTTTAGGTAAAAAACGCGGAGCTGGGGCTGCAAAGCTGAGACGAGGCCAAGTCCAACGGCGGGTGAAGAAAGACAAGCAAAAAAAGGGTCCTAGGTATGCGGGGAGAACCAGCTTCAGGGTGCCCCATAGTGGCGGTGCTGCCCCTGCTGCCTGGGGAGGAACCCAGCTGGGGCTAAGTGCTCTTCTTCGCTTCACTTGTCCTCTGCATGACAGCAGTCTGGGTTTTAAAAGGATACGGCATATTGTTAGAATATAGTTCTGTACACACACCTATGTACAGAGCAAAAAATTTACAATAGGAGTAATTTATGTATTATGTGTGTATGAGGTCTGACAAACACCCCCCCCCGAGACCTGTCTAACTATTTAACAAATCAAGAAAATCAGCCATGATCACCTTCAAATGAGTTCCCCTCTGAGTTGACTCACAGCTGCCTACGATGCTGCCAACATCAATTCCACAGGTTTAGAAAGATTTACTACACAGATTTGTGGAAGGTGTTTTTCTAGGGATTGTTTTCTGAAAGGCTGTTGAGGATCTCTGTTGTTTGTGTTTTCTCGTCTTCTACCAAGAAAAAACATGGGTGGGTTTGAGCATGGACTTGATCTCTGGGAAGTGGGAGCCGCGTCTGGTGCCTAGAGTGGGTGCTCAAGCGCAGTGGTGATGATGTTGGCTAAAAACTGCTTCACAGTGTGTTGTGGGCTGGTGTGCGCCAGCATTTTCTGACTGAGCATAAGAAAATGTATGTGTTTGAACACACATTCATACTGAGTCATCATGTTGAGCCTTGTCTCACTATGACAGGTCAGAACACGTTCTGTAACCATCACTTTGGCCCTCTCCCCTCCCTCTTTTGGTTCCTGAGCTCAGGGTTAGTCTTGTATTTTAGTGTCGGGCCTCATGTAACTGGTATGAGGTAACTGGGCAGTCCCAAGCACAGCAGTAGGTGTTCTGTTAGGTGCTGCTACAAGTCTGGTTGTTGACTTAATTCCTGCTTGTCAGTCCTTTTTTCCCCCCTGCTTCTTCATCACTCCCATTTCTCAATAGCTCCTGGTACTAGTTGGAGACCCCGAAGGAACTATCTGGGGCACATAAAGGCAGATGGTGACAGGTTGAGAGCCTTGGTCCAATTTGGTTTTCTCATAATGCTACAAAGCTTGGCTGAGCATCAGCAACCAGCACGGGCAGCTGTTGTGCTCACGTAACAAAGCCTTGACTGGTGTCTCTGTTGGTTGGGGCTCTCGTAACTACACTGCAGGGATTTAAATCTCTTTATTTAACTAGGTCAAAAGGAAACTATATGGCTGTGCGCTTAAAAGATCAGTGTTTAACAGGTCTCCACCAGCAGCTCGCCAAAGACTTTATAAATGCTCAGCTCTACGGACCAGATGTCAAGCGGGCACAGGGTAAGCAGGTTGTTTTTTTTCCACAGGTGTGCCTGCACTAGGATTTGTGTGTTAAGTTCAGTAATTAACACATCATTTCTGTTTCAGCAAATGAATTTTTTTCCCTTGAAAACAAGAAAAACCCTCTTAAAAAAGCAGCTGTTCAGTTTGTGGACAACTCTTGGGGTGAGTATAAAAAGTCAATGTAGGCCTGAAGTACACTGTGAGAAAGAAAAAAAAGCTTTCCCCTGTTAAAAGGTAGCACAGTGCAACGTCCAAACTCAGGGAACCTGGTCGTAGGGGAAGGGCAGCACTAGAGCCTGGGGAAGGTGAACAAGATAGCTTTTCCAAGCTCGACCTTGTTTTTGGTCCCTTAAGAAACAGCAGATGGGCCTGGAGCCACCTTTACTTGTTAAATAAGTAATATTGTTAACTCTGAGCTTTTGGAAGTTATTTCTGGTATATATAAAACCTAAAGCAGGGAAGGCGATGATCCTGAACTTGTGTGTGAGCACAGGGAATAAGGTTTCGCCTTCGAAAACCTTACAGGCCAGAAGTGAGCGAGGGCAGACACGCCCCTGCCCTGGAGTCACACACAGAGGCTCTGAGGGTGTTGCTTTTCACTCGTGCTTAAGAAGCGCAAGCGCTGCTGTAGTGCTGCCCTCCTCCTGGAGGAGCCTGGCACAAGGTGAAACTCCTGGCCAGGGGAAACATATGATAGGAGGTTTATCAGCTTTGTCAGTTCTGCTCTGGAATGCTGCAGCAACTCCTGGAGTGCTGCTTTGTCCTGGGATGGGCTAAGAAAACAAGAACAAACAGTTGCTTTTTTTTTTCTCCCCTCAGGGCAAGAAAAAAAGGAAAGAGCAGTAAGGTTTAAAAAACGTTGGCTTGCAACACAGATTAAAAATTGAGTGTGAAGACAGAAGATAAAATTAAGGACTTTTGGTGGTTCTTTTTTTCCCTTCTTTCTCCATCATCGTTCCAGCTCCAACCGGCAGGCACTAACCTTCAGAAAGCTGCACATGAGTAGACTTGCCCCTTCTCTTCCCTCCTGGCAGAAGGCACTGGGGATGCTAAGAAAGAGCTGGGCCAAGGCAGTGAGGGTGGATCCTGATGTAAAATACCTGGTGTTACAACCAGGCTTGGAGACCTGGGCGCTACTTAATGAGGCAGCTCCTTTGCAGAGAATAAAAGTGAATGATTTTGTACTTGCTGCTCTGGATGCTGCATTTCTTACAAGTCATTCCTGTCTTTGCTACTGTTTGCATCTCTAAAAAAAGGCTGCTGTCGAGTGTCAGAATCGTAAAGTCTGCTCAGACTGCAGGGATGCTGCTTGTCCAGCCTTAGATTAATTTCAAGGAATAAGGGTTTCTTCCCCCCATCCTCAGGGATCACTGCAGTCCTGTGTGGTGCCTTGGCTGAGCCTTGCTGCACAGCAGGAACACAAGCAAGCTGCAACTTTTGACAGCCCAGCCCCTGCAGTGCTTGGCTGCCCAGAAAACTGACTCTAATGTAGCTTGAGCCAGGTGGCTTCTGCAGGGAGTGGCATCCCAAGTTTGACAGGGAGCCACAGAATGCCATAACCAAGAAAACGTAGCATACACATCCATGCTACCACATATGTCGAATTTAGTTTTTAATGTCTGGTTAATTATGATATCACTACATTTTATTGCAATATAGTACTATTTAAGCACTTTTAAAAATGCAAGGTGTACAAAGATTAAATTAAGACTGTAAATTGACTAAATATTTGGTTTTTATATAAATAGGTCATAACCACACTGTGTTGACAAGTAATACTGTTATAATACAACAGTTAAACTCGTGAGTCTACACAACAGAAGCTGTCCGTAGTTAAACAAGGAAACAAAGTTGAAAAGACCATGTTAAAACAAAAAAAAAACTACTAAGATCAACAGGTTGGGATTGTAAGTAGCAACAAACATATTCACTCAGCTCCTGAGTAATTCAAGTTTTACAGTACACATTAAAAAATATCATTTCTTCCCATCAACACTATATATTCAAACCATCAGGTGTTTATGCATTTTGCAAATTACACTGATTGAACTATGTAACAATGGGGGTAGAGGTTGGCAAGTCATCCTGCTTGATGTTTTTTCACCCACATGCTAATACATCCATGTTTCTGTTCTTCTGTCCCACCATAAGGTAGCAGGCTTTTTGGTTTGTTTTGGACAATCGTTTTAAGGACTGGTACTCGTCAGTTTGTATGTCTGACATTATCAGTGATACTTCCAACTCTTAGTTGTATAAGAGGTTTAAAGATGGACATTTTCTCCTAACGCTAAGTTAGAAATCATTTGCATCATGCTGTAAACTAGGAAGCAACATAAAGCGACAGACTTGTCCTTAGTAGATAATTAAAATTCCCAATTCCAGTCAGCAGAGCTGGTCTACTTTCCGTGTTGGATTATGCCACAGCACCTGTCAGACCTCAAATGCATAGCTAGTGTAGGTAGTCTTCCACTGTGGCGAACGCACAGGAGCCAATTCCTGATCGAGCCATCAAGCCTAGACACTGTGATGCTTGTCCCATTGCTAGGGCAAGTGGTGGTTGCTTTGGCAGATTATGAGTCTCTGAAAAGAAACAATGAGGGCAGTTAAAATACTTGATTAATTTCATAGTAACTTGAAGTTTTAAGCTTGCTTAAATAATCGATTTCAAAATGCCCATGTTGACTTGTAAAGTTTGCTGTTGCAGCAAGTCAGATAAGAAGCAACAAAATGACATTCCCTGCACAGCAGCATTACTGAACAAGCCCCTTTCTGCTCTGAACAAGAACAAGGATGAAGATGATCACATCCATTACACTTCTGACGCCCTCAAACTACCCCTTCTCTTTGTGAGAGTGGCCCATATCATTGCTGTGCCACTGCCACGTTAGCCACTCAGCACCCAGCAGGTGCTGCAGGGTGAGCAGTGCTACCAGCCGTGTGTGAACCTTACTCACCTAGTATTGCACTATTAAGTACAGAGCACACAGGTTCTCTCTGTATTGGATCCAGCTGATTTCCAACAGGGCTGCTCCAGGGATCTGAATAGGCAAGTAAACTGAAAGCATCCTGTGGAAAGATGATTTTTTTTTAAATTACATCTCAGCTATATTCCACTAGTGAAAACTAGAACTGTTCTCTTATTTTCACTTGGAATTAACGCAGGTGATTGTTAGTGGCTATTATCAATAGAAAGACATTAACAGGACTTCTTCCATTTTGAGCTAGTGGCATTTTTCTCAACTGGAAATTACACAGGAAGATGGAAGTTATCAGCGTTTTAGTAAGTGGTGGGGAAAGAGGAAACAGACTGGAAACTACATGCTGTCAGTCTATGGCAGGGGAATTCTTTTCCAGAGCAGCCTAAAATCAAGGTAAACTAATTAGTGCAGAGACTACCAAAGAGAACACATTTTAGGCATCTTTATCAATTCTCTTTCTTGTGGTTTACTTCTCATTAGAGCTGAAAATGGCACTTTGATTTGAGAGGTCAGGCTACACGGTAAATGACAGAGGGAAGTGCTAAATTCATCTCTGGTTTCAACTGTATCACAGTATGAAATTGTTTCCCATGCACATGCTGCACAGACAGGGCTGTACCACAACTGACCAGAATGCTGCTCTTGGAAAAGAGAACATCTCACCAAGTAGAACAGTAACGCAGCGCAACGCCCTATGTAAAGTTTCTGCTGGGCAGCCCAGTTTTTCACCTCAATCCCACGGTTTCAAGATGAAACATACCTTAAGCATTTTCTTATTCGCTGTGTTTTTGCCACATTCTCTTCTTAGCTGCTCGCTCATGGCTTGCAATTCTCTTCCAAAATGGATCATTCTTTCAATAGCTGCCTGGCTGCCACCGCACAACTGACGTCTTAACTGGCTTGAATCTACTTCTGCAAAAATTATATCGTCATCACCACTGATAACAGAGCTGACAGCAACAACATATGGAGCTAGAGAATCCACTGACTTCTGCCTTCTCAGAGAGAAAGCATGTAGGGCCAGAGACCTTGGCTATGGTGAACGTTATTGGATCCCTCCTTTATAAACTCTTAACTAATGGCAAAGACTGCCCACAAATGCTGTTTATTTTACAATGGTTAAACTAAATAGACTATAGGCCGAGTCTTACCCTTACATTTTACGGGAATTTACAATTAATGATGACAACAATAAAAATCTACACAATTCTACCTTTTAAATTCTGTGCCAATGCACTTCAGCCTGGAGAAGAGAAGGCTTTGGGGAGACATATCAGCCTTCCAGTACCTGAAGCTGTGAAGAGGCTGTTTACACGGGATTTACATGATAGGTTGAGGGGGAATGGCTTTAAATTGGAAGGAGGGAGATGCAGACTAGACCATTACAAAGAAATTCTTCACGGTGAGGGTGGCAAGGCACTGGCACAGGTTGCCCAGGGAAGCTGTGGGTGCCCCATCCCTGGAGGTGTTCAAGACCAGGTTGGATGGGGCGTCAAACAGCCTGGTCCAGTGGGAGGTGTCCCTGCGGGTTGGAACTGGATGATCTTTAAGGTCCCTTCCAACCCAAACCATTCTAGGATTCCAAAAGTATGTCAAATCTGAAGCTGCTAATTGAGAGTAAAACACCCTGAGCATCCGAAACAGCCACACTGGGTGTTGCCACAATGAAATTGTTTGGACTGTTCCTCCTCCTTGTAGAATATATTAGGTTTACAATTTGGACATTTCACACTACTTTTGTAATCAAGCAGAACACTACAAGAGATTTCTTTACTGTTTGCTACAGTATTCCCCAATACTAGTGATCTGAAAGGCTATTAAGGCAGTTTATGAATAGTAAATCAAACCTTGGCTTTTCTGAAACTTTTGCCTTTTTTTCAATTTACAATTAAAGCAACCTTTCAAAAAAGGCCTCTCTCCATTCCTTGCCTTTTTTTTATCAGTAGAATCAACTTTTGGATCAGCATTTTGATGTGCACTTTAATTAAACAAAAAAAATTCTTTCCAATTTCTACATTCTATTCACTGATATACTAAGATCAGTATTACAAAGATTTTTAAGTGACCACTTTCCTTTTTCCATAGTTGTAAGCTCTGGAAAAATCCACCTACTTAATACATACACAGCAATAGGAAAATATATAAATATTTCTAAGAGCAAAACACCACCAAAAATACCACCAAACTCAAACTGTGGTGTGTATACAATGTAGGTTGAGGCACCACACTTTTTTACAAAGGTGAAGCACCCACAAGTCTTCAAGCAGCGGTGTTTGTTGCTAGCTGTAGTCCAATCTAGGACAGCATTTTCCAAAGGCAGAAAACAAGCTACATTAAAAGCACACAAACAACTCTGCACTCTGTGCAGCTGCTTCATGTCTGTCACAGTAAGCCTCTCTGGAAAAGGCTGCAAGAGTAAAGAAGTGTTTTGTCTTTTCTGTCACAGAAATGAGGCCTTGTTATTATCCAGGTTCAGAGCGTAATGTAGGGAAACAGCCTGGAAATTTGAATCTCCCTCCCCTCCAGGCCTGTTACATTTGCTTTTCAACACCTGGATAGTACTGAGGAGCAAAGCTTCCTGATCCCCATCGGTGCACACCCTCACAGCTGTGAAGTGTTCACAGGTATCTGTAAGTACTGCTGCATTCTGAGAGTTTACCAGCAATGTTCCATTTAAACTCCCTATTAACTGGTGTCTGGTTAAATCAATTGCTTGAGATAGTTCTACAGCTGCAGAAGTGACTGGGCTGAATTCCTCCACTTCTTCAGACAGGGCCAGCAGCAACAGCCACTGGATAAGCTCAGGGCTGCGTGATCTGGCTGCCTGGACTGGGACTGGTAGCACCCTAACTGACCAAGTAAACAGTATCTTTTCATGGTGTGCTGGTAATCAGAGGGTATTTAAATACTCATTTATCACTAACATCAGTAAGCACAGCTGCATGTAAAGCAGGTTAAGTAAAGCAAAGTTATTTTTAACAACAGATGTAAAACGGTATTTTTTAGTGGAAAACATTTTTAGGTCTCAGATCCCAAATACAGCTCTTAACTCTAGCACTTTGAATTTTTCAATATAAGTGACCTAGACTTTCTGTGCTTACTGCTGAGTACCATGAATGCCAAGAGGACTAGGGCAAGAAGAGGAAGCAATCTGCCAGCCCTGACTCAGGTGTGCTACACAATCAGATGTTTCTTCTCAAAGATACTTTAAAAATTGATGCTCATTTCAATATCCATGAGTTACCAATTTCCCTTATTCTCACCACCTAAACCAATGCTCTAATAAGAGCAAACCCAAACAAACAAAATTAAGATTTGAGCTAATATCCCTAATTTTCAAAAGTTGGGAAGCATTGCAAGTAAAAACATAACCTTGTTGCCATCACTTAATAAAAATGTAAGAAATATCACTGCAGACCCATTTCTGTGTCACATTCTTCCATTTCGTGATCATGTTTAGAACTACCATTTAGGAAGCCATTGGATGAAGTCTCAGCAACCCCATTGGAGTAGTGATCTGTTTCCATGTCTACATCATTGCTGAAAAGAGAGTAATGAATAAAATTTTTTATGCATATTTAAGTACTTAAGGTTATCATCTTCACTACTTCAGCACAGTACTTCCTCATCTGAGCTACTGAAAAACTGCTTTTCAATACTGCCAAAAGTTAGACCACAGGTTTTTCCATAGCCACTTGCAAGACCAGAGAACCAGGGAAATTTTAAGGGTCTCTCAACCAACTCAGTAAAATAACATTTGCAGACGTTGAAAAATTAAACATGTTCACCAGTATTCAGAAGAAAGCAGTTTAAGACTTTCTAAACACACACCTAAAAGTGCTTAAGTTCTTACCTTGTTTATATACCTGTATGTACACACAGCTGGAGAAAATGCATTGAAAAAATCAACTATTCTCACTATTTCTTTTTAGAAAAGAACAAACCACAGTTAGCTGAATATACAGCCTACTTTGAGAACATCATATTTAGGAAAACAATTATTTCAAAAGAAAGCCTTGATCTCTCATTTACTCTCAGTGGAATGACAGGGAAAGAAGCCTACAGCAAATACTGAGTAAACCAAGACACTGAAAAGATACTCAGATGCAAGTTCAGAGCACACAACTCCTCACCGCACTTGATTTGCAGCAAGCCACAAAAGCACTTTTAGAAAACGCAAGCGTAGCTTTGGGAAGTGAGCTTTGCTGACAGTAACATCCTAGCCTGTTCTACTTCTTCACTGAGAATGAGAATCTAAAACCTCTCTCGTGACCAAAATGATTCAATTTAAAAGTTTGATATCTTGCTTCTAGACAACCAAAAACACTCAGCTTCCTTTGAGGAAGAAAATCAAAAGGCCACTCTGACCAGGCAACTCTGCAGCCAAGGAAATGCCTTCCTTCTGTGAAACATCTCAAAGTTGCCTGGACCCTACCAGGCTTATTGGCAGAGGTGATTGCTGACGCAAACACAAATCATGAAGTTAAAAAGTAAATTGTTACTTTTACTTTCCCTTTCTCCCCCTAGTCACCACTATCCAAATGAATTAGGTTTTGTTACCATCACCACATCATCATATCCTAGCTGGTACTCCTAGAAACCCAGCTTGGACAATGCAGCTAAGTACTCTTGTATTTCACATCAAATTAGGTTCTGCTACATCGTGCAACCCAGAGCTTAGTATTTACTGGTTACAAATAACCATATTAACCCTGATTAATACATCTATTTTCGTTCTCTAAACTGAATGTGTTTGCACAAGTGACAGCGACTGAGTAGGTAAACAGTTCTTATGTGTGCAGAGGAAGGCAGTCCACGTTTCTTATGCATCTCAGTTGTATTTACTTTGCAGATACTACCACAAATGGAAGGCACCTGAAAGACACTTCATTACCTACATGCCACATAACTGAAATCAATGTCAGTGGTTTAAATTAAAATCCCAAGCTCCAGAGAGCTAGTTGATCTTCACTACACACTTTCAAAACTGACTGCAACCAAGGTAATTTATTTTTGTCTGTTGCACCTTTAACTGAACAGGAGAAAAGGCTCTATTGAGCTTGAGAACTTAAAAGAAAACCAAAGCACAAGCTATTGGCTGGCCCTTAACATCAAGTTTTGGTTGGTTTTTTTTCAAGGACAGTTAAAATATTACATCTAATTCCACTGAAATATCTTCTCTGCAATAAAAGCACATGGTAAACACAAGCTTTAATATAAGTTAGAAGCATCTGAAGTTTATTCACCTGGAATAGCTGTTCACTTGCTGTGATCTTGATACATTTATGTTGTTAAGCTCTGGTACATTCAAGCTGGTGGTCGTGTGTTTACTGTGACAGTAAGACTGATGCGCTTTATTTGATATTACTCCATTACTGCAACTACTTTCAAACCCTGAAAGAAAGTTTTAATAATTGTAATCATCTACAAACCTATTTGTAAGCACCTATTTAAAGAAGTAAAATACGCACAGCTTAGTTGTTCCTGGTCAGTAAAAGCTAGATTTGCCAAACAAATACACCCAAATACTTAGCACCTCCCAGTTTCAGATATTTGAACCTTTACGGCTTCTACACTGGAGAAGCTAAACATTACTTAACAAGTACTAACACATGCACAGAAGGTGTTTCAGTTGTACTTATACACAATTAACAGAAATCCACATCAACACAGAACACTTTTTAGAACTGATACATTGCTTCTGAAAGATGTGAAAATCTGTTCTAGGCCACTGTAATCACAATGAATGGAAGCATACATGTATCTTACTAATTTCTACTCATATAATTCTCTTGATAAATATGTAGTATAATTCAGTGCTGAAAATATTTTACATGTTGCTACATTTATATAAAACCTCCCTCCTTCCCGATATAAGCATTTTCATTGTTAATACTGTGCTTCACTAAATAACGTTACACCATGCTGTGAAATTACCATGTCTGGCTAAATTCTCTTCTGACCCTTCTAAAATGTAATCAAGAAACTACTGTTTGAAGCAAACATCTAATTGCCAGTTCCATGAAGTGCAAAAAGGACCTCCCAATACTTCCAATATAGAAACAAATCACAGGAAGGGCTTATAATGAATAATACGCTACCTGCTGTTCAGGAAAACCCAAACCCCAGTTCTAATAATACATTCATGAACTTGATTATTAAGTGGTGCCTCCATTTTCAAAATTAGAAAGTCAGAGGTACTTTCTGCAATACATCCTGATAATCACCTGAAGGATCAAATAGACAATGTGAGTGGACCTCAACTCATAGGCGTGACAGCATAATCTTGACACAGAGGGAAGTAAAACGAAGCTGCTACCTTTCCAAGGGCAGCAGGTACTCTGGGGCCAGGCTATAATGGCTTCCTACTCAACCCACTGAGAGAAAAAAAAAAATACCCCAGTCAGCTTCAGTTTGGATTTAGAGTGAAGCGGATGAAAGCCAATGGCCTCTGTCTGCTGTCTTAAAAGTCTTGGGTTCAAAGAGGCCACATTCACATACCTTTTTAATATGACCAACCTCTTCTAAGGGGTGCTTTGGAAGTCATGGGAAATATCCCCACAGGCATGGGGCTGCTCTGAACATTCATGGCTTCCCACTGAAGCTTTAAGAACACCTAGATACTCTCAGAACCCTTTCAACTGTGCAGACTGAAATTTGGCTGCCAGCATAAATCTTTTACCTAACTCCACCATCTAGCTTCTGGTCCTCTGGTATTTCCTACACAAGAGCAGCCGTTCCTACTGTTCCATAAACACTATAGGAAATGGATCATATACAGCACTTACTGGACTTAAACCAGATTGCCTAAGCCATAAGTTATCATCAAAAGGACAACAGAAATTTGTGTCAGAACCTTCCATCTCCCAGAAGCAAGCATTTCTTAGAAACCAGTGGAAACCTACTTAGCAAACCCTTAGAACCAAATTTTTTTGCTTGTGCTCTTGGGTTTACTATTTATACACTTCCAATTTCCCCAGTGACTGAGAATCCTATGTTTTAATTGTTAAAACTATACTTCCAGACAAGCATTCAGTATTAACTCTTAAGTAAAATAATTTGCCAGTCTGCAAATACTTGCAACTTCTGCCCACGCTTAATTGTAAAAAAATATATATGGTGTGGTCTATTCCAAACTACGTGGTATATCCTCCGCACTGACTTACCAGAAAAGTGCGTGCTGCTCCCTTTGCCTGTTGACAAATTGTGAATATTCATTCCATGGCTGGGACTCATGCTAGGACTATTGAATGACCGTGGACTAACAGGATAACTATCTTGAGATTTTGGACTGTGGCCTCCCAAACACCGCACTTCACTGTCTGTACCATTCACCATCTCTATGAACTGGCGCACCCTAAACAAAAGGCATAAAAGTTAAGCTAATAAAGCAATTTACTCATTTCAATTTACCAACCATAGCAATTAATTAATTTTAGTGTTAAAAACACAAAAAAGTCTGACTCCACAAAATGCTGGATGTCAGTAACCCGATCATCAAGAAGCTTTGGAGTATTCAGCCAAAAATACAAAATTACAAAACTTGTGAGGGAGGAGAACAGGAATATTATCCTTCGAGGACAGACTTTGTCAATAAGTCCTCGAAGTTTAAAGAAATAAACTGTATTTTGTTGTTTAAAATGTTTTGTTTTAGTGGCAGGGGCAAGGTTGTTTCTTGAGAAGAAACCATTCTATGATTTTAAGGCTATGTCGTTATGTTGCCACGTCTATCATTTCCTTCAAAGTAACTGAGAACACAATTTGAGTCCCTGGAACGCTAAGCATTAAACAGTAACTCTTAACATTAAACATTCGCACTAGAAAACAGTTTGAAAAGCAAGCTCATATACAAACCTTCCCTTTAGAGGCTGTTGCTCTTTGTCAATTTAATTTTAGGTAAGGAGTACTACGGACTATGGACTTCAAGGAAGCTTAGAACTACTACTTTATGTTTTAGGCTTGGACAGTCTCAATAGAACAGGCAAATTTAGAAAGACTGAGAAAAAACAAGTAGTTGATGTTATGGAGTGATGTCTTTCATGAAAGTGTTCACATTTTGCGAGTTCTGTGAGAAGTCTGCAGTGCTATCATGTGAATTCTCTTCAGCACTTGAGCATGGCAGACTTCAAACACATTCCAAGTTAATTTTTATGTTAAGTGATTTGTTCTTATAGGAGATAACAGGCTTTTTTAAAAATTCAAACACTACAATGGCATACAAAATTCTGGAGGATCAGTGCAGCTGGCAAGTAAAACACCAGAATTAAGGTAACTATTGTGTGCCTGGGAAGCCAAGAGAACTCTGGGATTATGGAACTTCCACAGTAGTGGCCAGAGGTTTCTAGTAAAGTGACAAGGAATGAAACTGCTCAAAGTGGTCTTTTAAGTCAGTTGCCCATTTGAAGAACAGACCAATTTATACCAACAGGACTCAACCTTCTTGAATTTGATACTGTTTCACTGAATGTGATTTTAAGTTTTACTTGACACCCAAACTGATTAAATTTGATTTAAAAGATTACAAAACTTAGTTCTAGAGAACAAGTCTACAGTGAGATGTGAATTATGCTGCAAAACAGGACCTTGATGACAAAACCTAGTTAAACATGTAGCAAATACAGCCTTAAAAAAGTGAACTACACACATTTTCTAAAAAATGCTGCTTAACTTTGTTTAAATTGCTGTGTAAGCTTTAAATGAGTAACTGTCTCAGCTCAGAAGGTACTGTGCCATCTATAAACACACATCTGTATAATTTGAAGACTCACTTTAATGCAAATAAGAGATTAGGATTTCTTTCTAGTAAACTTGGATACAACTGTTGTGTTGTTTCAATGGCTTCTCCCATTCTTCCTGCTAAAACCAATTTCTGAATTCCTGTTCACCAAAAAACAAATAAGAGATTAGGATTTTTTTTCTAGTAAAGTTGGATACAGCTGTTACGTTGTTTCAACGGGTTCTCCATTCATCCTGCCAAAATCAATTTCTGAATTTCTGTTCACCAAAACCAACATCAGTTAAATGGATAGGTAATGGACTAATACATGTAAATTAATGAAGACACAAAAATAACTGTCAATCAATAACGTTTTTCCCCTTAGAAAAAAATAATGTAAAGATAAGATCCTGGTTCCTTAAAATGTTCAATAGGAAAATTTAAGAACTGCACTCCACCTACATATATGTAAATGAGCACTCAGTATTTTTATTTGTTGCCAGCATACAACTGCTTTGTACTCAGATTCCATATTTAGAGCTAGACTAACACCACAGACACTTTTCTGCAACTTATTTCTCATTTTCACACCTTTATAAATAGGTACATACCAAACTATTGTTACCCAAGAACATTTGAATTGTATCCCACTCCCAGAGGTCCCATTTTCACTAACAGATTTTAACCGCTCTCACCTACTATGCATAGTTCCAGTCAGGTTACAGTTGACTAGACTGCAACAGTCCCTCCTTAGTCAATGTTGCTGTAACCTGGCACAAGTTGCAAACAGCCTCACAGCATTATCCACTAACAGAGAAACTGAGCCGAATTAAGAACAGCCCAACCAATAGGTTATTTTTCAGCCAGACCAGTTTCCCCATGTGGTACGTGTCATGCAGTCACACAAATGCTTGTGTTCATACAAGCACTGTTTAATGAGGCTGCCAAACAGCACTGCCACAGCAAGTTAGAACTGAACTGCTGTAAGTTCTCCTTGTCCTCTTCCCGCTCACACGTGTAAGTGGAAAAACTCAAATGTGATTTAACTTACAAAGCTTTCTCTAAACTCACAGTTAAAATAAAAGTCTAAACATTTATCAAAACTAAGCGCTATGTTCCTGTTTGTGACTGACCATTAACTCTCACAAACAGTCCTTTAGAGACCCTACACCTATCTAAGACAGATCACAATTTGCCATTCAAGAGAACAGTTATCTACCACATTCTGCTACATCAAATAGGTTCCAAAGCCTTAGTGCAGAAGTTCCTCTTAACCAGCTCTTCACAGGTATGTAACTCCACATGACAGCAAAGAACTGTACTATGAAATAGCGTGAAAAGGGAATTCTACAACGATGCTTAAGAGGAAGTTTTATGTAATATTTAAAGGAGGCAAAAAAAAAGGGGGATGTAATGTGCTTTCCAGCCTTACTTTGTCTATTTTTAATGGAAGCCAATTCTTCTAGCACAGTCTCTTCCGTGGATCTGGCGAATGCCTCTGCAGTTGCACAGTATCCATGGTGAACTAAGTAAGATGACACCATTCTAAAAACAAACACAGACAAAACCCAGAAAGACTCATTAAGAACAGGTAAGAAACCAGGAACAACTTGAATGTAAAACCCCTTTTCTGAAAGAAGTGACTGAATTAAAGAATCCTACTTGAAATGCAGACCTTTCTATACAAGTCAGACCAAAGTAATTCAGTTAAGAGTCAATATTCTTGTCAAAACACTGCACAGAAACACAACTTTAAAAAAAAAAGTGTATCATTTTATAATTATGAACTTCAATAAAAATTATTCATCACCCAAAGGCAGGCTCAGTTAAAATATTAACTGCTGATTAAATTTCTTTTTTTTGTCACTACACACACTGAAGAGAAATTTCTGCACACTATTTTTTTGTTTTCTCTGAAAAAAAATACAAAGCCACAACCACCTCTTTTCCAAGCGATATACTACTGAGCTACAACTTAATTTAGCATGCCAAAGACCGTGAGCATGATGGGAAATCTCTGGAGCCCAAAGTATTAAAACTGCCCATTACAACCATGGCAATTTTTCCTAATTCCCGATACCCAGTAGATAGGTCAAATCAGAACAGAAGGTTTACACTCATCAATATAAACTCTTAATTATTAATGATGTAGATAACTCTTCCCCAAGCACCCCTTCATGCTCAGTGTTATACATGTTTATCAAACTTAATATGTTAACAAAACTAACTGTACTCACTTTTAATACTAATTTTTTGCATAAGACAACACGTAAAATATTTCAAAGATCTCTGAAATCATGCAATTAACTTTTATTTAAAACAAACAATATGCAAAGTCTTACTTCTGAATCATTGTTTGCCACTCTCCTTCCCGATCTCCTATTGGAAATCTGTCAATCTGTGCTTGAATTTTAGTTCTCCATTCTCGCATATAGTCTTCAATATCAAATATGAATGGGTGTTGTCCAAAATTAGCATCCACAACCTCTCCTGGTGTTTGGAGCCCTACTGTAGGGTACAAGTTCGGCTGCAAGAAATTTTTTCATTAGTTTTTTCCTCTTATTACAAACTACCCACTTTCACTTTTTTTTGATCTCTGTAATAATATTCCCACTACTACTAGCAGTGTGGAACAGCAAAAACCTTTGGATCATCTGTCCAACAGTTACAGCAAATTCTACCAATTCAGCAATACAATGATTGACTACTTTTATTTCTAATTTTTAAATAAGAAAGCCTTATTGATCATTCTCTTCCTAGTCAGAAAGTGCACTTTTTAAACTGTATTAAAGTTTACAACTTTTGGTTTAGATTTTACAAAATATTAAATACCAAATTTAAAATTATTTTTAAAGACCAGGATTAAAGTTTCTTTTAAAAAGAGAACAAAAATTAAACTTACAAAGTGGGCCATTTTCCTTTTGGGGTGAAATACTTAAAACATCACTGAATTTTAGTGGTTAGAACTGACAGGATAGAGAACTCATTAGCCTCAAAGTCCAAGTGTAGCGCCTAAAAAGAACTGTAACAGTGCATTGAAGTCCTGATGAATTCCTGGACTTGTATCTAGAAAAAGACTTTAAAGCATTTATTGTTGTCTCAGTTTTATTTTCTGCTTAGAGATTAGGTCTCCATGCAAATTTGAAATACGCCAAATATGAGAACTGTAAAATCTGCTGTTTGGGATTACAGTAACTTTCTTAAATGCAATGAGCATCTCAGCAATGGCAATGCTATCAGCTTGGGGCTTGGGTGAGTGGGGTTTTGTTGCTGTTTTGGGGTTGTTTTTTTTAAGTTAGAAATATACCTACATTAGATTTACAATACAATCAATGGTGGTATGGTATAATGGTATGCTGATCTACAGAATTATATGCTAAATAACTTCTTATTGACAGCCTTAATTTATCAACACACTAGACAACAGGAACACTGAAGCCCAGTGTACCCAGTGAAATTAAAGAAAAATACTCTGGTGGTAAAAACCATGCCCAAGCTGATCTTTGTCCCAGTTCCACTACCCCACCCCCATTTATTTTTAAATAAACCTAGCTTGTGGTGTTACTCAGTCTAGACTAATCAATAAAGCACAAGTCTCAAATCTTTTAATGAGATGAAAACAATCAATCCCAATGCGGAAGGGTCTGGCCTTAAACTTCCAATTACGGCTTCAGTTTTCCTGGGCTGGTACTGTGTGCTAGTAGCAAGGAGCCCTGCCGGCATCCCACAGATCTGGGACAGTGGCAGTGGATTCCTACATGAAGCACCCAACCCCATAGTGGGGCTGAGAGGTGCCCTGGGTTATTGACTTTACTTTTTTTCCTTAGTAACTGTCCTTGCCTCCTACACTCATACCAAATGGAGTAGCTGGCCAGATGGAGGTGCATCACACATCGTACGCTAACCAGATTACATCAGAATTTAAATGGATGAGAATAAAAGCAAAGTAAGTGCAGTATCTTGCCTGTACCAGGAGCACAGGGAACACACTTATAATCATTTTAAAGAAAGTACAATTTAATTGACTTAAAAGCTAGAAGACTTCTGATATCTGGAGGTCTCTTAAAAGGAAAATTACTTTGATATGTTTGATCTTATGGAGTGTACAGTATAGAGAAAATTAGGCATCATGCATGAGCTACAGCGACCATTTCTTAAGTAGCCAGTCCTTCTGCATATGATAGGTAGGTATACACACATGCACCATGACTTTGACATGCTTTGATTCTGTATGGAAGGCCTGCATATATCAAACAAAGTATGTAATAACTACTTGTATGTATTACTTTCTGCTAAACTTCCATTAGAACTGCCTCTTAACAGCCTGAAAAGGAAGACCCCTGTATGGATTGGTGTAAAAAAACAAAAAAAATTTTTCTTCAATTAACAAATCACTACTGAAATCATGAGAAGTATCTGATATTCATTTGGTTGAGAAGATTATAATTGTGTTTCCACGAAGCACAAAGGAAATGCAAGTTACATTTGAAATATCTGTTTATAATACACAGGAAAGGTAATTGAAAATGCATTTATCTTACCGGTAAATCTGTGAAAGCGATGCCTGCAATGAAGAGAAAAATAAAGACTGATTTCCATTTGTCTGGATTCTAGACTCATTTTCTTAACTGTATCATTCTATGTTCAGAAAACTCACCCAAATCACCTCATAAATAAGTAAACTATGGTGATATGATGGTTTGGCACAACTGATGCGCCTGACTAATAAAAGGCAGTATTTGGCAAAAAGTAATTGTCAATTTACCCTCAATTTTTCAAAACAGGGCCTAAGATTTAGCAAACATCATACAGATTAGAAAGTACAAAAACTCTGGCTGCAGATTAAAATTAAAAGAAAAAAAAAGTGTCTGAAGATATTTTTCACTTGCATGTCTCGATACCACGACACAGATTGAACCACATCTTTTCTTGTTTGCTATTACTTTTCTTCGTAAGTATTTATAATCTTTACATGAGTAACACATGTCTATAATACTCCAAACCAGTCTGGTAAACGTTTCACTCTAATCTACATCAGTGTGTTACATAACTACAGGCAGCCACCTACCCATAAGATCAAGGCAGTGATTTTGATGTCTCAGGATTAGAGAAACAGCTGACCGCACTGCAAGTCAGGAGCTTCACACAATTTAGGCAGGGGTGGAGCTTGCAGTTAAAAAATACATATCAGGAAATCTCCTTCTGACAACCAAGTGGTGACATTATTTCATAAATTTCATTATTGTTGCAAGTATTTCTTCAATTTTTTTTTTTACAAGTGCATAATGATTCAAATTTACTTATCCCTTCAAACTCTTATTTATTTTGTAGCAGATTTAAGATTTAGGTGGGGATAGGAGTCTGACTAGATGATCCTTGTGGGTCCCTTCCCACTTAGGACATTCTATGATTCTGTATCAAAGCTTTTAGCTTTTTGTCCTTAATTCTACCCCTGCTTTCCATCTCTATTCTTCAAGAATTCAAAGCACAAGAGCACCTGGATTTCCTTCCATCTTTGATACAAAAGAATGATGTATAGAGTGAATATGCTTCCTCCCATCACATCTCAAAGGTATTGTTTTATTTATTACCTGTTCACACTCTAACTTCTTCTAAGCTATTACTACTTCCTCTGTTTGGCACATTTTGACATCCAACTCATCCTTTTCCAAAATAACCACGGCAACATAGATAAACGATAGATGATGACTGACATGTAGATACTGGAGGGGTTGGGGTTGAGTTTGTTCTCTTTTTTAACCCAGAATTTCACACTTGCATAAATGGTTGCTTAGACTATCTTGTAGTACCAAATCCCAGGCTGAGCCAAAGATTTCCAATATTCTAGACTACATCTGTGGTCCAGATAAGAAACAAATGTCCTCCAATTCATGATCATATAGGAATTCTGGACAAGCAGGATCAAGACTCAGCAAGACAGCCAAGAATTCGGATTTCTTTGTCCCCTAAACACAGAATCAATTTTCCTCTGCAGAAATCCAAGCTAGCAAAGCCCACGACAGCAAAACAGCTGTCAGGTTTCCTTCTAAAATCCATAAAGTATTTGTCAGACTCTATGACAGGTGACATTTTACTAGCCTTTCCTCACCTATGTCATTCTGTTCTCCCCTTTAAATAGATTTTAATCACTTGGGGTGTTGCTCCACCCTTGGACTAATTCAGTCTGCTTTAAGGAAAAGAAGGTTCTGCTTCTCCCTTCTTAGCTCTTCCATATAAGTGCAGTCAGAAAACCAGTGTCTCTTTAGTTGATCAACGACCTGATCCAACTTACCTACTTACCTGCAAGCACAGTTACTAGTTCCAAAAAGAGAATGAGGTAAGACCACCTTTCTCAGCTTTAACTCAGTAAACACAACATGAACCTGTTATCTTCCCTTATGACAGACATCCTGAAAAAGCCCCCAAAGAAACAACTACACTATGCGTGGTTCAAATGTCTCACTACTACAGGTGTCAAGGTATTAAGTCCAGGTATAGAGACTCATTCAATTTAGAAGAAACATTAAATCATGACAGAAGAGAACCACAGAAGCGAATACTTGGAATTGACCTCTGGAGGAATCCAAGCCCTGCTCTGGGTAGGGGCAGGAAAACTTAAAAGTTAGATCTGTTTGCTCAGGGCCTGAGCAAACAAATGCACAGCCTTGTTCTGAGAGACAAAAAGAAGAACTTAAACAATGTCATTCCCCTTACTACTTTCCAAACCTTCTTCATATTTGGCAGTGTGAGAAAATAAAACAGTGACTTCAGAAGTTCCTATCACAATAACATCTTATTCTGTATCAAGATAGCCTCTCTCTCCCTTATCACATTTCTAGTCATGATAAAAACCTTCAGAGATTTATGTATTGAAAGTTCTTACTCCCCCCAGCATAATTCCAAGATGTTTTCCCCACCCCCTGCTCTCTCCTCAAAGTCCCATCCTTTCTCTCCTCAAAGTGAAAGTTTTCCTTTCACTCTGTATCTTTACTCATTAAAGTGCGCAAAGTAACTGAATTAAGTATATTACATCAAAAAGATTAACTCCACACACTCCTGCCACCTTCAGTCTCAAACATTTTCTTGCAGCACTGCACAGAACTAAAATTTACCACAAGAATTTAATGGGCTTAATTTTAGGACAACTTGTATAATTCATCACTCTAGTCCAGCTGTGCATGACTCCAGACTGGGAATCCAAAAGACACTGTCCTAGAACATATGTTCAAAATAACACCCATCCAATGTAAAGTTTTAATGAAGGCTAGGTGCCCCCCATACAGCAGCAATGAATTTTAGCTATATACATTCTCCATTTTTACAATTCTCTTATCATTTTTTACCTTATGATATAAAAATCGGGTATTATTTGTGAATTTAGGAGTAGAGTTCGTTCAAATTCACATGGAACATTAATGCAAATGGCACAAGAAATTATTCTTCCCAATTGTTTAAATAATTCATAGAATATGTGACTACTGAAAGAAGTATTCAAACACTTTGCTCCTGACATGAAGAGTTTCAGATTTACAACAGACTTACAGACATAATGTTATCATTAAAGATAACATTTCTCCATACCCAAGCTGTGTCCGTTCTTTGTGTAGAAGCAGGTATTATTGATAAGGTTAACACAACAACCAATGACATCGCCTGTAGTAAACGTTGGGCCATAGGGTTGTCCAGTTCCAGAGGAACAGAATGAATGTCCATCATCTCCATGGTAACCATACGAATGTTTATCCCAACCTAGAGAACAAAAGCATTTGGAATTTGTTTCCTTTACCATGAAATAATGGCAAGATTATACAAGTTAGTAAATTCTAAACAGGTTAATATAATTAATTACTATGCTCAGTTCTGCGATTTCTAAGTTTTCTTATCTAACCAACAAATCTGTTTCATTTAAAAAAAAAGACAACTTCTTTTATCAAAATGGCTGAACAGGTAATTCTATTTGTAGTGCATAACAGGTAATTCAAGTTCAGATAACACATTTTTCTCTTTAAATGAACACACTATCAACACCAAAAATATTTCAAGCTATAATGTTTAAATTTGAAAAGCTATATGCAGATCTGACATGTCCCAATAAAGCGGTAAAGATTCTCCTGTTGTCTGTTTCATTTTACAAAACTATTGCTACCACATGTCATAATCAAATACTTCCTGGCTAAAACCCAAACACGCATCTCTTGGGAAACACATTTCTACTCCTGATTATTTTCAATGACTATCCAGCAGCAAGCAGTCTGCGTAATAGCAGAATCTCCAGACTATAGTGTCACTATCTTTGCTGCCCCTAAAAATTAAAAAAAAGGAAAAAATTATCAATACAGGTGAACGTCACAGTCAGCAGCTAAGTCATTATGTACACTAATATGGTGCTAATTTTGCAGGTCAAGAAGTGGCAGAATCAGTTAAGAAGCTTCATATTGTTACACTACTCAATGAAATTCACAGCAAGCAATTTTAGTCTGAGCTCATTTAAAAATACCTGTCCACACTTTCAACAATTTAATACTTAATAAAAACATATAGAAAAGGAGTAAACTTTCAGGAGCCACAAAATCTTCCTAACATATCTATTGGAAATAATAGAAAGCATGAGCATGATCTTTAACACAAATTCCCAAATAAAAAATATATATAAATACACACACGTGCACATTCTGACTAGAATTTACACTGACAACACAAATTATTTTTAAAGAGTAAACCATTGTGATTTAATTCTTCTGCAAAGCTGCTGCCTAACAGGTTCATTTGAAAGTATTTTCCTCACTTAGGTCCTGAATCTGTATGATTAGTAGCTTCAGCTGGCACCACATTAAGCATCTCTCAGTAGATTTAAATACCCCCAATTACTGCAGTTACATTGATTAGTACTATCTTCAATAATTATTTGCAATGCAACCTAATTCATACTCAAAATACACTTAATGCCACTCACTAATGATTCATCACCCTTAGTTGTGTTCACAGTGTAACTGTGACTTGCCATCATCATAAGAACCCCCACCAGAACATTTGGGTAAGGAAGTTAACACAAGAGAAGGAGTACAGATACTTTAAGGTCAATTCAATGTGATTTTATATTTGGCTTATAGTAACAATTTAAAAAACCCCAAAACAACAGGGTTTCTTGTTTGGTTGGGGTTTTTTGTTGTTGTTGTTGTATTTTAGAATTAGAAAACTTTTTAAAATATTATACAGAGATAATGCAGACAAGACAGTGTCCCTGACTATGCAGGCAGATGGAACAGTCAAAACTTAAAACTGTGCTATACATCCTTACTGCTAAGGTTGGAAAGGTAATGGTACAGAACTAACAGCAGGTGATCCCACTCTGTGTCAGACAAAGCTTTTATCATAGCAGCTCATCCTTATTGCTACAAATTCAGTTTTAAGAGCAAGGAAATCTATAGCTTCATTTTTATCAGGAAACATGGTGAGAATTTTAAAATATATCTGAATTCTAAGGAAGTATAAATAACCCTAAGAGTTGGGGGCATTACTATAGGAGCAAATGTACAATAAAAGCTAAAATTTAGCAAGCTTTATATAATTCAGATAACAGATACAACCCAGAGACACCATGCTATGCTGTTGCTTACCAGTACCTTCCCACCAAGGTCAAGTATATTTAAAAAAACCAATTAGCTAATGTAAGTAACTTACAAAACATTATAAATACTGAAACATACCTGGTAGCCTATTCATGTTCACACCCTGTGCTGACAGCCCGATTCCCATGTAACTGCAACAATGAAAGAAGAAATTTATCTGTCTTTCACAACAATACATATGTATGTGGGAAATTGACAAGAAACACTGTGCTGATTTAATCACACATCAGTCAAGCTGCTGAGAGGTCATTCAATGGTGGTGTAACAGCAAGGGAGCTGCAAACTATTTCCTAGCTTATATGGTTCTGTCCCTTCAGATGGTAAGGACAACTTTCTTCTCTTTTAGGCAGCCTAGGTTATCAATGGAGAACACTGGTATAAGCCATAGAGTTAAAACATCAATGAAGAAAGCCGAAGGCTATGTCTTATTTTGAAAGCAAGGGCAAAGCTACACACATACTAATTTAATCATCTTCAACATACCTAATCATATTTTGCAGACAATCTGGAATGAACAACTTTATAAAATACATTAAAAACGGTGCATTATTTCAACAGCAAAACCACATCCTTGCACAGCACTTAAGGAAAGATCATACTGAAACACTGAAGGCCTGGATCATCAAGCAGAATGCCATCTTAAGATACTTACCAGTAAAGTTACTTAGCTCTTGGCAAACTAAAGAGGGGAAGTATTTTAACTATACTAACCAGTAATCTTAAGTCTAAACAAGTTAGGGCTAAATCAATAAAGTCCAAAAGTCAGTTTTGCTAAAAGTAGTTTTAATCAAGTCTGTCCAGTACAATTTTTAACAATTTAATACTTGAAATCTTAAATGAATAATCACCCTATGCCCAAATGACACTATCTGAAGTTACTGAAACCAATTTCACTTCTGTTCCTTAAGCAAAAGTCATTTACTGACCAAAACAATGGGAATCAAAAACCAGCATAATCAAAAGCTAGGTTTTCATCAGTTCCCTCCTGCCCAAAATAAACCAACTTCCCCATCAACTAACATATCATAAAAATAATCCAAACCTAACATATCACAGTTTAGCAAAACATTCAAACATTTTTGTCCCTAGTTCAAATTAGAAAACAGAAATTTGTCATGAAATAATAAACTGTATGGGGGCAAAACGCCCAAACAGCCACGCCTGCCAATTTGAAAACAGTTTAAGTCAGTAAACATGACCTTTGTATTCCCCATCTGATAAAATGCAACTTTCTAGCAACTATTGTACTAGGAAGTACAGGTTAACCTGTCATTTTAAATACATTTCACATAGAACGGAACTGAGCAGCAAATCTCAGAAGTCACATGCGTAATTGTGTACTGGGCTTTCTACATTTTCTACTGATCACTTTCAATGGTTACCTTACCTGCTTCTGTATTTTATATTTACAAAGCCCTTCTCTGATAATTTCTAATGTAGGATACCTGTATGATACCATCCTCCTCTCCCTCAAACATACTAGCATGAAATGGAACCTCAGAACCATGCATAGCAGATATTACACTTGGAGATACTGGAGGGCTAAAGCAAAGGGCAACAATCAAAAGGATTAGTCTTTGCTGCACTACTAATTATATTATTGAGGTCCCTCTGTAGCAGTAAATGAAACAATTATAGATAAAAGCAACAAGTGGAACCCCGCTGATTTTGTGTTAAGTAATAAAGGCAAAATTTTTACTAGCATAGTATGGAGTTCAATGCATGAAGGATTCTTGCGTGAAGACTGAAAATCTGTTATTGTAGCCTCCTGTTAAGGAGAATTTATTTAAGAAATTTATGTTTAAAAAACCCTTTAGATAAACAAATCCACTGACTACAAACATGCTTTCAAAGTCAGTAGTAATAAAAACCTCTTTATCCCAATCAAAGTTTCATTTCAGTATTCTTATAGAAACGAGATATAGGTTACACAAAAATGTTAAATGCTACATAGAAAATAATGATGTAAGCAACATTTTAGTACCTCCTATTTTTTCTCCCTTCAATATCAGATCTTCTGAGCCTCCTCTTTTAACTCAGTAACATTCATAAACACGCACCCACTGTACTTAATATAGCTGGGAACAAGGATTCTTTACCCACTGGCAACGTCTAGAAGGCACTAGGCACTGACAACATCTCAGTAAGACAACATATGTTCAACAGTATATATTTTTCCCTGAGATTCACTTATAACTACTTGGACTGTTAACACTGTTTCACCAGGAAGAAGTGGTATTAACAGAAACCCAGATAAAATTAGATTAAACATTTCTAACAATTAACACATTCACTATAGACATCTTTCAAAACGAAAAAGGAACAGCTACAATTTGCATATTGGAAGTAAGCGAAATTAAAGGCTCATCAAATAAACTAATCTATCTTTTGTTACAGTTGCTGGATAGCTAATCCCATGTTAAACTAGATACAGCACACTACAAACTGAGACAGAAAATCGTTACCATGCCATTCAGGTTTTACCTGCTCCAAAATTCATCAGCAGGAGTTGTACTTATGCCAAACCACTATGTGTAACACTCTTTTTGCCTGGCACCTGTAAGTTTCATATGCTTAAAACCATTTTTGTTCGGCTTTTAATGAAGCCTAGCTCACATTTAGGTCCAGATTCACTGTCTGCAAAAAGACTTGCTTCAGTGCTAGGAATTACATACGTCCTGCATGCTTCCTGAAGTTTCACATATCATGTGTCTCAGAATCAAGGGAAAACCAGTGGCAGACCTACGTATTTAAGTTTTTGTTGCTTAATCCATGATAAAAATGCAGGGCAGCACAACAAGCAGATACGTTAGCACCCAGGTGAAATGCAGGCCCAGACTGTTCTCAGTCAGGTCACGATGCATTTCCTGCTGAGCTGTCACATGAATGGGTTTGGTCAAGAAGAGCTCCACAGACAGGTAGAACAGGTCCCCTTAGAGTACGTCACGCTGTAACAGCAGCCCTGGGCAAATAGAGGTGTCAACACCAGGAAGCAGCACACTTGCTCCAACACGTAGCCCCTTCCAAAAATGGACATGACACAGCATAGTTTGAGAGACCAGACAGATGAGTAACGGTGTGGTTCTGAAGCCACCCTCCTCATCAACAGGCTGCCCAGGGAGGTGGTTGAGTCACCTTCCCTGGAGGTGTTTAAGGCATGGGTGGATGAGGTGCTGAGGGGCATGGTCTAGTGATTGATAGGAATGGTTGGCCTCGATGATCCGGCAGGCCTCTTCCAACCTGGTTATTCTATGATTCTATCAATTCCCTCTGCACCTGCAGATGGTGCCTGCACCTCAGCTCTTCATCCCATAAACACCCCTAGCTGCTGCAGTTGGATGATCACTTCCCTAGGTAGACAGTAGTCTGGGATCCTATTTATTAAGAAAACCCCCTCTGTAAGCATTTTGGTCCCACTGTTTGCTACTCATCACCTTATAAACATGCTCAAGTGTAACAGGAGCTCATAAAATCACAAACATCATGTAAAACCACTCCTGGAATACATGAAATCAACCCATGAGAGACTGAAATAAGAGACTACAGCTGAAAACCAACTTGGAGTGCAGCTAATTTGTATTAAGGACCAAGAAAGCAAGCATATCTTACATACTCTTTAATTTTCCATTTCAAGTTGTATTCATTCATGTTCCAGGTAATTAAAGATATAGATTACCATTTTAATGTCTCATCACATCTTCTAGTTCATATTCCAACTGCAAGTCATAAAGAAATTTTTAGGAATACTACAAAACTGCAAAGTTTAAAATCTGCTGAGTATTCAGCTTTTTGCCACAAAACAAAAGTAAACATCAAAACCCCAGGTAGTGTGACACCTGTTTTTTTTCCCCACTAACAGAATGAAAAGCCTAGGCATCTCTGCACTGAAATGTGTAAGAAGCAATAAGCTCACAATAACTATTTTCTCCTCAAATATCTTTTCAATCAAAGAGCTGAATTCACTTTTCTGCCAGAGCCTAACGTTTCTACTTGGATGCATGAATAGACTAAGTGTGAGAAATAAAAAAAAAGCAGAACCAAATTGCAGGAAAAAAACAGCAATAAGAGATAGCACAGAACTGGAGACTGCTAAAACATACGGAAAAAGAAAAAATCCAGCGTTTCACATAACAGATACACAATTCTTATTTTTATTAGAAACTGTTCAGTTAGATGCTTTTTTTAGCCAATGTATTGAAGGTGTATGGAAAATCTTTTAATATATGCAAGCTGATAATCAGAATTACTACCTCACTGTTCCATAAAGAGCAATGCAAGATCTCAAAAACTATGCCAAATCACAGGTACATCAGAAAGCTTACTAGTGGCTAAAGATAAATTTAAATACTAAATATCCACTTCTCTAGTTAAACACAAATATTCCACATTGTATTAGTAAAGACAAGTATGAGTTAGCTTACCTTAAGTTACAAAAAAAAAAAAAATAGCCTTCCTACTATAGGGACTTCATTAGCAACTCGTTACCTGCAAAGAGTCAAATTTCTTCTGACTTTCACTGTGTCCACATGTCCTGCTGAAAACAGTATAACGTGGGGAATTGCTACATCATGCTTCAAAATCTAAGCTGTTTTAGTGATGTGAAAGTAAATAATCAGCCTGCTATCTTACATGCTATATAGTTAAATAAAACACCTTCAACCATATGATGTTAAAACCTAAGTTGCCATAGTATCTGTTACGGACCTAAGCCCAAGAACAAGCAGACATTTACACCCACAAATAATGCAACTGAAAACACCTTACGCCTTATCCATCCAATGCACTGACTACTATGAAAAGCAGAGTTAATACTCTGAAAAAAGAATAAATGTAGGCTAGGACAGGTGCAGTTTGTTTTACAATCAAGTTTGTATCTCAAAAGGGTACAAGTAGAAAAAAAACTGCAACACCTGTAAGATTATTAAAACCTTAAAATCTTCTGAAAGTCCTTTGCAACTGACTGACTTGCACAGACAAAAAGTTTGAAAAATGCTCTCCTACAGTTTTGTACGCTGTCTTCGCTGACACTATACTATAAGGTCAGAAATACAGCACTCTAAAAATGTGTTGAATTTTCATCTATAATATAGTTACTCTGCATTAATTTTTTGTAGGAATATGCTAATCCATGATTCTGATTGTCTGCACAATCACACTAAGAAATGAGCTGTTAATTTTTTTCCTCTATTTAAGTGTTTCAAAATATGCCACAGACAGTTTGAGTCTTTCATTTCAAATTGAAAACAAGTTTAATTTTATGGAATGTTTCCAAGAAAACAGTATTTTGAACATGATAAACCCAGGTTTCAGATTAATCCAGTTCTACGCTGGGGAGGAGGAGGGTGAGACACTCTCCTTGCATAGTGCTTGAAACTATTATTCCTGTAACGTTTTGCTTGTGAATCCTATGATGTTCCTAGAAAGATTCTCATTTACTGACACACTTCCATTTTCTGAGGCTGCTGTCTTGTGACACTTCCTGTAAGGACTAAGGCCTTTTTGGGGATCATACTCAGAAAAGAATAGTGGCATAGACAATAATATAATGTAAGTTCAGGTTGCAGTAAGTTCATAATCTATACATTACATTTATGCGAATAAACCTCATAAGAAAGAAAACTTAAAAGATTTTGCAAGGAGCAGGGACCAAGAAATTAAATATATTCTCTCAGCTTTCTTTTAAATTAGAAATCTTCATTTCTAGAAAACATTAATATAAAACTCTCTTGTTCCAGTTCCACATATTTATGACCAGTAAAACACAAATAATCTGCTTACACATTTAGATGCTATTCATTTGTCTAACGCCTGGTCTCCTAAACTCAGGTAAAAACTACAATTTAAGAAAAGATATACTTGCCCATTCATTGCGCAATTTTTTCTCCACCTGCTACAACTGAAATGAAGGCACTAAGGCAAGAAAGCTACTTCAGATGTTACCAGATTCCACTCTATACACAAGTACTCAGCTATAATAATGCCACAAGACACGTAAGTGAAGAGTGAGTGAAGTTTGCATGTTGTCTCAAATAACTGTTGAAGCCACAGCAGAACTATAAACTATAGGTCTTAAGACTGAACAACATTTTTATGTTGTTCACACAAACAGAATAGCAACTGACAACGTTCTGCGTTTTGTTTACTGGTCTACACTTCTATTGTGAACAAGAAAATGGGTATACTGGGTACTAAGAGAAAGGACAACTGACTGCAACAGAAAAAAAATGCAGGGCTTCTCTTTCAAGAGTGACACAAACATGCTCTAGAAGATAACAAGGCATTTGTATCTTACAGACACCACTGAAATGCACTAAACTAGCTCCGGCTAAACCATAGGCATGGGGAGACTTAAGTCTCATGGTATTTGCACATTTTGGATATTTTTTCCTTTTTTATTTCTCCACCCACTTCATCACCTACACAAATACTACAAGATACTGCCAAAACAACAGGTGACTAACTATGAGCAGTGTTATAAAAAAGCCATAATCCAACAGGTGTCTTAAAACCTTATTAACACTGCCTTACAAAAAGGCATACTGACTACCTGCAGGAGTTGCCGTAGTAACATTTTATTGTAGTGCAGAAGGTTTAGCAGAACTTAAACGTGCAATATAAAGCATGCCCATGAAGATCTGCATCAGTACATCCACACCAAAGACTAAACAACCATGCTCACAGAAGTGTAGGCTAAAGGTTGCCAGCTAAAAGACTAAAACTCTTTCTAAACTTGGCTTTTGTTTTTTTTCCTAAATGGATCATTGCTTCCAATGCTTGTTTCCACTCTTTTTTTTTTCCTTTTCTTTTTTTTCCTAACAAAGCACTTCTACTTAAAGGATTTTGCACTTTAAGCATGTATCTTCTTCAGCTGGTCTAAGGCACAACAGACTGTCCAGATGCAAGTGCCATTGCCATCATTTGACCATTGCTGGTAATTACATTTACAAATAAATGAATAAGATGAAGACTGGGCAAAAATTCAAGACATCAAGGATAAAGGCATTTTCCCCAAATGTTCATTATCCTCAAGAAAGAAACAGACAAAAAGTCTCTCCTGGTGAAAGAACCAAAAAGCTGTATTTAAACTAAGTGGGCATAAGCTGGTACTATGACCTTCCTGGGCCCAGGTGCTTGTGCTGCCCTGAGTTCCCCTCTCTTTTGCTGCCATAACTACTAATGAAGTGATATGAACAGCCATATTGGGGAACAGCCCTGCCTGATAACTAGTTCACTCTTGAGGTCAACTTTAGGAGAATGCGCTAACCAGTTAGGTTTATGGTGAAGCTCACACAAACAGTCACAAACCATGACAAGAGAAGCAAAATCAGTGAGTGTTCAGAGACTGCTTCTCCTCATGGCCAAGCTATGGTTTAAAGTGAAGACTGGAAACATGCAAAAGACATTTCCCTGATCGGAAATGAAGAGATACATTACAAGGATCAACAAGCCTAAGACTGAAATTCATGTAGAAATTGATGATCAATCAGTAAATCATACACACACAAGCCATTTATAACATAAAATGATGCAACAGTATTACATTTCGTTCCTGAAAGCCAAGTACCTAGTGGATACCCTTGACAGCCCCTAGGAAAATGGAATGGGACTATGCTTATGCCCAGTATGAAATGCCAAAGAGCACAACCTAAGGTTACAGCAAAGCTCACAGTCTCTCAGCTAAGAAAGACTATAGATGACTCTTCACCATTAAAGGATGCCTGAAGCAACAGCGCAAAGCTATCCGGCTGGTACCTGACGAATTATGACAGTATCATGCAAGTATCTTTAGTTGTGTAGAAGAGGGAAAGGTTAACTGGTATCTGTAATAAAATATTAACCATTGGGCTGCAAGGCAGATGCATTACCGCTTTACACAAAGCCAGAGGACCTACATATGTAAAAGACTAGAGCAACTGAACTCAGTAAAAAGCAGCAAAAGAAACTGACATAAAGATTAAAGAAAGACTGAGAAATATCTAACTTGGATATACCTACCTAATAGAATGGCCCCCATAGTGACAATTTTTGCAAAATGAGAGGACAGTTAAGTGTTACAACAGATTTAGAGACTAATGCTTACATTTCCAAATCACAGGAACAGGTTCACAGGACTCAGCATGCCTTTGCTTAATCACCTTCCATAAGAGACAATCTGGTTTGCCTTAATTACACTCCTATTCTGTAAATTTAGATGAAACTAAAACAAGAGAGTTGAATGCAAAAGGCAACACAATGCCTATCTCATTCCTTCAAGTGCTGTATTAAGGAATTACAGAATAAAAACTACGTAGGTTACTTCTGGTTCTCTGAAAGATCAATTACCAATGGAGACTGTTTATAACTTATAAAGGTTTAACTTAAAGCTACAACTATGCTTAGCTTCCCCAAACACATAATTTTTTTTCACAGTACGTGCTGCATTACTCTGTTTAACTGACACATATGTATTTATTTATTTTTAAATTAACTCAAGATTTCAATAGAGATTCAGGTATAATTTATTGCAGTTAATACTCTTCTTCCTACCATGCTTTCTAATCACCACCTTGGTACTCTTCCCTATATTTACAACCATTACTCATCTAGTGTTATCATCTCTAATCACTCACATCACTGTCCACAATTTCTCATATGAAGCCAAACAAAATAAACCAAAGGACGTATAAAAAGAGAATGTAAATAAATTAGAGGTCCTCAGACTGCAAAAGGAGATGTGAAATTAAGGAAGAAAACCAAAGTAATAATGAAAATCAGAAAAATATAATATTTACAGAGCAACATGGCAGCTGATTAGCACTTTTAACAAGAATTTAAAAATATTTAAGACAGTTATTTCACGTATTTGTACTGCAGCAGCACAAAAAACCCTTAGGATTCATCATGCCAAATACTAAGACATGATCTTTCAACTTTATAAGCCTTAACTCTCACTTCCCTTTTCCTCATCTGTTACTGTCAGTTGCTGCATGGCACCATCGCCTCTCATTAAGGTATCAAAAAGCAACTTCACTCTTCACTGCTCTGCAACACCAACCTCTACACCAACTTCTTACTTCCTAGTTAGCTGGTTTTCATGCTTCCTTTAATGTTTCCACAATCCTACAAGTTGATCATGATGAACATCTCCAAAATTAAATTACTAAGCACCTCCAAATTCCTACTCAAGACTGTTACCCCTCTGATACTTAAAAGAATTAAATGACCTAGGTTGCCAAACCCGATGCTGTTCTCACAGGAGAATAATCTTGGTGACTGCCCAGCAACTTTGCGATACTCAAGATCATATTGCAGGAGCAGTGCCACCAAATGCTACAGTAACATAAAAAAAAATCTCCTAGAATAGGTTTAAGCAAAAAGGTTTCAATGATTTGAAGGACGTCACACTAAGTAGAGTGTACAAGCAAAAATGCTGTTAGACTTGCCCATATTATACAGTACATAGACTAAATAAGATTAGTTTATTAAAAAAATAACTAGTAAAAGTCAGAACCAAAGAGAATCTCAAATAAACACCAATAAATTATTTATTCACATTTATGAAAGTCAAAAGCTGTACTTAAGCTAGCAGACAGATATCTGCATTGTCCTGGGTAGCCTAGGATTTATTTTGAGCAGTACTATAAAATATAGTCACAGTGCTAGGCTCAGGCCTTGGGAAGAGAAGGTTTTGCAACCAGTTGACCTTATTAGGTATATGCTGGTCCTCTACAGATATGGTCTTTGTGAACTCTGTTCCCATTGCCAGACACCAAGTAAAGAAGAAAAAAAACCCAGTAGAAATGTACCTGGAACAAGCCAGCTGAAATACAATAGGCAGTGAGAAAGAACTAACAAATACTATCTGACATGAACTGGATTCTATAGACCTACTTATATATCTCTGCATTTAATTCCCCAGTTTACTTACTACAGAAGAAACCTAGTACTTTGTGAGCAGCATAACACTGAACCATAAGAGATTGACCCTGCATCAAGTCAAAGGCCTCTTGGACCTAAAACAGGGTCTAGAGACAATTGCAGACAGTGAAGGGTCCACATAGTAGAGAGACTACTCCTCTTTACCAGCACAACATACTATGTCATACAATGAAAAAAAACCAAAAACATTTCATCTCCTTATGTAGCTAATGTTTCATAAAGTGACACTAAAACAAAGTCACAAGTCTGAAGGAAGGACAAGGCAGTACGTGTGATCACTAACTAAAGAAGTACTTCTCCAATTTTTTAAAGAAATCTTAGCAGGCAACTTACAAGTCTTAGCTATGTCAACCTCACAAATAAACATTTAAACTAGAAAACCTTGAAATGCTTTATTCAAAGCCGTTATGTAATTTATAGTGGCCTAATAAACTAGAAATTACTAGAAAGGAACACAGAGGTCTAAGGTAAAGTGTTAGAAGAGCTATGTAAAATGACATCCCCATACACGGACATCTTCTGAAATCCATAGTTTCAAAAAAGCTAACTTCCTAAACTAGGCAGGTGGAAATATATTTCAAGAATAAACATGTGCATGACTAGCAAATCACAACAAGAACCTCTTTAACAGCAGCAGACCGATATTAAAAAATGTTTTAGGAATACATTTTGTGTTATTTTTAGTCTAAAACTGAGAGTAAAACCTTACATGAAACACTAATTGGTATCAGCTCACTATAAAAATAATTAGACCTTCATAGTGTGACAAAAGCAACTACACACATAACATTTTTCGCAGCAAAGAAATCTCCCACAGATAACTTTTGGGAACAAAACTTGTGACAAACTCATAAATGCCCCTACAAGGAAGCAGCAGTACTGAGAGGTTATTCTTTCAAAATCTCCATACAATACTGTAAGAAATACAAAAAGGTTGGAATACTGTTTGATTTACTGAACACTGGGAAAATGAAAAAAACCAGCAGCAACAAAAAGACAGAACTGAATTTCATTTAAAGAGCGACAACACAGTTCTTTTCCTCAAGATTTGTTTTCACAACAGGGCATAAGCATCCACAACCTGCCTGTGTAGTACCAAGGACAATGACATTCAATCTTCACTGTAACCTTGAAGGAGAACCAGTGTATACTACAGCACAATGGAAAGAAGGATTGCTTACATAGTCCAAAACTGGCAACACAATCAATGTATCAGCATTAAAACATACCCTTTACCAGAAGCAAGGAAAGATGAAAAGGGATTAAAATGGTCTGGCAAAGATTTCATTAGCACCTTAAGACTTTCCCAGGCGAGATTCCATCTGCCTCAGGAGACTTAAAAACATGGTGTAACCTGTGCTTCAAGAGATACGCAATTCAGATGGATTCTGGGAAGCAGCAGTTGCACTCACTCATCAACTCTTGTTCTTTCCACAGGGTGACAAATTTCCAGGCATCTACTCAGGACATTCCCCTTTAGTCTTATTACTGTTCACCAACAAGTAGCCTTAAGAATAGCTTTCCATTTTGACATCCATTAAAAGACTACACTGAGGAGGCAAGTTGGCCTGCTGTACACCCTAAAAACTTCCTAAAAATTACATGAAAGTCTGTAAAGCCATAAGTCAAAACCCAGCAACTTTAAAGGTAAGAGCAGGGTCAAACTATGGCCATTCAAAGCCTAACTTCTCTGTCAAGAGAAAAAGATGCTGTTATGGTATTTACTGTGTACACTGATTTGTGGAAAATAAATACAACAATTAAAACAACCAAACATCTGAGTGCAAATACTCAAGAATACATAATTAAGTTATAAAAAAAGTGGTAAAATACAAAAATGAGTTTTGATACCAAAGAAACCTGTTGGCTGAAAGAGTATACGAGACTGCATTACAAGTAATAAATAATTAATAATGCACTCAATGCTTACCCATCTCTTCCCTTACTGACAATTTTAACTTCAAAATAGTATATGCCACAGGCTGCAGGTATAGGATGTGTAGCTCGAACAGAAGCAGCATCTTTTGGAGTTTTTCCGTGACCTGAAAAACAATTGAATTCAAAACAACAAAAATGTATTTTAGATAATTGTAGAATACGTCTCAAAGGTATACATACCAACTATTAAAAACAGAAGGTTTATATAATGACCAAACACCACATGATACGTAACAACTAAGACAAGCGCACCTGTGTTCAAAAGAACTGTATGATTTCTCAAATGCATAGGTCTTACTAATTTTTATAGACTGAAACATGGTAGAGTTTAATCTAATGCTTAATGCTTCTGAAACTTCAAGTTATTTAAGGTGTTTTAATTCTAACACCATTCAGAATAAACACCAGTCATTATATAGTACGAATTAGCATTAAGAACATGGAAAAGAATTATATTTCAGGTCGGTGTTAAACATTACAGCCTGCAACTTAGATTATGCAACTCCCATCCCTTTTTCTTACAAGGGTCACTACGTATCAGCTCTGCCACAAGAATGCTCAATGCCAACTCTTGCCCACTCTACAGATTTTCAACCTAAACACAAGAGCCTCTTGCAATCTAACTCTTCTAAATATGTCACTATCTCCACAGCCCTTTTGTTTCAAAGGCAACTTTTAAGCAGGCATTTGGCCAGATGACTTGTTTTAGCAGCATCCTGTTCAAGCAAGCTCAGTCTCTCCTGGACACACCAAAATCTCTCAGTTACTGTGTGGAAGTTACACATGGGGTCACAGGACACATTTTAAAAATACAAAAACTAAGAAAAAGGGGAAAAAAAGAGGTGTATACTGGATCCTGGCAAGAGGTATTTCAATAAGCTGGTTACCAGGAACAGACTGTCATAATTCAAACTGATCCCATGCCCACTCTCTGTGTGGATATGAAGCATGATGGAAAGAGATGACTGCTCTGAGTGTGCTGTATTAACTGCTTGGGCTGCACCACTCCAGCTGTCATCTCCAGACCAGACAGGAAGGCCAACTGTACCTGCATAGCAATCCATCTGCACATGCGAAAAAATAATACACTCCTTCCAGTGGGATTAACATTGGAATCATTGCTCAGGCACAGATTAATCGCACCTCATGTGCAGCAAGTCAGGTCATACAGCAAGGAAGAAACTGCAGGAAAATGACAGCATAGCATAAGCAGCCAGAAAGATTGGGCACAGCTGACCTACACCACTGAACCTCTATCCACAGAGCCCTCTAGTGTAAACGTTGATAAAACAGTAAACACTTTTCTGCCTGTAGAGCTAGCGCCAGCCATCTCCTACCAAACGGCATACACTTAGCCAAGGAGATCCCTCCATTTCACCATGCCTGCATTTGCATTTAAAACTTTGCTAGTGCAGCAGGAATTCTTTACTTGCTGAGATTAGGTTTAATCCACAAAGTTTTTCTGACATCACTAGTTCACCTCTGTGTGTTACAACCCTAAGGCAACTACCTTAATTTTCTGGGTGCAAATTCATTGTTTGCTTCAATATATCCTTTTATAAAGAACATATTTTGTTTTATAAAGGACATTTACATTTTATAAAGATCCTTCAATCACCTCACATGTTTTACAATATGAAGCTTATTAGCTACCTTCTGTGTTTTAATTTCACAAGAGAGGAAAAACACAGTAATTTACTCTTCCATACACAAGACAACATTTTATTGTTCAACACTTTTAAGTTATTTCCTCAGGCTGTGTCAATGAGGGTAACAACCAAGTATATAACCTTAAAACTTCCATATATATGGTTTAGTTCTGAAGTTCTGGTAGCTCACTATTTAGCTACTATGAATTAGATTATTGCTCCTAAGTATGCAGAAATCCTTCAGCTAAAAGGCACCCAAAACTTTATGGGCAGAACATTAAATCCTGAGAAATCTCTTAAATTCAGATAGCTCTGATTAAATGATGAGGGGGAGGGTGGAAGGAAAGAAACTTTCTTTTCAAATATCCTTAAGTTTTTAATTTAAAATAGACTGCAAACAAGTTCCCTTGCTTCAAAGTGCACTTGACAATCTGTGTAGTTTCAGTCTGAGTCAGTCTCCTTATTTGGGCAAATCTTCCACACAGAAGTAGTAGGAACTGGCCAAATATTACTGAAAATATACATCTACTACCCAGCAGACTTTGTTTTGTGAAATCACAGTCTAAGTGTTTGGAAACAACACCAGCTTAAGGTATTCTTGGCACTTCTTCCTGAAACTAGTCCCCTTCTCCCAGCCCCTCCTGAATCCAGGCAGCTATCTGCAGGGACATACCATGAATCAGACTGATTAACTGACTGGGCTTTAAGAAACCTACCAGATTTTTTAAAGAAGCAGATCAGTTCCTTGATCCAGTTCACAACACAGCCACAAACAGCTGTCACACTGCAAGTAAGATGTTGACACAGGGGCAGAAGTAACAGGATACCTTACCAGTATCACCAAACACTACATGCAGTGAAGCAACACGCTTGGGGAAGTCAGTATCCAAAACTACTTTCATCCCATTAAAACAGAAGACACCCTAAAATTTAGACTGCTGTCCTTTTAGCATAATCTATGAATCCCATTTTACTACTTGAGTACACTGCTTTTATTTGCAGTTAGATACAATTATTATTTGTAACAGCAAATTCAACAGCATCAAGTAGTTAACTACTTTCAAATATTCTAAATACCTTTACGTTGTCTCAACATGCTAGCTGAGACTGCTAGCACTACCATGCTACACTGGATTACATTAGGAGTCAAGAGACACTAGGTACCAGACAGCTGTCAAACATGCAAGAGGGTCTTTACAGCACAGGTAGTTCAACTGCAAAATTTCTAACCGGGGACGTTAGAGATGCCAGTGTTTAAGAGGATGCTAGGCAAGCTTCTAGAACACAAATTAATCAAGAAACTGCTTTCACCCCAGGAAGGCAGCTAAATTGGTGGAAACTGAGATGGGAAAACACAAATACACCATGTAGGTACAATGTGATTTTTTACTTTTCTGTAGACACTCATGGCCACTGTCACAGATGGGACATCGAGCTGGGTGGCCCAACACCTTGACGTTATATACTGCTGCCACGTTCTTTGGTAACCCGAATCTCCACTTCCTTGCTTGTGAATAAGAAGGAACTCTGACATCCATCTCTCAACTCCTGAATCAGAGGTTCCAAACACCTGAAGTAGTTCATATGAATGCTGCCCTACATTCCCTAAAACAGACCTCCTTTCATAGTTGCAAGCTACAGTTAAAGTATTTAAAATAATACTTTTAATCTATGCATTACTTAACAATAAAATTTAATCATTTGCAACATTACAGAATTCTGCAAACAGAAGCACTGGGCAGAGAAGTGAAAACAGGGGTACAAAGCTTGAACTTTATACTGTAAACCAGATCATAGGTAAGTTCAAGTACCAGAACTGTTTTCAATTAGGTTTTCATAAAAAGTATTTAACTATGAGTCCACTATGCTTAAGAAGTAAAGCTGTGTTTTCTCTTTTAAGCAGTCATTCACACCACTAATTTTTGCTAAAAGTAGAATCTTCAGTCCTTTAGAATTAATTAAATCGAAATTAATCTAAATTTAAATTCCATTTACTTGAGAGAAGTTAAATTCAAATAAAACCACCTCTGAAGAAATCCTTTCAGCTTTCAAAAATACAATCTTTTAGCTTTAGATCTAGCATGCATAATGCAAATGCAACAAATACTCCAAATAAAGTCTATGGGAGTGTCTACCTAGACAAAAGTAAGTGTGTTTATACAGTTTAAATCCTTAAATTAAGTTTACATAAGCTGAACGGCAGTTATTTCCAACAGGTGGTTCAATGACTTGCTCACATGGCCAAAAATAAAATAATCAAGGCCTAATCTTCCACTGAATTCATTAGGAAGGAGAATTTCACTGAGACAAATAATAAAGACAGACAGATTTTACTAGAACTTTTTCTGTAGTAACAACTCAGAGATACAAAGGTGTCCAAAGTAGGCACCCTGTACTGTACTGAATGTACTTCAAATATGTTCTGCCAAAAAAATTTACACCATTCTCATACCACTAAATGACAACATGGAACTATTACTACAGAATCCTGTTCTGTTTGCTATAGAAATTGGGATGCACAGATTGCACTGAAAAATAAAATACATTTCTTTCTTTTTCAGTTTGGTACTAGAGACAGTTCAAAGGCAACTGCACTGTAAATAAATGTCTGGCTAAGATTTCCTGGCCTGTGACACGTTAGAAAGTTCATGCAATGGCAGCTTAATCAAAATTGCATAACTTTCTTCAGCTTTTTTTTGACAATTGTTACAAGACTAACTTAAATGAAGTTACTAGAGGATTCTCCATGATTTTATCACTAATGATTTCATCTGTTTAGCTAATTTGGTATAATTTTCCATATTTACAATATGCCATCAGTCTGCATTTTTATCTCCTTATACTACGTGCATAACCTGCTAACCGTGCCTTAGAAATTCAATTTCCACAGAGTAACCGCAGTATTTCCTACGTTACCTTCAGAAACATGCAGAGATTTGTAATGAATTTCTTTTAGTAACACTGAGGCAAAGAAAGAAGTGAGGAAAAATCAGGACAGTACAAAGAAAGCTTGAAAACACACTTCTGCAATTACAATGACAGACCAGAGAAGTTCCATCTCTAAACCCTAGTTTGTGAGCCAAAAGTTGGTCAAAACAAAACAAACAAGCAGAAGGACTCCATGGCCATAAACTGATGGTCTTCTTGTGAAGAAAAAAAACAAACTAAAACCCACACAAACCCCTCCACAACTAAGTGTCAGAAAACACAAAATGCTTCTAAAAATACACGGTCATAAAAGACTGAATGAAAGCCAGGAAATTTAAAGTTTGAGTATTAAATAACATGTCCTTAAATCACTCGGTGCCTCTCAGAAGCCTGCTCTATAGTCATCAACTTCCTTTATTATTTTTGCATGGTGCATGAAACACTGCATTTTTAGAAGTGTGTTGTTTGTAGTAAGAAAGCTTTTCTATTAAAAAAAGTCTTGAGAGTACATTTAATCCTTTCATGGCAGACAAATCCTGCCATGTGTTTGTGTTGCCGTTTTCCTCCTGTGATTAAACAGTAACATGTTTATCAAGATTTCACTTGAATTTCTCCACTGTAAACTCTGATAAAGGGTAATTGCAAGGTTGGTTTTTTCCCCCCTCCCACTATGTTCATTTGACTACAGGCTGACAAAAGATCTAGTTCTTCACAGCCAATTCATAAGTGTTGTGAGTTCAAAACCACTTTGACTTTAGGACTTGGGCCTAGAACACCAGATGTGCCAGTGTTTTTTCAGGTCAGAGCACACACTTACGTTTCCAGGTTTTATGACATTTCATAACAATCTACACAAGTTTTTTCTCCTATTGCCTTTGGCCAATTTATACAAACGTAACCTTTGACTTTTACCTTTTCTTTGAAAACTGGCAACTTTAACTCTGAAACATCTAGGCACAAAGTTATAAAACCACCTTTATTGATGTAAGTTCTACTGTCAATCCTTCCCCCAATTCACTCTGTGGTTTGTACAACAGATTATACCAGTGCCTTTAATTCCATTTTTCACAGTTTAAAAATAAACCGTATTTTTCTCTGTGTTTTCCCATCCAGTCATTTCCGTGTTTAACAGCTTAACTGCTCGCTGCTCTTAACTCCATTTAACCCCTGCTCTTCTCGAGAGAAAAACCAGCCACTTCTTCTCTCGCTCATTTGCATAAACAGGACAGTCATGCCGATCCTCCTTTATTCTCCTGCCTCAGACCCAAACCTTCTGGTGACACCTGGGATCCACGGAGGAAATGTGAGTTTACATAATGCCCACACCAAGTGCACAAGGAGGTGGATCCCTGCCCCCTTCCTCCGCATCGTGACAGAAAGAGAGAAGAGGGGAAAAGGAAAAACAAAGCTCAAATTCGGCAAAACAAGACCCCCTCCCTCCACCCTGCGGGCAGTGTAAAAACAAGAGTCCCTCCCCAGCTTTCCTGTGGCCCTGTTTAGGTACTCTAAGGTCTCCCCAGAGCTTTCTCTTCCCTAGGCTGAACGCCCCCAACTCTTTCAGCCTCTCCTCATTGCAGAGGTGCTCCAGCTCTCAGATCATCTTTGTGGCATCCTCTGGACCTGTTCCAGCGCTTCCATATCCTTCATAGATTCAGCATTCGGAAGAAATTCTTCACTTTGAGGGTGGTGAGGCACTGCCACAGGTTGTCCAGGGAAGCTGTGGCTGCCCCATCCCTGGAGATGTTCAAGGCCTGGTTAGAACGGGCTCTGAGCAACCTGCTCCGGTGGGAGGCGTCCCTAGTCGCAACCGGATGATCTTTAAGGTCCCTTCCAAGCCAAACCATTCTAAGAACTCCCACGCTGGGGATTCCCAAACCGGACACAGCGCTCCAGCTTCTCCACCACCCGTCCTCACTCGATGGCGGCCCCGGGGTGGGAAAACAACAGGGAGGGGAAGAAAGCGGGGAAGGGAGTGCGTGTTATTTCCTGTTATTGTCGCCGCCGAGCCCACTGCCCGGCGGCGCGGCCGCCCCTCACCTTTGTAGTGCACCCGCAGGTTGTTCTGGGAGAGGCCGATGTAGCTGAATTTGTCCTTCGGGCTCCAGGAGCGGGGCAGCGGTGTCTCCTGCTCGTTCACGGCCGGGTACAGCCTCTTCAGCCGCCTCTTCAGCTCCTTCTCCTGCTCGTTGAGGGCCGGGTCTCCGTGCGGGAAGGGCGCGGAGGCGCTGCCGGCCGGGCCGGGCCCCGCAGCGGGGCCGGCGGGGGGCGGCAGGAGTGCGGCCGCGGGGCCGGCGGGGGGCGGCAACGCAGGCGGTTGCGGCTGCTGCCCGGACATCCCGGCTGCGGCCTCCTTCTCGTCGCCTGTCGCCGCGGCTGTCACCGGGCGCTACCCGCGGGGTCACCCACAACCGGAGCCTGGAAGTGGTGGTGGCGGGTGGGGGGACGTGTAGCACCCCCGTGGAGGTGCCCGAGTTGCGGCGAGGGGAGCGGCGGGGCCGAGCGGAGCGGGAGGGACGGAGGAAGGAGGAGGAGGAGCGGCGGCGGCGCCGCGCGCCAGGCGGAAGCGACGCGGAGGTAGGCGGGTGGGAGGGAGGGGGAGCGGCGCGCGCCAGGCGCCGCGGCTTAACGAGCGAGGGACCGTCCTAGGCGCGCTCCCGCCGGTTCGCACTCGCGCTCCTACTCCGTCCAACTCGCGCGCCCCCGAGTCAGCTGAGCAGCACCGCCCCCCTCCCTCCTCGTGGCCCCGCCCACATGGGAGGCGGGGAGGGGCCGGGGACTCCGCCCCTCTGCCGGTGGGGGTGGGATGGAGGGACGGGTGGACGGATGGACGGACAGACAGACAGATGGGTGGATGGACAGAGGACGGATGGATGGATGAGTGGACAGATGGATGGGCGGACGGATGGATGGGTGGATGGATGGATGGGCGGATGGATGGATGGATGGATGGACGGACGTACAGGTGGTGGATGGGCGGATGGATGGATGGATGGGCGTACAGGTGGTGGACAGGTGGGTGGATGTATGGACGAATAGATGGGTGGGTGGATAGGTGAACAGATGGATGGATGGATGGATAGGTGGATGGTTGGATGGATGGATGGATGGACAGACGGACAGGTGGGTCGACGGACAAGTGGGTGGATGGATGGACGGACAGATTGATGGACAGTTGGGTGGATGGATGGTTGGGTGAGTGGGTGTACAAATGGACAGACAGACGGACAGATGGATGGACATATGGCTGGCTGGCTGGCTGGACAGATGGATGGGTGGATGGGTGAATGGATGGATGGACGGATGATCAGACAGACATGTGGATGGATGGGTGGGTGGGTGGACAAAAGGATGGATAGAAGGACAGATGGATGGACATACGTGTGGATGGATGGACAGGTGGATGGGTGGGCGGATGGATGGAAGGACGGACAGACGAGTGGATGAATGGGGGGTGGATGGATGGATGGGTGAGAAGATGGATAGAAGGATGGGTGGGTGGATGGATGGAAGGACGGACAGATGAGTGGATGAATGGGGGGTGGATGGATGGATGGAAGGACGGGTGGATGGGTGGATAGGCGGGTGGGTGGATGAGTGCGGCAGTGGATGCCACACATTGAGGTGTGAGGTTGACAACACAGGGGGAAGGGCAGACTGAGCACAGGGAGGTATTGTGGGTGGTGGCTTGGGGCCACCATCAAGTGAGGACCAGTGGAAAACCTAGCACTGTGTCCAGTTCTGGGATCCCCAATATAAAAATTATAGGATGGCTTGGATTGGAAGGGTCCTTAAAGATCCTTAAAGGGTCCAATTGCAATCCCACTGTCATAGGCAGGGACACCTCCCACTGGACCAGGTTGCTCAGAGCCCCCTCCAACCTGGCCTTGAACATATCCAGGGATGGGGCAACCTGTCCCAGTGCCTCCTCACCCTCAAAGTAAAGAATTTCTTCCTAATGCCAAATGTAAGAAGGATATAGAAGCATTGGAACGGGTCCAGAGGATGCCACAAAGATGATCTGAGAGCTGGAGAACTTCTTCAGTGAGGAGAGGCTGAGAGAGTTGGGATCATTCAACCTAGGAAAGAGAAGGCTTTGGGGAGACCTTGGAGCCTTCCAGTACTTAAAGGGGGGGCTACAGGAAAGCTGGGGGGAGAGCTCTTTATCAGGGCATGGAGTGACAGAACAAGGAGGAATGGCATTAAATTGGAGAGGGACATAATTATATTAGACATTAGGAAGAAATTCTTCATGACGAGGATGGTGAGGCACTGGCACAGGTTGCCCAGGGAAGCTGTGGCTGCCCCATCTCTGGAGGTGTTCAAGCCCAAGTTGGATGTGGCCTTGGGCAGCATGGTCTAGTGGGAGGGGAATGGAACTGAGTGATCTTTAAGGTCTTTCCAACCCTACCCATTCTATCGCAATGGGCTGGGCTGGTGCCTGGGGTGGCCAGTAGGCTGCCTTGTGTCAGGCCCAGATCATCTCTGCTGCCCACTCTTGTGTCCTTCTCTGTGGGCCATGCTAAGGGACATGAGGAAGGGGATGTGCCAGCCAGAGCAGAGCAGGGCAGCCCATGGGAGGTAGGAAGGATCAGGTGTGTTTTGTCTGAGGAGGGCTGAAGGAGTAAAACTGGTTTCCTGGAGGGGGTTGTGGTTGTTTGGGGTTTTTTTTCCTTTGGTTTGTGCTTTGAGGGATATTTTTGCCTATTCTTAACGTCATTAATTAATAAGCGGTTGTCTGCACTGATATTTCCACATGGCAGCAATGAAAGAGAAAAATCTATGGACAAGCAACATTAGAAGAATTTCACTAGCAGGTCTAGAACCTGAAATACTGAGCATGTCACAAACCATTTCCAGCTGCCAGTGTGTTTGAGAACAAGTACAGAAACAGGAAACAGAAGAGGGTAATTATGCTTTGCCTGTGTGAAATGGCTGGTGATGTAATGCAGGTGTGACACCCACAAAGGCTTGGAGGAAGGTGTTTCTCGCCTATAGTCACCAAAATATCCTGTCACACAAGGCTGCTCCATGATGTCTAGTAGCATTTATGGCTGAACAAAGTGCAATTATCTAAAAATACCCTATCAAAAGGAGCTGTAAACTATACAAGAGTAGAAATGTTTGGCATGGATGTCAAAACACATGCTGAATCATGCCTGAGGGTCAGTTACCACAGGACAAATACACTGTCTCCCACTAGATGTAAGTTTGCTTTCTGGTGTCTAGAGGTTGTGGTAAATTTAAAAAGAATGCAGTATTTGGCTGGCATAAACTTGGAGGGATATATTTGTTGTCTTAATCAGTGCACATGTGTCTTAACTCTTTTTTCAATTTCAATAATTTTTTTGCCATAGCTGCTTACTGAGTCTTGGCTCACTTAACATTCATGCAGAAATCTACTGAAACTAAGGCAGCAGTTTAAACTCATAGCACTTCACTGCTTCCACACATGGGAAGGAGAGGGAGCAGGCACTGACCTCTCTAGCAACCAATGATAGAACCCAAGGGAATGGCAGGAAGATGTGCCAGGGGAGGGTTAGGCTGGATATCAGGGAAAAGTTCTTCACCCAGAGGGTGGTGAAGCCCTAGAACAGCTCCCCAGGGAGGCAGTCATGGCGCCAAGCCTGACAATATTCAAGAAGCATTTCGACAATGCCCTTAGCCTATGGTGTGAATGTTGGGGTTGTCCTGTGCAGGGACAGAAATTGAACTTGATGACCCTTGTGGGTCCCTTTCAGCTCTGGACATTGTATGAGTCTATGAAAAAAATTCCATGCCACCCATTTTGAGATTGCTGCCATCAAGTTTTTGTTTCTTGTACAATAAGACAAGAGAACAGGTATTTCCATGCTTAATTCTTGTTGTTATTTGCTACTCTGATTGCTTTTATCCCGTCATTTGCCACCTTCCTAGGATAATCCAAATCTATCAAAACATTGTTTTTTATAAAAGCCTTTTCCCCTCAAAAACTTGCCCCCAGACTCATTCACATCGCCTTTTCTGAGGTAGGATATAACTTAGACTGTGCCAGAGGAAAAAATAAATTCCTTATGTGGAAGTATTCTAACATTTGGTATTAACCAGTGTGTTATTCATTCCTCCTGTGTTCTATTAGCTTATTTGTTTTCTGACTAAAGCTTTATGAGGATTAGAGATAGCACATAGGTGTTTACATAGGTGCCCAGTTTCTACTTTTGTTTGACATAATTGAATTGGAACTTGTCAGATTTAGAAACAGTGCTCGTGTTCCTCTCTAAGATGTGTTATTTTGCATTTTTAATGTTGAACTTAATTCACCATTACATGATCCATTCTATTTTGTTAGGACTTCCTCATCATCACAGTCCCCTCTTGTCTTGCTTAAATGAAATAACTATGACAGCTGCAAATGTTGCTGTCTCACAACACAGGCCTCTTTCTAGATCAGTGGCAAATACAGCAACAATATGCAGATTGCTACAGAGCCCTCAAGCAGGCTGGTGTTAACCTTTCACTGTCACATAAACTCGCTGTTGAATTCTGCTCTTTGTTTTCCATCTCCAGTTTTCAAGCCATGATAGGACTTTTCTTCTTGCCCAGTGATTACTTAGCTGCTTGAGATGTCTCCAGCTTAGGGATTTAATCAAAGACCTTTTTGATGCACAGTGAAATGTTAACTAGTCCACCAAAATTTCTTTGGGTTTTGGGTGTTTTTTTCTGATGCTTGCAAAGAACTTCTTTAGATGGATCAGCTAGAAATTATTTTGCTTTGCAGAAAAGTCCTGGTTAGATCTAATTTCATGTGCAGTTATTTTCTTCTGTGTGCTTGTTTTTTATTTATGTTTGATTTTAGTGACCATTTCAACCAAGGAGAATGCAATCCAAGCATTCCAGCAACTCAGAATATTTATTTGGCCTCCCACTGGACATATCAACAGTCAGGATGTCAACAGGTTGGACTTGGGTTTTAATGTGAGTGCAGGTGATTGGTTCCCTCTGTCGCTCCAGGACCCAGGTCCTTCAGGCAGATGTGCTGCAGGGGCATCAGCTCACTGTCAGTATTACCGTTGGCTCTCCTTGGGAAACTCAGAACCAGAGGGGCGAGCAGCTGCTGACTGACACCCTCCAGGCAGCACTGGTAAGGATAAAGCTCTCCTGATTGTACAGGAGCTTTCTACATGGCCTTGACGTTGCTGAGATTAATTTAACTCCTGGATTCTGTGTTGGCTGTTCCCTGTGTTTTCTTTAAGAGTAAGTGGGCTATGGCCATCTGTGCCAGTGATGCTGACAGCATTCTGGCTGTCGTCAAGAAACAGAGGCAGGATTTTCCTTGGGAGTCTATTTCTGTGCTTGTCCTTTGTCGTCCCCCGCTGTAGGTCTGAGCCTGCTAGTTGCACATGAATTCAGTACGTATGCTATGGCTGCCAGCCTGACAAATTTCCAGCCACTTTCTCTCTGAAAGCTAATATCTCCCATTTGTAGTGATGGTAACTGTTTGCTGTTCTTTGTTTAGTATTTCTCCAGGGTAAGTTTTTCCAATGCATAGTTTGTAACTGTTTTGGAACTAATTTTCCCTGCTTCAAGAAGCTGCTTGGAAACAGGCAGTGTACTTATCATACCTACTGTTCTGAACTGCTGGTCCTAATAAGAAAAGAAAACCACTAAGAAGTAGGCTATGGCATTTCACCACTGTTATTGGTGGATCTCTTCAAACCATCTAGGGGATTTTTTTTTGCTGAGCTCTTTGCTATTTGCACTATTTTTTTACCTGCTAATTTAATTGCTCATATATAGGATAGGTTTGATGAACTGACAAATGAAAGACTTGCCAAAATGAATCACATACAAATTACAGGTCATCATCAGCTATTAACTTGGTTGAATCAAATGGTAATCAAGTTGCAATTTACAGTATTATTATACTGCTGCTCATACATAACACAGTGCTTCTCCTTTTATAAACCTGAGCAATCCACTCATAGAAATAGTTTTGTTCTATGAGTCAACTATACCTGTGCCTATCTTAGACCAAGAGTGATTAGAAATCTCCCTTGTTTGCCAGTGTTTGCTTGTGGTGCTTATATATATATGTATATGGAGAGAGAGATAGAGAGAGATAAATACAGATACAGATTTATATCTCATTTTGATACTTGGACACCTATGTGTACACACAGCGGGAGAAAGCTTGTTCTCTGTATTCTGTTCTTACCTTTCTGGTATGCATGTACATAGGCACTGTGATCTGTGGGAACCCCAAGTTTTATGAAAGTTTTATGACCCACTGTTTTTACAGAAGCTTACTGTATTTAGTCTCTGTAGTCCAATTTCTTTGCATTTTGTTAATTAGTTTAAAGCTTATTCATAGTTAACCTCATGCTTTTCTTCTGAAGTTATTATTCATATCTCTTTACATTACTCTTTCCACTCTGAAGATCTTTTTTTTTTTTCCTGGTGTGTATTGCTTGGGTTTTTTTTCCCAGTATTAAAAAGCAGCTTAAGAGAACTAAAAATCTGTTCTTTGGGATATATCATAAATAGAAGATTTTATAGTCTCCACTGTCTGGTACAAGCATTAGATTCTAACTAAAGTGTTAAAATGACCACAGAAATAAAATGCCCTCCAAACTGAATAGAACGTGTTTTATTCACAAGACAAATTTATATGGAGGCAGGTTAGAAAATATGATGGGACACATTGGTTTATTCCTTTTGTGTAAACAGATATCAAGCCACGACAATATTAGTGAAGTGATTTTCAGCTAGTGGGTCAAGATCTTTTTCTGAGTAATTGTTAATTTCTACTGAGGGTGAAAGCAAGTTGATATGATATAAATGTTGAAATGTAAGAAAAAAAACATTGCAGACTAACTGAACAACAACAAAAAAATAGTGGCCAGATTTTTTTTACAGTAAAAATGTTTGGCCAGATCAGCCTCATCTAAAAGTTCCTGTGTGGCATGTAACTAAGTCAAGTGAGGTTGAAGGACAGGAAAAAACAAAATGAAATAAAAGAAAAAGAAAGGTAAGCCAATCATCCAGCCTCTTGGGAATAACGAACTGAAGGACTGCGCTCCTTTCCCCCTTGCCCTCACTGGATGAGTTGCCCCGGCTGGATGAGTTCCATTACTCTTTTAACTAATGAGGGGTAGGTGGGTCACAAAACTGCCGAGTTTGTAAACTTCTGTGTGGCTGGGCACCATAGGACATCCTCTATGTGATGCTTAGGATGGAAATTTACAAGTTAGGCACTTTCAGTGAATATTTTCAAGTTCCCCTGGCAAACCAGGCAGTGTTTTGTTTCCAGTCTGTGCATTGGTAGGGTGCCCATTACCATAGATGAGCAAGCTCAAAGACTGCAGGCTTTCAGAAACACATGGGATGTGTCAAGCTGACCCAGTTCTTGGAAGCCAGGCTAGCTCTTTGTAAAAAGTCCTGTACTTGTTACATGTTAGGATGTCAAGAATGTTTAAGTCTCCACTGACGGGATAATTATTGTTATGGTGTTTATAGAGGTGGGAGGGACCTAAGGGAAAGGAGGCCAAAAAGGAGAATCAGGAAGTGACATGAGTAAGGCTTCAGGAATTGCACGCAGATGGAGTTTCATCGTGCTTTTTTCTTTAGCTCACTTGGCTCTTCAGTAACATAGATGTTTACATACGAGAAACTATATACAGATTTATACATCTCTCAGGCCTACAAATTCAAACATTCTGTGTGGCAGAAGTAGATTTTAATGGACTTTAGGAACGTGGAACTGTCAGGTGAAAATACTGAGTTTTAATAATTTGTAGTTACTGCAGCTGCTCTGGATTATACTGCCAGTTTGTAGTTTGCCTCTTTCAAATCTGTTCCATGGAAACAGGTTAACATGAAAATCCAACTGTCTACTGAAATCTGAAATCCTGATATTCTGCTGCCCTTGTTAGATAATAGTATTTTACTGGACAGGACTGATCATGTTGTCATTTATGGGATATGTTAAATATACCAGAAGCCTGTAGGATGCAAAGACAGTTGCCTCCTTTTATTTTAGGAGTGCGAAACCATGCATCTACAAAGCACATCACCTGACAAAATGCAAATTATTTTTCTGACTTCGTTCAGTTTTAGCAACCTCAGAGAATACTTGCATGACAGAGTGGTTCAAGTATTTCAAACCAGGTCATGATTTTGCAGTTAATTGTTTTTAAGATTAACTCACCATTATACATACTGTCATGATTGCAATGTATATGCTCAGAAGCTTGGAAGAAGAATACCTTCCTGTTCCAGTGCATATTATTATTGTGATGATGATCAGCAATTATTGCTGTTTGTCAAGCCACGCCTATGCCAACCTCTGTCATCAACAATGCTGTTTAATCAGCTTAAAAGTGACTGAATCTTGTCTACTTGGCAACTTACCTTATGAATTTACACTGTGTGAGGGTGCTATGACGTATGGTATGCAAATATTTGCTATAGAAAAGCTGCAGTATTGTCACTGATTTGTTACAGCTGCATATTACTTCACAGTATTAAAAATAAAGTCAGTTTTTCTTTTTAGGAACCAAAACATAGAGAAAGACTAAGAGGTTATCTAAGCTCCTCTTGCCACCATGGCTGGACCAGCTATCCCATGAGCATTCCTAGAGCTCTTTTTTAAAACATCCTGCGACTGGTAGACTAATAAGTTCCTCTTGTGTTTTGACTAGTAACAATGTAAGGGAATGCTTCAGTGGTTGAAAATACATATTTAAATTGGATGACCTGAAAACTAAATGGCATACAAACATTTCTGTCACTTTAAAAAACAAAATCAGCAATGCTTTTTTAAATATAGAATTTATGATCCAGATTTGCAATACCACAGTAAATGTTCAAAACTTATGAGTCAATGCCCACCCACAAAAGAAATCTCCTTAAAAGCCTATTTTCTAAAAAATAAGACATTTAGAGAGCATGGGTAGGCGGCTGGTTATTTACCATCTGTTTTCTGAGCTTTTAGGAGACCTTCCTTTTGTATTTACAAGCTTTTGCTATACAAAAGAATTAAAAACTTCCTTAAAAAATAGAAAAGCTAGGATTCTTACTGCAGGTCCTTGACTTTGGCAGGCAGAAAAAAGTATTGAATGATTTGCAGTGAAATAATGAAGATCAGCACCATCTGGTTTGACCCAACAGCATTCTAACATCTTCTCAGCATTACAGCTTTGCAGAGGAGCAAACAGTAACTTGTGTTCCCTTATATTTAATAGTCTCAGTATTTTTTAACAGTCTCAGTATTTTTTTTGGAAAGGCTGAGGAAAAGTATGGAGAGCAAATCTTCTCCATCTCAAAAAGCTCTAACTTCAGTTCACTTTTCTGTTTCTTAATGTATTATGTGTATTATGTGTATTATGTAAAGTGTCTTAAACGTAATTAATGTATAATAATGCTTGTTAATAGGCAAATGCAGTCTGGGCTTAAAGGCCCCAGTAGGTTAAGTCTCATGCTAGGGAGGAGTTTATTTTTAAACATAAAGATTCAGGAAACCAGCAATTCAGTCTTGTCACGGATTTGTCACACTTGGCTAGTTCTTCGTAATTAAAGAAAGGTTTTGATAAACAAGTAGTTTGCTTAATTTTAATGTTCTGTGTTTAGGGGTTCTAGGATAAACTTACTTGTTAGAGACTCCTTATTTCTTCTAGTGAATATCTTATTTTGTCGATGTGCCAAGCAACTTAGCTAAACTCTGTGAATGCAAAAACCTCCTTTTATATAGTGTCTTGCAGTTAGCTGCCAGACTTGTTGCCAGTACGGTTCTAGCAAATTGTAAGTTTATTTGAGTGCCATATTAAATTCATGTGGCAAGTAGCATTTATCTCCAGCTCCAAAATAACCCTTACAAAAGTGCACTCTATAGGAGGCCATATGTTGTGAAGAATGGCATTACTTCTCTCTAACAGTAACCCATAGCATGAAGTTCATTAGTGAGAGCAATACAAATCACGTAGGAAAATCCTATCCTTAGTTTAATTAAGTCAGATTTTTCTTGTTTTCTGCACCAACGTACCTGGATTTTTAGATGAGGGTTCATGCTAAAAAAAGTTCATTTCAGACTCCAAGATACCTGAAAATGCAGTTCTAAAAGTTATCGCTAGACTGCAGAAAGGTACGAACTGGTGCATAGAGAGAAGTGTTTCACTTCTGATTAACTTAAGGTTCCTGGACTACACAGGCCTCTTAGCCAGTGAGTGACACAATGTATCACAGAATCACAGAATCACCGGGTTGGAAGAGACCCACTGGATCATCGAGTCCAACCACTCGCACAAAACACTAAACCATGTCCCTCAGGACCTCGTCCACCCGTAACTTAAACACCTCCAGGGAAGGCGAATCAACCACCTCCCTGGGCAGCATATTCCAGTGCCTAATGACCCTTTCCGTAAAAAACTT
>WAAB01011565.1:149549-177237 GCA_013389865.1 Piaya cayana | reverse complement strand
TCAACCAAGCCGGTTTTCTCCCCCGCCGGCTCTTTTTCCGGAGCACGGGGATGGCTTTCTCCTGAGCTGCTAGGATCTACTTTTTGAAGAGCTCCCAGCCCTCATGGGCTCCCTTGCCCTTGAGTACTGCCTCCCAGGAGACTTTGCCAACCAGCCTTCTAAAGAGTTCAAAGTCTGCCCTCTGGAAATTTAATGTTACCGTCTTGCTAACCACCCTCTTCACTTCACCTAGAACGGAAAACCCTATCATCTCATGATCACTTAGTCCTAGGCGTACCACATGTAGAAGCACACCAGAAGCTGCCAAGCACTAGGATTTCTCTCCATCAAAGACTTGCACTGATGATGGATCAGCTGGTGAGGAACTTTATGTAAGAATGTTCCGTGTCAGTTCTAGAAGCAGGAATCATTTCACTGACCAGTGAATGAGGTATCTCACCTTAAGTTCTCACCCTGACATCAGTCCTGTCAGGGGTTAATAGAGAAACACAGATACCTGGAGGAGATCTCTGCCATTCTAGCATATTTGACAAAAACAGACAAACTGGTTACTGCTTAAGCATTGTGTTCTGGAAAAATTTACATGTGATCATAAGAACAAAGACTATCAAGAAGCAAGTGCAGCCAGAGGGAAAGAATTAAAGTTGCAAAGCTTAATCCAAATTAATGTTTTTCTTATTATTATGCGTGCTTGACTGAAACCTTTATAATGTTCTGACAATATTTTTACAGGTATGAAATATTTACTTTAAACTCACTGTATGGGAAATGTAAATCTATGCCATTTTTGATAGTATATTGCGGGAGGGGCTTTGTTTGTTTTTAGTGATTTCTTTTAGTACATATTTGGCTTCTGGAGACAGCATATTCCTCAAAGCATGCTTTTGGTCTCCAGAACCTCTACCTGTAGCATGAATTCCTTTATTTGAAACAATCCAGCACAAGAGCTTTACCTGGTCCCATGGGCTCCATGTGAGCTGTTAGGTCCTGCCAATCAGCCTCCTGACTGTCCTGGTGCCACTGGGGCACACCTGGTTAGGACAAAGCCAAGCTGTGTGTGCAGCCCATCCTGGCAAGAGGTGGCCCAGCAGGGAAAGCAGCAATAGGCATGGGCTGGCTCACTGTCCAACTTGCCTGCCTGAGCTTTGTGTCTGAGCAGGGAGAATAGGAGATAGCACTGGATGAGTGCTGAAGACAGACTAAAAAGCTGCTGGAGATGTGGTGCAGCTGAAGTGAGATGTGACTCAGTGGTATATCATGCCCAGCTCATAGGAAGAGGTGAGACAGAGCTTGGGCAAGAATAATTTTGCAAGATTAAACACTTAATAGGAACAATAACCTCCTCACCTCAGTTACTGACATCTTGATTTTCACCACTAATCCAGGAATTGTCATACATAGTGTAAAACATTAATGCTGGCCCTAATTCTGTTGACTGCACCTCATCTCTAGGATAAGATCTGACCTTTTGCAGACTTGCTACTCCTTTGCAGCATTTTCTTTCTACCCACCAAACTGCTGTGTATTCTTTTCATTGAACTTTCTTGCTCTATATCCTCTAATCCCTTTTTATGCAGAAGTAGAAGTTCCTTGTGGGCAAAGATGCTTATTTGTCTGTTATAATTTATCCACTGTATGGGAATCACGTAGTTATATAAAGCAGTAATACTATTAATAGCAGAGAAGGCAGCAACTTTTCTTTCAAACTTCTAATACAAATCCTCTATCAATTTAAATGGAAGCAAGTTCCATAATTAAAGTGGCACAATCTTATGTACAGAAAGAATATTGAACCACAGTGAAAAATGCAGGAAAAGGATGTGTTATAGCCATGTCTACCCACACAGAATATAAATGCAAGAAGCACCAAGTGATGGTTATTTGAGCATATGTTTTCTGGCTCTGGTAACCAAGGGTTCTCTATGTTTCTGAAGAAATGAATACTAATGGTGACATACCCAACAACATCTTTTGAAGAGGTCCTACTGAAGATGAACATCAACTCTTTCTGAAAGACAACTCTTCTTCCTTTTAACATGACTCATAAAAGCAGGGGAAGGTAGGAAGAGGAGGAAGGGTTGTATACAACTAGAATTAGTGTTGTATCAAAGCCCCGTATAGTTTCTGAGCCTGTTAAAGAATGTCATTTTACTATAATTTTTAACTGAGAAGAAAGGACATACTGTACAGGTATAACATCAAGCCTCTGATGCTTAGTGCAAAACTTAAAAAGCATGGCAGGAAGGGGCCAGGTACTAATATTGTATTGAATTTAAAGACATTGTTATGTTAACCAGGCCTGAATTGTTATTCTATTTATTTACTTATCATTAAGTGATACAATGTTCTCTTCCACATCCTGAAGGTCATTACCACAGTATATTTCTTTTGGCCCCTCAGTGAAGTTGAACATCCAGTACTGTGCCTTTTACAAACACATGCACACACACACACAAATTTTCTAATTCATGCTGCTTTAGTGCTGTCAAGAACGTAACAAAGTGTAACCACGCTGCATAGGGTTTGACTGTGGTGAAGTGTCTGGGCCCTGCCTACACTACAGGTATAGCTTTATTGGAAGAAATACCCCAACTAGGTTTCAAGGGTTGGATAAAACCCTCCTAGGAGAACTTGAGTGACTGGTAGAAGAGCTGTCTTTAGCTGGCTCCAGTTTAATTCCTCTATCTCATATCCTGTGCCTTAAATGAGAGTTACATTCGTTGTTGTGGTACACAATTCCAATCCACTTGCATGTTTTCCTCCCACAGTTATGAAGCAGTGAGGAAAACAATTTGACTAACAGTGCTTTAGTTACAAAATCAACAAACACATGAGACAAATTCTTGAATTTGTCATTGCAAGATGATACCCTTAAAATAAACATTAAAATGTTAGTGTGCAGTTTTGCCTTTGTTTGCTGAGACTCAGATAATGGACAAAGCATAGACTCTAATGCTGCAAAAATCTCTGACTAACAGCTCCAAAAAAAAAGTCCTAATCCTGGTCCTCTGGTGTCACTTTTGCTAGTAGAAATTTGAACTTCTTTGCTGTAAAGCTTCACATCGGTGCTTAGTTTATCAGGGATTAAAGTCAGGGCCCCATATGAACAGGCATGAAGATGTTTGCTACTATAAGAGACAGGCAATGTTTGACCTATGCGGTGTGTAACTAAGGAAATAAACATAAGGTAATAAAGAAAAGGCAAGCCAGTAGTAATGTGACTAATCCTCTCTTTCAGGGGATTCTTTTTAATATATACAAAAAATTGAAGTTGAACTTCAAATGTGAACTTCAGAGATACCCTGATTACTGTACAAGATTACTACAGTGTCATGATTTTATATGTTATGGAGTTGGAAGAAACTTTCCCATAGCTGATGTTACTTAAGAAAATATATTTAGTACTAATTTGAATTTACTTTTTTAAGAGAAGACCATGCATAAGGCTGAAACAGGAAACATCTTTTAAATGAAGTCATGCATTTCTAGCACAATTACTTGGCCTTTGCACTTGCACCTCTTTAGAGACTCCTTTATCTGGTGACATGAAAGTCACTGCAATGCATATTTATGCTGGCTGTAAGGTATTTTTGAAGAGGCAGACACTACAGGAAACTCTCCTAACTCGACATACCTTCCATGCAGAGTTCAGTGAACTCTCAAGGAGGACCAGAAAGCAAGCGTCACAGCAAGGCTTTCCTCTCAAACTCAAGTAGTTCTTTCCTCCCAAATCCTGGGGCTGCTACAATTCAGGTAGCACTCCTGCCTGGCTGGACCAAGGGTGTACATAGTCACAGGCATAAGAAATGTTGCACTTATTCCCTCAGAGGCCACATTAAGAAAACAAAAAATCAGAACCAATAAACAAAGTCTGCACTGATTGTACATGTTCCAAATAGGTCACAAATATCTAATTTTAAAGCTTGTTTCTATTACTGTTGTGCAGTATGTGTGTGTATATGTATATATATGAATAAGGGTAGTGACAATGACTACAGGTCTGAAAAGATAATTTTCTGAAATACAGCTTCTAGAAGTAGAATAGATACACATTTGTAGACTCTATGAATGTAACTGATGATTTTGACCTGTGTGGTAGCTAATGAGTTCTGTCAAGTTACTCCATGCTGTCACCAGCAGAGCATTCAGGTGGAAGTTAATCACTGTGGGAAGCATTCAGCCCTCTTGATCTACATGTGTCTTGGGACATCCGCAATCCAGTTGGATTCCTTAGGCCCTTGTGCTTGAGCTCTACTGTGTACACATGCTCTTCAGCCCTTTGCTCTGCCTAGGCTGCATGGCTGATCACACAGTCCCAGGACTAATGGTTGATAGATTTGCCGCAGGCTTTTTTGTAGCTGTGGTACTTTGAGTACTCTGAACTCCATTCATCCCTTCAGAATATCAGTGGAAGCAGTCAGCCCTGAAGGAGTCAGCTTCTTCAGGCCTGGGCAGTATAAGAAATGCATGGAGGTGATAAAGCCATTAACATCTACTTTCATTTCTCTATGTAATTTTTTTCTTCACTACTTGTCACCATTCTTTTCCATAAGATTCTCTTGCAAACTCCTCTGCATTTAGGCTACCACACACAACTGCAAATCACAGACAGTCTATGATATTCATTGTGTTTCTTTTGTTTTTCTTTCAAACAGCCCATGAGACTTTCTACTTGTCTTTTCAGGCCAGACATACCTTTAAAATAAACTTGTCAGGTGACTGAAATCCCTTGGCATGGAATAGGTTGTTTAGCTACCTCCAAGCTGAAGGTTGGGCTTAAAATCTACTTTGCCCTGGGTTGCAGCCACCTACCTTTTGGGTTCTGTGGAACAAGTCACTAAGGTTTAAAAACATCTGAACAGCCCTTTGCCAGGAGCCCTTGGACAGACAGCCCACCAGGAGTTTGTGTGCCAAGAGCAGAGTCACTCAAAGTAGGGTTTGTGTCATTTGCACACAGGTTTGAGATGCAAATGATGAATGGGCTATGGTGGATTCCTCCAATTATCGCGCGTGTTATCCCAGGGCATAGGGCCAGCTCCCTCACTGACCTTTCCCTACAGCAGCATCAACATGAAGCACAAGCCATTAAGTCTCCCAGGTCTATGCTTCCCTTCCCTGTGCTACAGCAGGGAAACTATTTCCTCTCAGAGGCAGTGGAATGGTCAAGCTGTGAGCCTGGGAACTGCGAGGCAACTTGGGTAGAAGAGGGCTGGTTGCTGCCCATGTCTTGCTGGGGCAGGTCCCTTGCAGGAGTGCCAGGGATCCCACTCCATTGCGCACATTGCTTGGGATGCCACATGAATTATGGATGACTCAGCCAGAGTTATTCCACACGCTTCCGCTGCTGCACAGCACTCTTTGCCAACTGAGCTGTGGTTTTCAACCACTGTCTGGGCCTAATCCTACTAATGTTGGAGGGGGAATAGCCCTAAACAATAAAGAAAAAAGAAAATGGCTCTTGGTTTTCTGACTGGGTGCTCCATGGCAGGGCATGGGGAATCCCAACGCTCGTGTGGTGTTAGGCCCCCGCCTCCAGAGTGTTTTGCTGAATAGCCTAGAAATCATTTGGTCCTTTCTGCCTGCTGTATCCCTCCCACTAGCCGAGTGTATGGACAGAGTCAATTAGAAGAGACAGCTGAAACTGATTTGAATTTCAACCAGGATCTGTTAGCAACTAGAGCTATGTAGAGAGAGCTCAGGGCAGGCAGTTACCCAAGGACTTAGTGACTGCCCATGTATGCTAAGTGTCTTGGTTTTCTTTCAGACCTTAGCTAGATTCAGATTAACTTCTGTTTAGCAAATGTTGATTTCTATTGCTTTTCTTTGAGCACAAGAAATGCGCATGGTCTTAATTTGTGATGATAATGAAAAAGAAACAGTCCAGTTCTGAAAATACTTGCTATGCAACAAAGCACAAAATCCTACTACAACAGGATTTGATGAGTCCTCTCAGAAAAAAATGTAGCTTTTGTCAGTGCTTGCAGTGATAAAGCAGCACTGATGTCAAACTCTACAGCATGGGAGACTAAGGATTAATTCAAGCCTTATTATGGAATTCTATTATCTGCATTCAAGTTGCATCTAGAACTCCCAATCAAGACAGGCTTCAGCTGTGCTGAACACTACATCCATAGAAATGACAGTTTGCACTTTAAAGCACTCAGCGTTTAAATAGACAATGTGAAATAAACTGATGTGAAGTCAAAAGAAATGAAAGAAAGATCCCTACTAGCTCTTTACCTAGACACAATCAGTACGCTACTTGGCTGCATTCAGAGAAGACTGAACTCCACATTTATCTTAAACAGCCTGAAAACTCATTGATTTCAATGGGAGAGAGGCACAGGAGCATTTTTGCCTGAATACATGCATGACCCCTGACTACAGCCTTGAGGAGGAATTTGAAGGTGAATGATGTGTTGTTTTACAGGCTAATGTGACAGGAAGGAATATAGGACAATCATGCTTTTGGGAAGGCCATAACCAGTGTCTCCTGGAATTGCCCGTAGCAGTTAGACAGTCCTTGATTTGCACAATCTTCCCTGAAGAGCTATTCAAATGCAGATGTCCCAGTCAGCGCTTTTGAATTCTCTGAGCTTGGTTAGTTGCACTTGGCCTTATTTACATAGCATATCATCTCAACTATTCATTCATGCATTTCATGACACCTTTGCCATAGTAATTAAAAGGTCTTGTATAGTTGTTAAGTCAGACTATAGATCAATACTGTGATGAAGTTAATTGATTTTTACCCTGAACTACTCTATCCACCTTATTTCTAGCTTTTGCCTCCTGCCATGGGATGCAGTTATGTCTTTGTCCGTAGGATGACAGAGTGCTTTGCAGTTAAGAACCTGCACTGCCTACTGTTCGTCATCAGGTACCCTCTTGGTCTTCTTTTCAATAAACTAAAGAGACTGATCATAAGTCTCAACATAAATCATCTTTGCTTAGGTATCATGTAACTCTTATTACTCCTCTGAGCAGCCTAAATTATCAACAACATTTTTTGGAGGCGTGGGCACCAGAACAAGACACACTATTCCCTTAATGTTACCATAACATCACCTCTTTACTCTTACAGAAGGTATTCTACATCCAGGGATCACATCAGTCTTCTTAGTCACTGCATTGTTCTGGCAGCATCTGTGCTGTGAATTGCCCATGTGATGAGGCTTGTCGCTAATTCTTGGAATCCTGTGATTCATTCAAAGCTGTCTATGCTGCTGCAGCAAGTGCGGGCCCTCCTGCAAATGAGAGAATAAAAGTCACTTTAAATCACCTTTCATTTTTTGCCTCTTGACCACATCAGCAGAGCACCCATTGTGAGGTGGCCACAGACAGTGAAATGTGCAGCAATTCCTCTGCAGAAAGTTATTTAAACATTCCTGGCATCCTATGAAAAAAGGCCTGTTTAGTTACACACAATTAGTCACCGAATTGTATTGGTCTGAAATATATCCACTTTTTTTGTGCTGCAAAGACCCCATAACCCAGGGTTTCCTGTGGGACATAGTGACAGCATAACTTCCTTAAACAGGAGGAGGCTCCATTCTTCAGAGATATGAGTATTTCTCTAAGTAAATAGAGCTAAAAGGTGACAACTAATGAACAGTTATCTGTTCTCTTTTCAAAATGAATCTTCAGTGCTATCTTTAGAAACCTATGTAGCAATGCAAGGTTTCTATATGTGCTTTATTAACCCAGCAAATTTTAGAGTTTAGACAAAAAGTTTAGACAAAAACAAGTAAAAGTGTTATAGAAGTAATTGTCTTGTGTGTTACAGGTATCGTGGCACTACGGTGTGAGCCAACATCATAGAATGCCTTTAGTTTGACAGGTGATTTTTAATTACCTGATTTGATGACAAAATTCTTGTTCTTATTTCTCAAATATTCCATCAGATTTTCTCTTAGATATATGCTGGATCCATGAAAAATTATTATTTTCATGAAGGATATGAATATATTGCAAAAGACTAGGGTATGCAATGCTGCCATTTAACTTTTCTCATCTGAGATTACAGAGTCAGGGTCCACAAAATTAAAAATAATATGTCATAGCTTACATATTTGCATTATAATAATAGTGATGAAAACCAAAACATGTCAATCTCAATGAAAAACAGGCATAAGTTCATATTAACTCAGTACCAACTTATCCCTGTTCTGTGATTCTGGTACAAGAGCCAATTTAATCAGGAAAAGTAATACATGCTGTGGGCCACTGTGTAGGTGCTTCGTTACGCCTAACTGTGACAACCTGGGGACCATATCTGTGCATAATTCTTGTATTCTGATTGAAGGTAAGAAATGGCTGAGTTACCACATGTCTCAGTGGATGTGGAGATGAACTGTTAGGGCGTTCCAGAAATGAGAAAGTGTTACTGAAGCTCAATTGCTCCAACTCAAAATGGGAATGTCTTTGGGAAATCACATAGCTAGAAGCTGAATCAGTCCCACTGAGTTTGTCTGGTGGTCAAGAGTGAGGAGGGGAAGAATTTTCTCACATGAGGAACACAGACCAGCATTGAGTGCTGTGAGATATGACATGATGATGCTGCCAAGCCCCTCTAACAACTCTCTGACATGAAACAGGGCAGTCCTGCCTACCCTAGGCTGTGCTGATGTGATCCTGTGGTGGTACGACTCACCTAACTAATCCAGCAAAAACCCGCTTACCTTCTTTGGCAGAGTCAGTTTTCTGCTAGTTTATGTCCCTTGAAATCCTTGCTGTGAGATAAGATGAGCTCCAGTATCACAGGAGGGGAAGCTGCTGGGGTGCAGGCCTAGGGAGGAGGTGGAGTGGGATTGCCCCTTTTGGCAGTGAGTAATTATTGGATCAGATGAGCAGAGCTGTCTAATCCCACCATGGGCCTGACAGGCTGGGGGTGCACTTGGAGGCACAGTAAGATTGAGCAGTTGAAAAGACAATCCTCCTTTCATAGCACATTGTTTTAGCTGCGAGATACAACTCACAACTAAAGAAGTTTCCTATGACTTAGAAGGGTTTCCAAGTCTCCAACCCCAGCTCAAAGAGAGCTCGGAAGATTCAGGCAAAGAAAACCACAAAAATACTGATTATTTTGCACAGATCTTGAGCTGCGTCAGTAGGACATGATCAGTAGTAGTACTCCTCAAATGCATGTGCCCAATAGCTTCCACAACCATATGTTCATGAGAGATGCTCTGCACTCAGTAACTCAGTGTTACCTTATAGGAAGGGAGGGACAAAACCTGTGCTTGAGCTAATGGGGAGTGCTGGGTAACAGGAGGAACAATTATGTTTCAGGAGCTTGTAACACACAAGCTGTAAAAGGTGTCTCACTTCTACAGAGAGGTAACAGAGGGTTTCTGTGCAAGAAACCAGGGAGAGAGCCAGCTCTGTGAGCACAGTGGGAGAACACACGGACACAGTACAGCATCACCACCTGGGAGCACGACTCTTGTCGTGCTAGGGCCTAGCTCCATCTCTTTTTCACCATAATTTTTCCTTGGTGAAATATTCAGAGCCTTTTTGTTCAAGCCTACATAGGTATTTCCTGGCTGAAATGAAATATGATACCCCCCAAATATCCCTGTCAAATAGTGCCTCATTTACTTCAGGGGGAAAACGATTTGCAGTCACTGACCCTATTTTTCCCCTTTGTGAAATCATTTATCAGTATGTTAGGCTTCGCCTACTGAGCTAACCCACGTTAATAAAGTAAAATGCAAATGCTGTGCTTGTCTCTGCTGACCCTGACTCTGACAACCAGTTTTTTGTTCCCTGCTTCTCATCCTTGACAAAAGAGATGTAGACACAAGCTTAGAAGTCAGCAGGTACCTCTGCCTGTCTGCCAAGTGACCTGAATCCCACTTTTCATTTACACAGACTTTCAGTATGGTGGACACTGAGAACTGGTAATGCTGTAGAAAATGACAGATGATACCAATTAAGTTAATTAGATAGTTCCATATTCCTCTACCCAAATTGTTCTCTCCTTTCCCTTAACACTCTCTCCTCGTAGTTAATGCTTTCTGTCCATTTTGCTGGTTTGTCTGAAAACAGGTTTCAGATAGAGGAAAGAAAAAGTCTCTGAAAACATCTTCCCTACCCATTCTGGCAAGCTCTTTCTCCTATGACTTCCCTTTTTCAATAGTGCAAGACTGCAGAGACCATTTCTTAAGGATATTAAGACTCACATCACTTCTCTTTCACACACTCCTAACACTTCTGTCTCATTCACTGTCCTTCAGAGCCTCTGTGAACTTTCCTTCTACATGCACACTGTTATTCTCAATATTCACATCCCCCCCTCTCCTTAGCTCATCTCTCATGAAGAGTAATACCACAACTCACATAGAGCATGTACTTCCAATCCTCTTTTATACTGTCTTGCATTTCTGATATTCTGCTATCTACTGTCATTGCACTGCTGAAATTGCTCTCTTGACTCCTACTTCCATAAGTGATGTTGTCTTTAGTTATCCCTGTCTTTTGCCATCTCTCTGCCAACTTTATCTTTCCTTTCAACACTTTCTCCCCTTGGGTTTCACAGCTCCATCCTCACTTCTCCCTCTTGACTGCTGAGGCTTCCTTTGCCGTTCCTATTTGCCATGGAAATATCAGATTTTCTCTCTTCTGCCTCTTCCAATGGATCAGTACCCAGTCACATTGGTCACATTCTGTCAGTGACACATGTGCTTATCTTGGTCTCTTCATCCACCGAAGTCCTACATTTTAGCCACTATGTCTTATAGGTTAAGTGTCTTTGCCAATTCAGCTTTCCAATGGCTGCTGCTGAACTTCTGAGGAGTCCCCTGGAGTGCTGCTCCAATCCCTCTGCTCTGTTTATAAGCACAGTCGTTCCTTTTGTCCTACCCTGTTGCTTGGACTAATCAAAGCCAGTCCTACCCCAAAGCAGCTGTACCATGTTCAACCTTTGCAACTTTTTCTCTCAAAGACACAGTACTCTTACATATTCCCTCCCTTTTCATCCCCACTGTATCCATATAGAAGAGATCTGTAATTGTCCCTTACTCCCCATAACAAACCAAAAGTCAATGCAATTATTCTTGCCCATTCTTTCACCTGTTTAAATCTTTCCCGACTCCCTCTTTTACCATCAGTTAACTTTTCATTCTCTTCCTCTTTCACAGTCACAATCTCTGCTCACTTTTACTTCTTCTCATGCCACATGTTGTTTCTTCTGCTTTATCAGTGATGCAAACATTAATACATGTGAAATTTGTTTACACTCCTTGTTCCATATTTCTTTTTGTTCTGCCTAAACAGCTATAGTACAAAACATAAAATCTGGGCAAGCTAACTTCCCCTTCCACTCTTCCCCTTTCAGGAAAACTGGAAGGAACTAGCTAGGAAGCTGGAATTAACTCCTAAACTTGCAGCCTAAAAGAAAGAAAAAATGCCCAGCAGTGACCAAAGAATAATTTGATAAAACTGAAATATATGCTTTTGGTGGTTGGTTTTTTTTCCTCCATTGAGGAATTTAAAAGTATAATAAAAAAATAAGAAGTTTATGGAAGTCAAGCCATCACAAATATAGGAAAGAATCAATTAACTGCACTGAAACAAATATTAAAATATTTTTAAGAGCAATATGTGGGATAGAAATGGTGGTTGCACTGCATTGAGGAAGGAAGAAAATGGATGAGACAGACTTTGCCAGGGGAGATTTAGATTGGGTATTAGAAAAAAAATTCTTACTGAAAGAGTGGTGAGGCAGTGGAACAGACTGCTCAGGAAAGTGGAGGAGTCTCCTTCCCTGGAGCTGTTCAAAAAACATGTAGATGTGGCACTTTGGGACATGATTTAGTAGGCATGGTGGTGTTGGGCTGATGGTTGGAGTGGATGATCTTAGAGGTCTTTTCCAATCATCATGATTCTATGATTCTATCAGGCTAATAGCTTTTACCCCCAGTCTGGCAATTCCACAGTCTGTTTAAATTTCTGCCTAGTGCATTCTAATTTAGAGGGTTTCATCTTCTGAACACTGCTGTTGCATGTAGCTCTGTTGATGTCAATCTAAACAAAGCAGTTTTTCCAGTTTGGAGTCCTAGAGCCCAATACTCCATAGATGTAGCTCTGCCACCTCTACTAGAAGACATATGAATACTCATCTTTGCGAGGGATAATCAGTACCATAAAAACTCCAGTTACATTTTTACCTAATACTCAAAGCAATGAGTAAAGCTGAATACAAATGTGGATACACTTGAAGATGAGTTTTCTCTCCTTCATTTTTTAAAAATCAATATCACCTCTGAATTCTAAGCAGAACAAATGAACTGTAAAATCTATCAATACAGAACATGTCTACAAACACCACCTCGGGCACTGTGCTTTGTGCTAGCAGAGCATGTAATCTGAAAGATGCACATGACAGACAGGAGAGAATAAAACAAACCTACGCAAGGAAGGGGTGCAGCAGAGAAGGCTTGAGTAACAGAATTATGCGGTTGCTCAGTTTAGTCATGCATGGAGCTAGATAGGTTACTTTATGAGTAAACATGCTTACTTGTCAAATGACTAATCAGCCCATTACAAACAAGAGCTTCTCACATGTACAGAAAATAGGACATCTGAAACAAAACTCACGTATGTGAAGGTTTTTCTAAAACTGGCCAGAAAAATTTCTCTTACACAGGGGATTTTTCCCATTCTATTTTTACACAGACATCTCTGTATTGCTGCAACTACATCTATATAATTAAAAGACCATGAATTCCCTACTAGGGAGGCTAATAAGCTGTATAAAAAGGACTTGCACCAGCCTGTTCTCATTGTACATTGTATCAGTGTAATGGGATATACAACATACACATTTTTATAGATATTAAATGCTCTACTTGGTGCTCAAAGATAAAACAGAAAAATCAAACACTGCCTCAGCATGGGCTGATAGCATTGCAAGGCCTGTAGGGAGAAGAAAGTTGCACTCCCTGGAGAAGGGGGCTCTTGGCAGCGCAGAGAGGTTCCCCCATACCGGGGGGCTCTGGGAGACCCCAGTTGTGGGGAGGAAAGCCCCAGCCCAGCGAAAGTGAGGTAGAAGGCAGGGGGAACCCCTGCTGTAAGCCTGTTTCCAGCCTGGATGCCAGAGGGAAAAGACACCTTACCAAACAGAGAGCGGAGAAGCAAAAAAGAACTGGAGGGTGTACAGGGTGCTGTCTGGGGGTAAGGGAGGTCTGGAGATGCTTGACTGGACAACAGTGGCTGGTGCCATAGAGGAGGCTAAAAGTTCCCTGTACTTCTCCTGGTTAGCTGAGCGGCAAGGAGGGGTGGTGGTGAGGGGAGGAGGTCAGGGGATCAAGGCACTCCCTGGCAGCAATACAGCTATTTTGATCCTTAAAAATAAAGCCTAGCCCCCTCTTCCCCATGACACAGGCCAACACAAAGTAACTCAGTCTCTCCCTACAGGAGTAGGTCTCAAAGTTCAGTTCTGGGCCCCTCATCACAAGAAGGGTGTTGAGGCTGTGGAGCGGGTCCAGAGAAGAGCAATAAAGCTGGTGAAGGGGCTGGAGAACAGGCCTTATGAGGAACAGCTGAGAGAGCTGGGGTTGTTTAGCCTGGAGAAGAGGAGGCTGAGAGGAGACCTCATTGCTCTCTATAACTGCCTGAGGGGAGGTTGTAGAGAAGAAGGTAATGGCCTCTTTTCCCAAGTGACAGGGGACAGGACAAAAGAGAATGGCCTCAAGCTCTGCCAGGGGAGATTTAGGCTGGACATTAGGAAAAAAATTTTCACAGAAGGAGTCATTGGGCACTGGAACTGCCCTGGGAGGGGGTTGAGTCACCTTACCTGGAGGTGTTAAGGCAAGGGTGGATGAGGTGCTAAGAGGCATGGTTTAGTGTTTGATAGGAATGGTTGGACTCGATGATCTGGTGGGTCTCTTCGAACCTGGTTATTCTATGATTCTATGATTCTATAATCTCAGCAGCACAATAGCTTGGGTTTCTCAGCCACAGTTTCTGCAGACTCCTTCCAGATTTCCTTCTCTTTCTGGTGTGCTACTTATTTAGTCCCAGAATGCTTTACTGTAAATTAGGACTTTGTCACAGCTATTCAAAAACTTCACCTCCCCAGAGTTTGCATTCCTGGATTAAAAATTGCTGCAAGCCAGCCTTTCTTCCTTTGTGAGCAAGGGGAAGGGTTTCAGCATGTGCCATTCAAAACCCGCTTTCTGATTTCTCATGAGGCATGTGCCATGACAGAAAGACAGAGTTAATTGAACCACACTGGGAAAGGCTGGGAAGACTCCATAGCACTGCACTACACTAAGTCATATGTATTAATTGCTTCAATGAACGGTTACACCTGAACTGCAGACGAGGCTTCTGAAGCTCAGTCTATTTTTTCCTCCTTCATATTTTCTCATAACAACATGCGCAAAACTGTGAGAATGAGCAGATTTAAGAAAAAAAAAAAAGAAAAAAGAAGTCATGAGGCAGGAAACAATGAATGGAAACCAGTTTGACTGGGTGTGACTGAGCAAACATTAGCCGACTATTGCAAGTTACTGCAAAAATTGTGAGACAAATCCCATCCCCTTCACCACCACACTGGGTGAAGTGTTGGTTTTATTAGGATTCCCTTGACTACATGGAAGAGGGGTAGGAACTAGATGATCTTTAAGGTCCCTTCCAGTCTAAACTGTTCTATGATTCTATGACTCTGCCTAGGAGTCAAGCAGCTGCATTACTGGGATGCAGGCCTTGCCAGTGGGCATATTTTAGCCTCTCAATGACACATTTGAGGTGGTTTTTTTTTAAAGTAGATCTGAGCCGCTAGGCTCTAAGTGTACCAATGAGTTGGGCTTGACACAGTGTAAATTTTCTTAGCAGTTAAGCTGATGACTGGAGCTAATTCATTAGCCACTGTACAAGTGCAACACAAGCTTTATTTTAGCCTCAGAACACAATAATGCAAGATGAGGAAGATCAGAGTGTCTTAAAATTAGGCCCCTCTGTTCCTCCACCAGACACACCCAATGAAATTAAACAATGTCCCAGGAACAAAAGACTATTTTTCATCTCCTGTTTTACCCAAGATACCTTGGAGTAATAATCCATATCACATACAAATAGCCTGCAAAACCTTCCTTCTATAATTACAACAGACAAAATCAGGTCAGTGACTAAAGAGTAGGTTGGATATAATCAAGTTATAGCACCCCTGGGACACAAAAGGTAGTGCTTTTTGCATTTTGTCAACTACAGCTTATTTGGCTCTTTGAGCCCTTTCTACCCCCCACCCCTGTCCCGCCCCGCAGCATGAAATGCTCCTGAAAAGGCACAATACTAATGGCTGGATACTGAGTCACCCAGTGGTAGGATCTAATAAAGTAATTTCTGCTTCATTGCAATTGCATCTAATTTTCTTTCTAGGTGACTAGTTATTCTTTGGAGTGAATTTTCAAAGTGGTTAGCAGTGGGAACATTCATCTGGGGTTTAGATGGACTTCCATAAAAGCTGAGTTTCTGAAGTACTACCTAGTATTTGGGGAAAAAACCCCACAAAACCACAACTTCTTTCTTCTCTGTGACTAGCAGCAACAATAGAGTGTAAGGTCTCATGTTGTGTCAGTGGCTGTGTCGTATATTAATGCTGCCTCTCCCCCCACCACAGTTCAGCTCTAGCTTCCTTTTTTATTACACAACTGCATAAAAGACTCCTTGTCTGAATCTGAAGCAATATTTGAAAATTCTGTTTTAATTACTAGCACATGCATTACTGTGACACATATCCCTGTGGAATCTGAGCATTGCTACTTTAATTTAGAAGCACTGATACCATTGTAACAAGCATAATACAGACCTTAGACTACATAAGATAGAAAGAAGTACACGGCTTCTATTCTCTCTCCCTGCAGATTAAAAACTCCCTTGGATAGTATTCCTTTATAATGACTCTAAATGTTTTCTTGTAGTCCCCTGTGCTCACTATTTCAACGAGTATGTATAAAATGTGCTCAGTTTACAAGAAAACAAAAAAATCTTGTTTTTCCTGTCAGTGCTACAGGCTCGTCCTATGCTTCAGAAAGCCACTGGATTCTTTCCCTCTCAGATCATCAGCTACAAGGGTTCTGTAGGATAAATTTGTATCTTGTTTACATTGCACAACAATACCGTCTTCAGGTTCTGCCCTCAGTGTGTGCACACAACATGGAATTGCATCCAACTCATTTGCTCTCTCTCTGTTATGTTGTTTCTGAAGAGCCAAGAGGATTAAAAAAGCAGCAAACATTTGATGTTGTTATTAAACCCAGTTCATCTGACTAAGTAAACAGAGTAATAAATCTATAAAGAAATAAGATGCAACTTCTTACAGTTACTCTCCAGGACAACCCAATGCCTTAAGGAAGAAAGAGAAACTGAGGAGTATTATGCTAGAGGTATTCCCAAGAAAGGTAAGGAGGCATGCAAATAGAAATCTAATCTGGTTCTGATGTATGTTAGCGATTGGTAGACAAACACATTGTTCCTGAGCAGCAGAACTCACGAAGCTTGATTTCCTACAGATTTGTGTCCTTTGTCCTACATCTCCTTCACCACAATAATCCCAGCTCTCCTCATGACTCTGATGACACTGTCACTACAAAGAGGCAACAAACTCTGGGACTAGTCTGGAGCTATAAAAATACTCACCGTCAGCACATGTGTTGTGACCAGCCAGCTGGCTGGTGAACAGCATGTAATGGCAGAGATCCTCTTGCCTTTTCTGCAGCCAAGGTAGTAACTTGACTCTTTCTCCCTCATCCTGCTGCCAGATTTTATACAATGTTGAGGAAAAAAAAAGATATTTAACATATTCCTCTTTCAACTTTAGTCAAAATCTTATTTGCCAGAGGGTTACAAAAATTATTAGGTACTGGACAAACACTGATCGTGTAAGCTTTGTTTCCACAGGAAACAAGATTCAGAAGTTTGGCTACTTTTTCCTTCTTAAAAAAACCCCCAACAGAGCTAATTAGGAAATTTTCCCACAATCATTTTCAGGTCAATAATTTGTATAAGGAACAGTGACTGACCTGCTATCTCACACTAGAAGTTAAGGTCAGATTGATTTTTTTAATAACAAATTGTGCAAAACCTTCTATTGCTGCTGCTAACACCGAGACCTTTTATATGACTAAATATTTCCAAGTCTACTGCACAATCATTACTGCCCCTTTCCAAAGGAAAATATGCTGCCTCCTTTGTGGTCTGCTCTCTGTGCACCTTTCCATTCCCAGCTTTTGGAGAGCTCCATTGGACTGCATCTGCACACTACCTGGACTTTAGACTACACTGAGCAATAAACATCATCTGTTTTGAGTGCTCCCTCTGGCATATTTTCTTGAATCATGACCTTATGTTTTGGTTTTGTTGTTTATTCCAGTTTCTTGAATACACACTCCCACTGCTGCTTTACCAAGTCACCAATGAAGCATGTTCTTTAAAGGGCCTTATCAAGTTCTCCCCAGAAAAACTAAACAGAGAAGTAAATAACCGAGCACAGGCAAGTCAAAAGCTTGCAGCACTAAATTTCCTCTCCCAGTCACACCTTAACATCTCAGTCATGGCAACTCATATACTGTCTGAGGAGGGCAGGATAAGAGCAATTCAGGAATAGCATATGTGTGTCATTTGACCAAAGGTGAAACAAGGCTACAGAACAAAGTAGGAGAAAACAGAGGCTTGTGGAGCAGCATTGCAACATCCCAGAACTGGATGAGGACCAGAAGTTAGGATTGGTGGACAAAAAAGGAGCAGAGGTTACTTGTGCCATCAAGATACCAGGAAAAGCTTCCATTTTAACTGTTTCTCTTCGTAACAGCTGCAACTTTGTGTCAGTTCCAGTTGGGCTCAGGCCAGTTGTTGAAATAGGACTACAGAACTCCAGAAGGTCTTGCAGGACCAGGACAGTGAGAAGCAGCAGAGGTATTCCTAGGAGGTACCTAGGCTGAATGGGAGTAAGGTGCTCAGGCTGCGGTGAAATGACTTGGCTTTTGCTCTACAACTACCTGAAGAGAGGTTGTGGAGAGGAGGGACCTGGCCTCTTCTACCAAGCGGCAAGGGACAGGACAAGAGGGAATGGCCTCAAGCTCCGCCAGGGGAGGTTCAGGCTCAATATAAGGAAAAAAATTTTCACAGAAAGGGCCATTAGGCACTGGAACAGGCTGCCCAAGGAGGTGGTTGACTTGCCTTCCCTGGAGGTGTTTAAGGTGTGGGTGGATGAGGTACTGAGGGGCATGATTTAGTGTTTGATAGGAATGGTTGGACTTGATGATCCGGTGGGTCTCTTCCAACCTGGTGATTCTATGATTCTATGATTTTGCAGCTTGGTGTGAGCGGGGAACAGAAGGTAAAGATTGTAGAGGGATGCTGAGAAGACTGTAAGACAACCACATTGACTATGGGCCTAGGATTTTGGCAGTGCAAGGAAGGGCTTTCATAACAGTGTAATAAATCCCTTTATTCATGTGTGTGCACATGTAGCCATATGTAAAACTAAGGCTGGGCACAGTAAATGTAAAATTGAGCAGATTTGTTCCTCCTTGCCTTCCCTGCATATGCATACATACATACACACTTTGCATTTGTCACCTTTAGACTTCTGGAAGCAGGACAAAAAAATCCAACGAGGTGTAGTGAGGTAGAGAGCACTCAGGGTAAAGAGTTTTCCTGGGACTATTCATCTTCTGAGGACCTGGCAGGAAGGGAGGATAATTGAAATGCAAATTTTCTTTAGCTATAACTAGATGTTCACATATATTAAAAATGTCTTTCAAGAAACTTAAAAGATGATTTCAAGATAAAAATAAGGCTTAGTGCACTCCAGAATTTAATGTTTCCCCTTTCAAACTCATGCTATATTGCAGGGAGTAGCCCATTAGTGTTGTCTCAGGTTTTACAGTAAATTATCTCAGATGCATTGCTGGAAGATTACAAAACTGAAGAAAACCACACCTCTCCAGCCCCTTAAAAATTGCATTTTTCATGCTCATTGAACACTAGGGCATGACACGTGGTTTTTTATCTATTGAAATTACTGTAAAAAAAAAAATGCTGACATAGTCCTGATACTTGAACCAATGGATATAATGTTGTAGTTACAACTCTGGTAAAAGTTTCCAGCTAGTCGGGGGGGAAAAAAAAAGCATTCCTCTCCAGTGTTTATATAAACCTACAAGAGACGTAAGTTCCCTATGGAGTCCCATCATTGCTAACATAAGCACTGCATAGCATAACATGCCCATGTCAGTTCATGCCAGTCTTCCAACCAGATTTCTTCTTGCTGCTTCTACTGGACTGCAGTTTGAAATCCTAAATTCTCTGGCAGTCAGGAACTTCTTTATGATTTCCTTCCTAAACCTAGTTATGGCAAGTCCATGTTCTTCACCTTTAATTAATCTTTCCTTTATCTTGTGTTTGCTTCTAACATAGTACCCCTGAGACTATGCCCAGAGTCAGTTTAGCTTCAGTTTTCATTTGTTAGGCTAAATAAATCAAGTTTCTGAACATCCCGGATCCTCTTCTCCAGAACACTTCCAGTTTGAACTGGTCTTTCTTGAACACTAGTGAACAGCACCCTCTTTTTGTCTTCCTATCATAAGGTTACTTCTTAACAGTATTATCTTTGTGTCTTTTTCAAGTTAGGTTACATGGAACCTGATAACAAGATCTATTAGATCCATTGCATTTTTTTTGCCTACAAAATCAGTTATTATCAAAGAAAGCTGCCAAATTGGTCTGTCACAATCTATTCTTAGTAAAACTATGCTTCTTTTCACACAATCTTCCCTCTACATCTTCAAGTATGCTTTCCTTTATATTATCTGAAAAGCCTCCCATACTACTAAAGGTAGCAATCCATGGTAAATTAAATCAGATGTACTAGGGAAAGAACTCAGAGAATCACGATTGTCAGACAGATCAAATGCGGCTTCTTAAGACTGACTAGTTGACTAACATTGATCACATACCAAAAAGAAAGAAATCAAGATTCTAGCAACAGTCTACATCAGTCTACTGCACCAGTGCAAGAAACAAAGTCTGTGTAATATCTAGCTGTACTTAACCATGTTTATCAATCTCCATCACCAACGCTACTTACATATTCTATGTGCAGTTTCATCAATCTAAGCTCTAGGGTAGCAGAAACCACAAATAAAAAGAAATAACCCGCATACAGGTCTCCTGGGACAAGGTTTAAATAGCGTGAATCTATTATGCTGGCTATCTAGGGACTCATTACTGAATTCACTTATCTTTCCCTTTGAGAATGCTAGAATCCATTCTGGGAGAAAAGCCCTTCAGTGCTCAGGATCCAGGCAAAAGATTAGAATCTCTTTTTATCATTCAACACTTCCATTTCATCCCCACTGCAGAAAAGATTATGCCAAGGCCTATTGTTTCCTATCCTTGGGGCAGGCTAGGATCTCTTCCGAGAGGACAGAATTTTTACGTGCTTGCAGCCCTGGTAGGAATTACTGTGAAAAATAGGCAGTAACTACCTCTCTGCTCTTAAAAGCTGGATTCCCCTGTATAATTATCTCAGTAGGAGCTGGAATTTGGAGGGCTTGTCTGAGTGTGGGACAGAGTGAGGCACAAAGGCTGGTGCTCTCCCTCTCTCCCAGACTTACATGGAGCAGAAGGCAAGGCAGCTCCTTTCTCTGGCAGCGCAGAGATCCTTCCCAGCAACAGAATCTCCTCTGTGAGTGATGATTCGACACTGACATAATGCTTCCATATAATCTCTAAACATGGGAACCCGTTAAACCATCCTTGCCTACATAGCTGCTATCTAAAATTGCCTTGTAACTTAGCAACTAACTTGCTACCTCCTATCGCTCATAGGCCTTCTTTAACATTACCAATTTCCTTTCGTTACCCATACATATTTCAAGTTCCCCCTCCCCCCCCAGCAGTGTTTCAAGAAGCAGCTCACTTTTCTTGGTTTTTTCCCTTATTTTTGGCCATGTCTCTAATTTCTCCCTGTCTCACGAGCATCACTGCAGCTCATTCTGACTTAAACTTATCACCATAGCACCTAGCCCACCTGTTAGTAAGGGTAATTAGCATGGAACAATGGTCCTTTGGCAGCTTGCAAACAGGACTCAGACACAGTATATTAATTTATAATTTTTGCACTAAGCCTAATGCAGCTCATACAAAATGTCACATATTTGAAATGAAGTGTTTCATTCCAGGACAACAGAGAAGCACACAAAGTAAATCCCCATTTTCTGAATTAACACACTGCCACCACCAGTTAAAAGAACAGACAGCTACACATGCTGCAAAGGCAGGTGTTAAACAACCGTCTGTCTCTACTGCTGGGTTTTGTCCAATAGCACAGAGGAATTGCACGCCCCAACCTTCATTTATGGACCAAAGTAACTGGCTTTGTTTATGTTTTCTTTCACTATTGCTACAGTCTAATCTATTTGTTATCTCAGAAACTTATGCCATACACAGAGTTCTAGAACCTTGCAACTTCCCCTCCACCCCTCAATATTTGTATCTGTTTATATGTGATCCTGTGGCTTGTTTTATTCAGAGATACTTCAGTACCCCAAGGTCTTGTGCTTTTCTGCATGTAGTGATGTACCAACAGTGTATATAAATATTTAAATTGCTACTTGAAATACAATTTGTACAAAAACTCAAACAAATATCAATCAGAAGACTGATCATGAAATCTTCATATAAATAAGCCTTTAATTTCAGTGAATAAGTAAGGGCTTGTAAAAAAGCCGTTGGTCATATTTTAATGCATTAAACACAGTTTCACTAAAAAAAATACACTAAATCATTCACTATGAACAAACTGAAACCCAGCCCTTCCCTCCTCCAAATCTCTCTACAACTTTACAGGACAAAATAAAAAGCCTGAAATCAGTGTTGAAAATACAAATAGCATATAGTACTGCAAAATACATTTATTAGATATATAGATTAGAATATATTTATTAGATGACACATTAAATATTTGAAATTAGAAACTGGAAAGAAAAATGAGGTAGAAGCACCCAAGTACAGAACAGTTAGGTTACAGAAGAAAAAGAAAATACCTTTCAAAACACTAGCATTTATGTAAATGGAGAAGAAGTTTCTATTAAACATTTACCTCTCACAGTGAGCATATTTTTGCTGTGTTGGCTGATGATTACCACTGTTTTCTCTATCAAAAAGGATTAGCTTCCTTAGACATTCCCAACCCTTGAGTTAACCACACTATGAATCATCAAATTTATAACCTGTCAGGTGTGGTCTGACACCTTAGGGCAAACTGGGACCCTATTTCAAATAAGACAAGTTAACTACTTAATGGCTTAGTGCACAATATGCTGTTAAATTTTTCTGAAGTCTTGGATGCATTTTTACTGAATAGCAACAAGAGAGAGCAATAGCACAGGGGTTTTTTTGAGAGGTGTGCTCATGGGTATCTCCAAATCACGTTACTGATACTGAAAAAAGTTGCATAGAGGAGCATGTTGCAATGCTTAGACTGGAACATGGCTAGGAGTATTAAAAAGAAAAATAATCAACTCAGAAGAAGAAATACTAAGATCTCTGCAAGCATTTTCTTATTGGACTTCTGGAAGTGCGAGCCTTGTTTTGCACTCTTCCCCTGACTCCCTCAACTTCCATAGAATTCCAGCTTCTTTTTAAAAGCTTCCCAGAACCAGTGCTTCTGAATGATACAGCAATGTAACACATAAGACAAGGTAACTAACTACATCAAATTAAAACATGTTAACCCCCATTTGCAGTGATCACACTACACATAACCTGTCTCATCTATGCATCACCAGTGGTAATTTTTTTAGTATAAGCTCATGCCTGTTATGTTTTCTTTGGTCTTAAAAGCTCAGTGAAGAGCTTAGTAGCTCAAACAAGAAAGCGGTTGGTGCCTTGGCCTAGCAGGTCTCTAAGGAACACAAGGGAAGCCTGCATGTAAATCATGAGGCATAAGAATTGACATCTTTGAAAGCTGAGATAGAAAAGATTATCAAAGCCTCCAGCCACTACCTGGATCTGGTTGTGGTAAGTAGTCTTCAGAGGGAGTGTCTGAAGTGGCCTTTGTGTTTATGAATTTCTAGCAAGACTGGGAGAAATTTGTAAATATATACTGCTTCATACACTTTCCAGAAAGAAAATGGATCCTAAATAAACACAGGAGAATGACTTGGAGCAACACAAATTATTCTGGACAAAAACACAATCAAAAGTGACATATTTAATAGCTACTTGTGGAGTAACAGACGTTGCTGACCGCCCTTCACAAGAGGATTACAAGATTTCTGGCTATGGAGAAAGACCAAAGCATGCTAGAGATTAAAGTAGGAACAGTAAAAAGTCTTGAGTTTTACCCTTCATGTGGAGAAACCTGCCCTGCTTCCCCTCCCACTCCCTGCCAAGATAACGATTAGAATAATAGAATCATAGAATCACAGAATCACCAGGTTGGAAGAGACCCACTGGATCATCAAGTCCAACCATTCCTATCAAACACTAAACCATGTCCCTCAGGACCTCGTCTACCCGTGCCTCAAACACCTCCAGGGAAGGCGAATCAACCACCTCCCTGGGCAGCCTATTCCAATGCCCAATGACCCTTTCTGTGAAAAACTTCCTCCTAATCTCTAGCCTAAGGGATTACACACCCTCACAGTTCTGAAGCAAACCCTGGAGCCCTGGATACAAGCTTGATTTGAACAAATTCAATAGCCTGCTGTAAATATGCCGTTATTACATTCATGTATCATACAGTTCTCTCAGAACATGTGCCACTCACCCATAGGATTAAACAAAACCTTACCAAAACCACACCACCTTTCCCCTCCACCCCACTACACTTTTACTCATGCAACAAAAACAAACTATTCATGAGTTGTATTAGTCACAACTCAAATTAACCTGATATAATTTCAGAATACAAGGGGGAACACAATGAACTTCTGAGAGTTTGATAGGGTGCGTATTGGAACAGCAAAGTGAGGGAGGGTATTTGAAATATTACAACACACTAAACATGCCTCATTACAAGGATAAGCACTGGCTTGAGACTGATATTTGCTGCAATACTTTGTTACTCATATCCAGTATTTTTGTTTTGATACTGTTTGGCATCCTCCCAAGAAAACAGGAATCTTCCTGGAATGGACAGATTTCAAAGGAACACTATGCAACCACTGGTATCTTCCCTCTATGATCTTTGTCTAGTTGCAAAACTGTGTAAGAGGCAATTGCTCTGGCATAGAATTTAAATGTAAAATAAAAACTCAGCATTACTGCTTTAAAATGTTTGGCAATAGGGTAAAAAATGTATTTTAAGCCAAATGAAGTTTTCCTACTAGATGCAGCAGTCCTCCTGCTTCCAAGAGTGTAATTAAAAATGAGCATGCTTAAAGCAAAATCAGGCATGTATTTGACTGCAAATAAACTTTCTAGTTAGTGGCTGAAGAAAATTAATTGCTTATACAGAAAGACTTACTTTAAAAAAACAACAAAAAACCCACCTCACAAGAAAAAAAGCTCTATAAATGCAAGATACATATAGCTAAAGGAAAAATAATTGAAAGGAAAACACTACTGTCAAACTAATAATTTCTGAATACAGCTTTTCCAAATATATTATAACATTACAAAAATTATTCATTTTACAGTGTACTTACTCCTTGAAAAGATTTTACACAGCAATTTTGTTAAATATTGAATTATCTCACATAGTTATTATTTCAGATTATGCTAAAGGCAGTTCACTTGATTCCTGAAAAGTCAATGGGAGATGCAAAACTTAGTCTTGCTCACACCTTGCAAGCAGTAGTTTAAAGGATCTAGTCACGGGAATTTAGCTAACTTGGCTGAGTGAAAAAGAAAAACCCACAAAACCCCCTGTGCGAGGTCCACAGATGGTAGCAAGAGTAAGACAAGTCCATGGAAGCAGTATGACTCAAAATATCTAGAAGGTAAAAGCATGCCTTTTCCAAAGTCAAGAAGAACTGTTAATAGCTGCAATGAGTTAGGACCTCACCATTTATGAAAAGGTCAGTTAAGTGAACATTCACAACCAGAATAAGGCTTATTCTAGTAAACCAAAACATTTTCAGTTAAAAAAATTAAAGCAGATTTCATACCTAAATTAAAAATACATTTCCATTTGTCAGCTCATGGTCTTAAGTACAGCTCTACAACATTCTGAGAAATGAATGATACAGTGAACACTTCCCATAGAGAAACAGGTAGTGTGTGATTTAACAGTAATAAAATACCTGAACCAAAGAAACTTCTCCAAAACACCTTATAGGTAATAAAGGGTCCACTAAGAAGGCAATGTGACCAGCAGCCCACCAGAAGTGCCTCTATAGAAACTCATGAAGCTTGAGTAACAAGCAGGAAGAGCTGGTAGTCACTGTGCTACTGGAAAACTATGATCTAGCTGCTACCACTGGAACTCGGTAGGATGAATGCCATGACTGGCTATCTACGGCTACAGGCTATTCAGAAGGGACAGACCTGGAAGGAGGGGTGGAGGCATTGCCCTCTGTCTCAGGAAAGAGATAGAATGTGAAGAGTTATCATTGAAGAGTAGCCATGAACATGTTGAAAGATTATGGGTCAGAAGAAAAGACCAAGGAACAAATGGGAACCTGGTGGCTGGTGTATACTACAGGCCACCTGATCAAGGAAAGCCAACCAATTAAGACTTCTTCCTTCACACTCACAAGCTCTCATCCTACTCAGGGACTTCAATCACCCCAACATCTAATGGAAAAGTAGCACGGTAAGCTGTAGGCAATCTAGGAGACTCCTGGAGTGCATTGAAGATGGTTTCTTAGTACAGCTGATAGAGATCCCCAACTTGAGGGGGATGCAATACTGGACCTGATAGTCATTAGTACAAGAGAACTCATCAGTGACATTAGGATCTGAGGCAGCCTGGGCTGCAGTGATCACACACTGGTGGAGTTCAGGGTCCAGAGGCACGTGGGACAGGCGAGGAGTATAGTCAGGACCCTAAATTTCAGGAAAGCAGACCTCCAGCTCTTCAAGGAGTTACTCAGTAGGATCCCCTGGGACATGGTCCCCAGGGACAAAAGAGTGGAACAGAGCTGGCAAATATTTAAGGATGCTTTCCATAAAGCGCAAGAGTGCTCAGTCCCAGATGTAGGAAATCAAGCATGGAAGGGAAGAGACTGGCATGGCTGAGTTGAGACCTGCTGTTTAAACTAAAGAAGAAGAGGGAACTGCACAAACAGTGCAAGCAGGGACAGGGAATCTGGGAAAAGTATAGGAACACTGCCTGGTTGTGTTGGGATGAGATCAGGAAGGCCAAGGTGCAGCTGGAGCTGAACTTGGCAAGGGAAGTGATGACCAACAAGAAGGACTTTACAGGTACATCACTCAGAAGAGGAAGGTTGAAGAGAATGTAGACCCACTGACGATTGGGAATGGTGATCACGTGTCAACAGATGAGGAGAATGCTGAGGTACTTAACAACTCTTTTGCCTCAGTCTTCACTGATAACCATTCCCCTCATTCCTCCTGGGTTATGGGAGAGCAAGATGGTGACCAGGGGGCTAAACTCTCTCCCACTGTAGGGGAGAATCAGGTTCATGACCACCTGAGGAACCTGAGCATATATAAGTCTATGGGACCTGATGAGATGCATCCCAGAGTCCTGAGTGAATTGGCCAATATAGTTGCCAAGCCCTCTCTCTGATATTTGGAAAGTCATGGCAGTCGGAAGTCCATGGTTACTGGAAGAAGGATAACATTGTGCCCACTTTAAAAGAGGGTAGAAAAGACAAGCCCAAGAACTACTGACCTGTCAGCCTTACCTCTGCGCCTGGGAAGGTTGTGGAACAGACCCTCCTAGAAGCCATGCTAAAGCACATTGAGGACATGGAGGTGATTAATGGTAGCCAGCACAGTTTCACCAGGGGCAAATCCTGTATGACCAGCTTAGTGGCTTTCTTGGATGGGGTAACGCAGCAGTGGACACAGGAAAACCAACAGATATGATCCATCTAGACTTCTGTAAAGCCTTTGACATGGTCCCCCACAACACCCTCCTCACTAAATTGGAGAGAGATGGATTTGATGGGTAAGAAGCTGGTTGGAGGGTCATATTCAGAGAGTAGTGGTCAATGGTTCAAAGTCCAGATGGAGACTGGTGACAAGTGGTGTCCCTCAGGGGTCTGTACTATACCAGTGCTGTTTAGTATCTTCATCAATGGTATCGACAGTAAGGTTGAATGCACCCTCAGCAAGTTTGCAGATGACACCAAGCTGAGTGGTGCAGTTGTCACATTGCAAGGACAGGATATCATCCAGATGGATAACGTCATGAGGTTCAACAAGGCCAAGAACAAGGTCCTACATCTGGGTCAGGGCAATTCACGGTTTCAATACAGGATGGGGGATAATGTGATTGCAAGCAACCCTGCAGAGGACTTGGGGTGCTGATTGATGAGAAGGCCAACATGAGCTGGCAATGTGCATTCACAGCCCAGAAGGCCAACCATATCCTGGGCTGCATCAAAAGAAGTGTGGCCAGCAGGTCAAGGGAGGTGATTCTGCCTCTCTATTCTCCCTCTACTCGGCACTGGTGAGACCGCTCCCTGAATACTGTGTGCAGTTCTGGGCCCCTCACCACAAGAAGGATGTTGACGCTCTGGAGTGTCCAGAGAAGAGCAAC
>WAAB01011565.1:126125-149496 GCA_013389865.1 Piaya cayana | reverse complement strand
GTGATTCTGTGATTCTATTCCTCTCTTGTGAGACCTCATTTGCAGTACTGTGTCCAGTTCTGAAACCCCCAACATAAGAAGGATATGGAACTGTTGGAAATGGTCCAGAGGAGGACTACAAGGATAAGCAGAGGTTCCACATGAGGACAGGCTGAGAGAGTTGGGGTTGTTCAGCCTGGGGAAAAGAAGGCTCTGAGAAGATCTTATAGCGACCATCATGTACCTGAAAGGGGCTACAAGAAAGCTGGGGAGGGACTGTTTACAAAGGCTTGTAGTGATAGGACTAGGGACAATGGGTATAAACTGGAGAGGGTCAGAGTTAGAGTGGGCAAAAGGAGGAATTTCTTCAACATGAGAGTATCGAAGCACTGGAACAGGTTGAAGAAGGGAAGTTGTGACTGCCCCATACCTGCCCCATACCTGTTCAAGGCTGGGTTAGATGGGGTCTTGAGCAGCCTGATCTACTGGGAGGTGTCCCTGTCCACAGCAGGGGGGTTGGTACTAGATGATGTTTAAGGTCCCTTCCAACCCCAACTATTCTACAATTCTTCCAATCCAAACTATTCTGACTCTAATTCCACTAATACATACTACTGAAGACAGGTCCCCTATGGATTTTTACTGAAGACAAGAGTGAAAGCAAAATAGACAAGCAGATAAATTCAGTATATTCACACTAGCGTATTGCAAGTACATAGCTTAGTAAGAACTATGGATCTCCATTTGTCCTGCAAGACATGAAGAAGCTTTAGGAGCAACTTTGTTTTTCCAGCAAATGGAATGATTCTTGATCTCCTTCTCTAAAAGGAAATAAATCCTTAAAGATTCTCCTGTCTTTGCTGTGTGAATGTGGAAGTTCACATGAAAAACTTAAAACTAGTTCTAGTAGGGACTGCTACTCCTTCTTACTCTCAATAGAGATGGGCTCTTCTTTAAAGCAAATTAGAAGCTGAAGGTCAGCTTTAGCTGCATCCTCTATTCTTGCAAATTTAAAGAGAGAGCCTGAGAGATCTAACATTCCTATATACCTTTTTTTCCTACCAGCCAGGAAATCAGCAGATTCACCCCTGAATGAAGGGGGAGCTACTGCAGATTTTCCAGAGCTAAAGTGGTTTTATGGTAAAACAATCCTATTTGTTATTCACTTGCATCTTTTGAAAAAGCTCTGCAAATTAAAAATCAAAATAGGACGTCAGAAAACTGAAGAAGTATTTCTGTACATTTAGAATTGCTCCTGATTCAAATTTGAGATGATGAACAGCATTGTACAGAAAGACAGAAAAAAAAGTTTGGAGAATCGTCAACTTAGGTCTCTCATTTATAAATTTAGTGACTATCTGACATTCAACTCTTGGTTTTCAAGAGATATTTAGTAATATGTCCTGATGTATTTGCTTATCATCTGTACCAAAAGGCTTATTCTTTGAGTTTAGATCCCTCTTTGGAAGAAATTCTGCTTAGAAATACATGGAGGGATTTTCTACCTTTTTGGAATGCCAGTAAGTACATGGAGTACACATGATGAGATTGTATTAGAAGGATTGCTAAACTGATCACTGAAATCAGAGGAAATCAGGGCTCTTTCATCTATGTATGTAGCATAGGAGTAACAAGGTTTGACATCACACTTGAAGACTTTCTGGGCTAGGAAGTCATAATTATGTTCTATTTATAGTGTCCTTTTACTGAATGACATATTAACTTTATTCCTTGTTTAGAACGCTCACCAAGAAGTGCTGGTTTGCCTGACACTGCTAATTCGATGACAATGCTGCTCTAATCTTTCACTTCTTTCCACCTGTACTGGAATGTATTTGTATAGTATCTACTTTTAGGAGGATAGATCTTTTATTCAAAATTCATTCTAATTACTTTAGCAACTATTTATCAGATGGTCAGGCATAAAGACAAAGTTGTACTGATTACATACATACATACATAGAATCACCTATTGTAGGACGATAAGAATCAACACTGAAATATTTCCAAACATTAAATTATTTGAGAATGTGTCAAGTCCTATAAAATAGTATGAAGAATATTCTTTAAACAAATAAGTGAAGATCTTGAATATATATTCTTTCAGTTTACAGGGGCTGTCACATTAGTCTGACATAATAGTTTCCCTTGCATTACTAACTGTTCTTTCCTCTTCAGTGTTAGTGGTTGTGTGGACTCAGCTAATTCTTAGCTTAAAATAACTTCCTATTAGCAGTGAATTACCTTCAAACAAAAAGATTACATTCATATTAAAAAGTCAAATTTATAATGAAAACTCAGTATATTCTGTGAAGTATTCAATTTTTTTTTATTCTGAGCCAGTATGGTATTTGTTACAGGCATCCATCTCTTCTTCTATGCCTGGAAGTGATCAAAATTGGTACTCCCAGCCATCAAAAAAGTTAAATGGTTATTACAGCACAGGCACAGAGTAGCCAAACAGCTTTACTTTCCTTTATCAAAGCTGCAATTGTGCTCTAATAGCATTTATTATCAGTGCATAGATTGTTCTCTCCTAAGGGCAAGCAAGAGAACAAAACGGAGCATACAGGGCAGCTTTACTACTAAAGCAGCCATTTCATCAGTGGAAGAATGACAGATACCTGGATATACTGAAAGTCTTCTGTCATTGCTTTCGACTGCACTTAGTAGTTCACATGGGCTTGCCCAGAACTAGATTAAACATATTTGCAAGTTCCCACTACTGCTTTCATTATTACAATCACTATAAAAGTTCCACATTTGAAGAACCAAGAGGAACTAAGAGGAGTACTTTACTTCTAAAAATAAATAAACAAAACACACAAGACCCTCAGTACTACAGTTCCCTCGCCTAAGACCCTGCTTAAAATCTCTTTCCTTTCTACAAGCATAAACTCCGTTCCATCAAGAAGGCAGCACCAGAGACAATTTGTATCACTGAACTGTAAATGAACATGATTAGTGTCTTTTACTGCATTTCAAATTTCCATTTACAGTGGTAAAGCTAATGAATAGCATATGGAATGAGTATCAGACACCTAGATGCACCAAAGGCAATATAGTCACAAAAACTTCTACAAATGTATTATAAAAAACTAGCAGCAGACACTGCTATCACTCATTACACAGTACTCTTCCATGAAACATGACTGGACGGCCATCTGGAAAACAAGCTGATAACTATAATGTTATAAAAATAACAAAACAAATATTTGATCATAGTAACTGTTTGAACAAGTGTCAGAAAGAGTAAAGTAACTATGATTCAGTTAACAAATTCTACTCATACAAGGGTGCCTCCAAGCCACAAAACACGTAGCTTCAGTTTTACATTAATAATCAAAACTCCAGCCTGATACACACAACTGACTCAAGCAAGCACATCTGAGCAGGCAATAGGACATAATTCCACAGATTCTTCTCTACAGCTTGCAGCCCTGCGTGATTAGTAAAAATGCAAGTCTTTGCTCACATGACACTTGCAGCAGCAAGGTATTCTGCAGTTCAGAAGAGAGAGTAAAGGCGGAAATGCATATACCATGTTTTCCCTGAAGGAAAGTTTCCAAACATGCACAACAGGTGTACAGTTTGCTTCTAGGTACATCTTTGGTTACATTCTCAATTTAGTCTTCTTTAAAAAAAAAAAAAAAAAAACCACCAATCAAGATTTGGATAAATTCCAGGCAAAGATAAAACTTCTTTTTTCAGAAACAAAGACAGTAGAAGTCCCTTTAAACTGATGTTTTATTATATCCACAAACGATAAAATCCCAGTGCTACAGTAAGGCACGTAAATATTGAACCTGAAAGAAAATAAAAATGAAAGGGAAAATGAGACGGTAAACACAGGATTTCAGAACATTTCTTCAGAAAGCTACGTGCACTTAAAAGTAAAAGCAACATCCCTTCCCCATGTAAGAAAACAAGGTTTTAATTTACAACGTAATTTCAAGGCAGAAGGGCACAAAACCAACAAATAAGAAGGAAGAAAAAAAGAACGTAGGAAAACTGGGCTGGAAAACTATCAAAGGGCTGAAAGAAACCCTTAGTTGCATACCATTCCAAGAAAGATCCATATGGCAAGTAACAGTTGTAAAGCGAGGAAATGAATAACAGGATTATTAAATCACAGTGAAGTATTCAGTGAAAAAAAATTATAGCTATCTTTAACAAGGCTTATAAATTTGCAATTTTTAAAAATTTATATTTAAGTGACATGAACTGTTCATTTCTAGAGATATGCACAAAAGATTTTTGCCATTGTTTGCAACAGTAAATGTAAATTATTAAATTATTTTAGTATTTTATTTTAAATTATTTTTTTTTCCTTGCAGAGTTCAATATGTTTTTTTGAGTAAGGATGGTGGGAAACAGAACTTCCTCTCATTTTCAGAAATTGCCTTTTATTTTCCAGTAATGGTTATCTGTACAGTATATGTCTGAAATACAGTAATATAAACAGATGTGATTGTACTTCTGACAAAATCCATTTTGAAAGAAAAATAAGAAAATCTAAATCAGAAGAATGTTTTCTACTGCAAATTTGGTCACTTAATAGCACTGCACACTCAGGAGAAAAATTTCAAAATATTACAGCTACCCAGGGCTGTTGAAAAATGAAAGTTCGAAGAGCATGCATCACTGAAGAACCAGAAAAGCTGACATGGTCCATTTTGAACATGGACCTCCATCACGCAGATTAAACAGTCCTAGAAACGCAGCAAGCTGCTTTTAAAAATTAAGTCAGACAGAACATTTTGGCTCTTGTTAACAGGAAGTATTTTTGTTTTCTTACATAGCTTAGTATAACAGTATAAAGCAGGGCTAAAAAACTTATTTCCTATAGCCCATTCAAAACAAAGTTGCAAATCATAGGAAACTTTTCCTGGGTTAAGTGCACAAATAAGGCTGCTAATCTTGACTGAGACTATTTCATTCTTTTTTTCAGTTAGGGCCTTTAGGAATACAGTCAGTTCAACAGTGTTTAACAGTTTTGCTATCAGAGACAACCATCAGATTCCTCACCTGCCAAGTACTTAATATGGTCAAGCTTGTGTGATTCAAGCATTGTTTTCAGATCTGCAACCTCTGTGTCTATTTTTCGGTCTGTTTGGGTCAGAGCTCGATCTTGTTGTGCATTCTAAAAAACAAAGCAACAAAATGATGTAATTTGAACTATCACTAACTTATCCAGGAATTTAACCCATCCCTTTAAGTTATATTTTGTTCCTCCTTAAGTGTATGTTACTTTGCATGCAGAGAGAACAAGTTCCTTCCTAGCTGATTATATCCAAGCAATTGAATAGTTTGGTGAACTTGGGAGCTTTACACTATTACGTGTTCCTTAATGTATAATCTAGAAAGTGGCAGAACTGGATGCCTTCTTATCTCAATCTAGCAGCATAAACATTAACCTCAATCTGTTGTTTGGCTCACCCACACTAAAGTCACTGCTCAATTATTAGGGCTACCGAGAAGTCTAACAGTGTCTTGTGATAAAAACATACCAGAACATAAAGATTTAAGAGATTGTTAAAATAAATAAGAATTGGTCTTCTAATGTAAAAAAACCCCATGTCTTCAGCTTGTAATGAATTCTACCACAAAGCCAGCTACAGATGAATTCAGAATTTGATTATGAGAGAAGACAGGACTTCTGTAAAATAATGGGACAGAATTATTACTCAGAAAATATGAAAGAATAAACTTGTAAACTGAGAACAACAGCTCCTGAGTTGCTGATATTTTCAAATCAGCACTACTGAAATATTGTGAACCAGTTAATGATGTCTTCCAGGGGATAATTCCCTTTGCTACATAAAGGAAACAAAAGGAAGAAGAAATACTTGGTAAAATCTCTTCTAAAATGAAGACAAATCAGTCTAGCAATGTATTTCAGTCTGAACACAGGGGAGGACTTGGGGGGGTGGAAATAATTTCACAAACATTAAGACTAGAATTCTGTCTCAAGAAAATACTACATCCATGAAGTGACCACTGAACCGCTTACATATACATGCAGAGGGTCTAGTAACATATATAAAAGCCCTTTTATTCTGCAGACACTTTGGTTATCTGTACCAATAAGAAAATACACAGCGAAATAATAAGGCACAATGACATTTTGTACATTAAGGTGCTTAAAGACATGAGCAACTCGAGCAACTCCAAAAAGAACACCATGTCTGTAATAGAAGCACAAAAAGATTTGCTGTGTAATAATAGCCTACTGAGTTCTTACCAATTCTTGTATTTCTTTCCTCATTTCAAGTAGTTTTCTTTCATTAAGTGAGTACTAGAGGGGGGGAGGGGAAAAAAAAAAGAGATAAACGTGATTGTCATTAACCTTTCCCTGTGACGCTTAAAGGCACATTTTTTTGTTTCCAAATTCTGCAGAACACTGAATCTGGACAACATTCTTGTCTGACAACACTTGGGAGATAGTTCTGTAGGACAATTGCTGTTCTTTGGAAAAGCACAATTTATTCAGGTGTCCATCCACACCTCTGAAGAAGACCTATGATTCTAAATAATTCTGGAAGAGTTAACTAATACATTGAGCATACAAACACAATTAAGACTGAACCATCTGCTTTCTTCAGGAAGGGGAATACAGTTTTAAAATTTCATATCAAATTCAACTAAAAACATGTTTACCTAGCATTGCATGTACTCACCATTCCTGTTGTTCTGGCCATCATTTCATGATGTGTTTGTTAAGTACAGAACATTTGTATCACACGTTAAGTTATTCATTTGTGGAACATTGTATGTTGTGGCTTATTTTTAAGTTATAGCTATTTGAGTTCAAAGAAAATGAAATCCTAAATAAATCAGCATACCTTTAAGGCGGGTTATCTTTCTGACCCATGAACAAGCATGATTTGCCTTGACATCTACAATGGCTCCTGTCCTACTAGTGGAGCAATTCAATTATTCACAGACAGCTGCTGAACCGCCAGTATACAGTGCAGAGTATTAAGGTCACCAGCCACCCATCTCAGAATCCTCAGTTACACAGCAATAACCTCATCTGTTGACATTCCCATGTGGAAAGTTGCTTTATTTTTCCTCCACTCTGGAAGATTATTCCACTTAAATATTAAGCTCAGGCTACTCTACATAAATGACTCAGCATTAAAAACCCTCCTGAAAGATCTGTAGCTCTGTTTGGACTTTTGACTGATCTAAAGATGAAGTTAAGAGATAGCAAGTTGCTACAAATGTGGAAAATAACATAACAAACACAAATAACAGCATGTCTACAATTAATGAAAGTCACTAGAGTATGCAAAATGAAAAGGGACAAAAAAAGAAATTTGGACATTTTCTATAAATACACCTTTTTGAAAGTTGTAAGATGGCAGAGCATTTATAAAAGAATCTAATTAAAATTATGCTTCAGGTGAAATTTCACATAAGAACTGGAACTCACTTTAACAGACTGATCCTCACCATTAAAAGAATTATCACATTTAAAATGAACTGTTTTGATCTGTAGAACTGTTTATCTGTTTTACTTTAAATAGACACCATTAGCCAAATAACATTCCAAATAATTTCTATTCTACAAGCACTTTTTTTGCAATTTGTGACTGTTAAATTTTTGCTTTGTGTCTCTTAAATTTTTGCTTTGGGGCTACAACTTTCTAGATCAAACCTTTTACTGCAAGGCATCACCACACATCTGTTATAACACCAGTGCATAAATAGAGGAAGAAAGACAAGGTTAAACTTAGCCCTTGAGATTCAAAAGGGAGATTTCTCCTTAAGTCCATGTTTTTTTGAAGTGAAGATAAAATTCAGTATTGTCAGATCACAGAATGGTTTGGGTTGGAAGGGACCTTAAAGATCATCCAGTTCCAACCTCCCTGCCACGGGCAGGGACACCTCCCACTGGATCAGGCTGCCCAAGCCCCTATCCTTGAAGCATCTTGAAATTTTGAATAGCAAGCTTAGATTCACTGTGATGAACGAACACAAAAATATAAATGGAATTTTGCACCATACTTTGAGTTTTTAAATTACATCTGTATTACTGCAGATATAAATCACACCAAACCCAGATGTGCATTAAGCAATGTAGGATTCTCCAAGAAACATGAAGTAGAATAAACTAATTAAAAGATAAAGCATTTAGAGTTTGAAACATTAAAAGCTGCCCACATCAGTGTTGACAAATTAAATTCTCCTTCTGTACTTATTCCAAGCAAAATTGAAGGATAATAACATTTTTAACCTAGTGCCTCCAGTTAAATCAATCTAAGCTTAGGACACCTCTCTTCTGAATAGTAACTTAGAAAGAAGGCACAGTAACCTTCAATTACTCTGAGTTTTATTCTCAGAAAGCTATATATTCAGTTCCAAGTCACATTATAATCCAAGTAAATATGCTAATGATGCTCTACCTACTACAGAAAATACTGTATTATGTCTCTCCTCATGGCACAACCTGCTCCCCATCCATCTGCATTTTTCTATTTCTGTTCATGCATGGCAGAATTGGCAAAGCTGGGGAGTGAGGGAAAGAAAAAAAAAAGAACAGTTTTCATAAAAACTATGAAATTATAGTTGCACAACAAATGACAAAAATTGGTCAACTCTTCTAAGACTAAGTTGATAGACACAGTTTGGTTTCCCTGGAAGGCAGTCAAAATAAGGTAGTGTTCCGCACAACAGAGTCCAGACTCTAGGATCGTACATAAATATACAAGAGACACTAGTGCCTAATTTATCATTGCTGCAGTGGTTTTTAAATAGGTTTTGTAAGCCTTAAGTATTGCTAGGCTTATGATCTACACAGCTACAACATTTCATATAATACTTTTTAAAAAACATTTGCATTAAATATTAACCCTGAAACAAGAATTCTACCTGTTCAAATTGTATTTAATTCAAGTATCTACCATAGGATATTGGACTGTTAGTTGCTATACTAAATCAATGAACACAGCTGTTACCTAAACTAATCATTGTGAAAAACTTAAACGGACACACACTGAAGATAAATGACATCTACTTAAACACTTCATATTGCCTAGATTAGAGATAAATATTCCATGTTCATTATACATCTGTGAAAAAACACTGAATAAGAAATAAAATTAATAGAAAAGTGACATAAAAAGAACTTTCAGTTTAGAAGGTATGCTTTATGAAGATCCTATAAGCTATTAAAAAAAATCCGTGGGCACAGATCTATAGTAGAATACTACATATAGCGCAAATATTTGTTAATCTTCTCATTCTTCACCTACATTATTCTATGGTTATATCAATTCAGTTCTAACAGGTATTTCCAAGTTCAAAACAAACTGCACCAGAATCAGTTAGAATTAAAAGAATAAATTACAACTATTTTCACAGTATTACCTCAAAAACTAGCTATGCTATAAATTCTCTAGCTACAAAGAAATGAAACATCTTCAATGATGATAAAATTAATAAAACATGTAAACTTAAATTAGTGTTAAAACAGAGACGCAGTAATAACACAGAAATACTCTAGGCAGCTAGTCACCATATTTAGATTAAATAATGTGTTAATTCTGATATTAAAACAGCATCAAAATAGACAGACATACAAAACCAAACATGGTGCCTTCTACTTTAGCAACATAAGGATGAGTAACTTGGATTCATATCATCTTGAAGCTGGATGATATTACAGATAAATAAGAGAAAGCTCTTTGGGTAAGACTGTTTTACCCAAATTTGGAGATTACTCAGTGTTTAGATGTTTCTAGAAGAAAGTAACCAAAACTTACCAATTCTTTTGCTCTGCTTTTCTCTAGATTTAGGTTTAACTTGTTATCTGCACGAACTTTGGTGACTTCATCCTAATGGTGAAAAAAACCTAGATAAAGCAACAAGCAAGATTTTCTATTTCATCATAAGCAGAAAAAACAAACCAACCAGACAAGTATCATGCCCTTCTTATCTATTTTGGGTATATAAGAATAAATATTCTTACATATTTCAGGAATAAAGTTTCTCTCCAATTAATGTACATAATATTAAAACGTAAAAGCATTCCTTCCCCCAGGAAATATTCATGTTCCATAATGTGAATCCAACCTTAACAATTGCTTTTAAAACCAGAACACTGAGAACAGCAGTTAATTGAGAGCACATACTTCTATAAATGCTGGGAATGTTTAATATATCCCATAACTGCGTGATATCTAGATATCCAGGCTCAGGTATGTGTAAACCGAACTTCCTGTATGAAGCAATCTTGATGTTCAAAAGAAAAAACTTTAAAAGCAGTTTTCAACATAAAAGAAAATCTGTTTCTAAAACTATGTCTAGGGTTTTTAGAAACAGCTATAAAGATTTTAGAAACGTTTAACATATTTTTAACATTCTAATTTTTTTAAGTTACCATAAGTTGTATGCTTGCATTTACTTCAATAACTGTGATTCCAGCTTTTCTTGGTGACAGCTGCCATTTTAATGCAACCTCCTGGCAGGAATTCCAGCCAGCTGACAGTTTGTCATGAGGCAAACTGCTGATCAGATGAATGTGTGGGAGAATCAAAAGATTGCTCATGTTCTGGGAGATTCTACTACTGAAAACAAGCAAGCATCTCTCAAGTAGGCCAATGTCAACTAGTCAAGAGTTCACTAATTTAGTACGAACCACAGTCTCAATTTCTATGGTTGGATTTTTGATCTTTAACTGGTTTATAATTAGAAGTCATTACAATATGATACATTACAGCTTAATAAGTTGAAAAATTAGGATTTTTAATTAGACTTATAAAACATTGTGTCTTTTTGTCTTTTAAAGGTATGAGTATCAGCAAACAAAATAACTCACCCTTGTGAAAATTACATTTACAGTTAGAAGTAAAATTTAAAGACAGCTATCTTTTAAGAAGAGATGACTCAGATCCTTGATGCTCCACCCATGGATTACTCTTACTTCTATGCAGTTAAAACCATAAAATGCTACAATTCAAGAACTAGATGCTGAATGTATTTTAAAATGATATTCTGAAAACCCAGATGCATCAAGCACTTCATAACACAATATAAATCTTGCAGGATTAGCCTTGAGAAAGCTGTTCTTCATTTGGAGATGACAGTGCAAAAAGAAGTTGGAGAGAATAAGAAAGAAATGACAAGGAGGCACTAGGCTGAGCTTGAGTATATTGTAAGCTACCTCAGCAAGTTCAATATTCTGATGGTTCCATGGACAAAACCTATAGAGAAATGTTCCATCCTTCTAGTTAGGAAGGACATCACAGCAGGAAAACAGCAATTCTCAAGTCAGATGACCATATTCCCTAAAAACAGCTAACATTTCCCAATTTCCAATCTTAATCACTCTTGCAAGAATGTTTGTTTCTGTGTAAAAAAGTCTGTTTATGACTCCACACCCATTGAAATAACAGATTTTGAGACAATCTTGGGTTTGATGGTAGAAGGTGTTAGGAGTGCTATTCAACACAGGCAAACCACGAAGAACAGAAACACAGAACTGATGCTTAAAGCTGGTAAGAATAAGAATCTGTATGATAATTGAGTAAGTTTTCTCCTGTGAGCATGTTTCCCTGAAAAGCTCATTTGCTCCAAACAAATGGAACCAAACAAAGTTCCTAAACTCAGTGGCCTGAAGAAGCCAAGTAAAAGCTAATTTAAAGTCTGGACCGCTAACAGATGTATCTTCAGACAGAAAAAAAATAAATCCACAAACAAACAAACCCCAAGCCAACCAAAAAACTGTTCCATTAACAAAAATACCCCAAAACATTAGAAAGCGTTGTAAATTTGAAACAGAATAGAAACATTTAGGTTGGAAAAGACCTTTGACATCATTGAGTCCAACCCTTAACCTAACAGTGTCAAGTCCACCACTTGTCTCTAAGCGCCACATCTCCACATCTTTTAAGTATCTCCATGGATGGTGACTTGACCACTTCGCTGGGCAGCCTCTTTCAATGCTTGACAACCCATTCAGTGAAGAAATTTTTCCCAATATCCAATCTAAAGCTCCTCTGGAGCAACTGGAAACCATTTCCTCTTGTCCTATTGTTTGTTACTTGGGAAGGAACCAATACCCACCTCGCTACAGCTCCCTTTCAGGTAGTTGTGGAGAGAGATATTTCCCCTCAGCTGCTCCTGGTAAGACTTGTGCTACAGGCCCTTCACCAACTTTGTTGCCCTTCTTTGGGCACATCCAGTACCTCCATGTCTTTCTTGTAGTGAGGAGGCCTTCCTTGTAGTGAAGTTGCATCTTTACTTGTAACAGGCAGCCCTAAATGCACAACTTCACTCAGCCTTAACCATGACATGTCAGTTAGCCACTTTCTGAATCTAAATTAACGACATGTAAGTAAAAAAATCTTCAGCTAAACGTTTCTTCAACTCTTGTACCATGCACAGCTCTTTGTCACCATAAATAAACTATGCATGAAACATTTTTTGCTGCAGTCCACAGTCCACCATCAACTGCAATTTCAGTATCCTAGATTTTATTTTTAAATAAAATCTTAGAAGTATCAATTATGTTTTTATTTAAAATAAACCAGACAGGTGTTAATTCTTAAGTTATACTGGTATGGTATCTTACCGTGACTTGCTTCTTAATTTGCTGGAGTTCAAGTTTTAGTTTCTGGGGTAGTAGAAAAAAGTTTTTATTACTGTACATAAAAGCACATGATCTAGAAAAACTAATGTGTTCACATGATCAGTAACAATGACTATAAACCATAATATGAAAAGGAAGGCAAAATGAGTATGTCCTTGGTATGTATATAGATAGATGCATGTGTGTATGTTTAGTCAGTGCTGTGCATTTCCAAACAACAGCACAAGGCAGAAGCTAGCAAGGTTGCACAGCAGTAAAGGTGGCCAGATGCATAGGATGATATGAGCAAGAGTAAACCCAGCAGGCCAAGGGAAGTTAATATTTCCTCATATTTAGCACTTGTGAGCTGGCATAGGAAGCGCTGTGCCCAGCTTCAGGCTCTCCGGTCAAAGACAGATTTTGACACACTGGAACAAGTCTAGTGAAGGGCTGTGAACATGATGTGGGCTGGAGCAGACCATGGTGGTGGTGGGAGGTAAGGAGGAGAGAGAGCTGGGTTTGTTCAGCTTTAAGAAGTGTTAGCTAGGTGGCTATTCTTCTGCAGCCTGCAACTACATGTTTTCTAGAAGTCCATTCTAACCAGAATTATTCTATTGCTTTAGATCTTTCAAAAGACAGATGAAATGGGTATAGCTGTAGCATCCTGTATTAACTCTCTGTAGAGAACATTCAGTCCAATCCCCTGCTCAAAGCAGGGGTAACTACAGCATGTTGCTCAGGGCTGTGTCCAGCTGGGTTTTGAACATCTGCAGTATAAGGACACCACAGCCTCTCTGGGTATTCTATTCCAGTGTTCTACAATCTTTACAGTAAAAGCGGTTTTCTTATGTTCAAATAGAATTTCCCACATTTCAATCTGTGCCAATTACCTATTGCGCTGTCAGTGGGCAACAATGGAAAGAGCCTGTCTCATCTTCTTTATGCCCTCACTTCAAATATTTGTGAAATTGATGAGATCCCCTCTGAGCCTTCTTTTGTCCAGGCTAAACAGACCCAGTTCTTGCAGTCTTTACTCATAAGCCACGTGTTCCAGTCCCAGTCCTGATCTTTCTGACTGGCTGTTGGACTCTGTCCAGCATGTCCATATCTCCCTTGCACTGGTGAGCTCAGAACTTGAGTACTTCATATGAAGTCTCATCAGTGCTAGGTAGAGGGGAAAGATCACCTACCTTGACCCAATGGCATTCCCTCCTAACACAGCCCAGACGGCTGTTAGCCACCTTTGCCGCAAGGTCTCATTGCTGGCTCATGGTCAGCTTGGTGTCCACAGGGACCCTAATGACCTCTTTTGCAAAGCTGCTTTCCAGCAGGACAGCCCAGCCTGCCTTGGTGCAGGGGGTTATTCCTCCCCATGGGCTGGACTTTCCACTGTGCATTTGCTGAACTCCATGAGACTCCTTTCATCCTGTTTCCCCAGCTTGTTGATGTCCCTCTGAATGGCAGGACAACTGCCTGGTGTTGTTGGGTGTTGCTCCCAGCTTTCTATCATCTGCAGTTCACTCCGCCCCATCAACAAGGTCATTAATGAAGGCGTTAAATAAACCATTCTGGTCCTAGGGTCAATCCCTTGGGTACAAGAAGCTTTTTCATCATTAGGAAAAATAAGTACATGCTAGAATAGTGCTTCCCAAGACAGTGATTTTTACCTCATTTTCTGAACGAAGTGCTGAAAATTCACTTTTTTCCAAAATAATCATGTCCTTTTTCACACCACCAATATGGGACATTACTTGCTGAAGTGCAATTTCCTTTAAAAAAGGGAAGAAAAACCTCATGACATATAATAACTATAATGCTTTTTCTCATCTGTGCCTATAAAGATGACAGGCTATTTTGGTATCCTGAAATTTTTAATTCAGCAATTTCAGATTGAGTATATGAATTTCAGAAAGCAAGATAAATTGACAGTGACAGAATACGCAAGTTTATCTCAAACATTGGCACTGTTTGACAAAATCAGCAGTGTGAACACAGATCAGAATAATTCAACTAATAACCTAGGAAATAGTTTCTTCCAAGTCTTCAGATTCTTAAGCTAGCAAAGGAAGAGAAGATGCACCTCTAACATGAATGAGGAAAGCTGGCTTTTAGAACAAAATTCCTTAGTGCAACCATTCTCTTCTGCAATTACCTCCTCCTTTACCTCTCCCCCTGCAATGGGGCTCACTCTGCTTTGCTACTCAGAATCACACACTTTATTCATACCGTTAAGTGCTCTTCTGGGTCTGTTATGCTGAGCTGACAGGAGAGAAAAAATAAATCTCTGCAACTTTTGAGGATAGAAATGTCTGTAAATATTGTTCTAGATCCAACAGTATCGGCACACGCAAACAGGGACTCCCTTCTCTTATCTGGAGATCCTCCTCTACTAAGTAATCCATTGCTTTCAATTCTGGACTATTCTGATTTGAGCTAAAGCACAACTGATTTTCTAACTTCTCAGCTAAGCCTCATCTAAGTAACTTCATTTTCTGGAAGTTAATGACATGTTTTTTTCAGAGAATGTCTGTCTTCAGGAGTAGTAACAGTTAAAATTTATGATTATCACCAAATAACAGGGCATTGGTATGCAGAAAGGTCATTTTGGCAGCTGGCATCTAATATGGACCTTGTCTGTCCTTTTGCCCCTCATCCTGGATCCATGCATTTCTGAATTCAGTTCCTGAGTTCAACTCTCATTTGCCACCTAGTTCAGTCTGGAACCTTATTGTGTGCCTGCTCTATAGCATCAGCGGTTGACATACTGTTAGCGGAGGGGGTCAATTTGGTGTACGTGTGTACCTTTTATTATTTTCTTCTTTTTTATTATTATTGTTAATGTTTCATTAAAGCTGCTTTAGTTTCCAACCCACAAGTCTCTGATTTCCCTTTCCTTGGTGGTGGGGGAGAGGGGATCAGGATCACAGCTGCACATGACGGCTGAACCACAACACAGACTAAGAACCCTACAAATCTGTCCCAGCACTCTAACTTAATTTTTGTCAGAAAATGCTATTCTAATTTACAGTGTTATACTTTTATGTGGCATCTGGAGATGACTCATCAGGGTACCTGAAGACAACACTTTAGTATTCCAGACAGTTAAAAAAACTCTGCAGAAAGAGTACTGCCATGGACACCTCCTTTCTTACTCTCTGATGTCTCTGTGCTCTTGTTCTCTCCCCTCTTCACTGAGCTCAGTAAAAGAAAGGACACTTCCATATCCTCTCTCTTCTTCATCTCTATACACACACACTTCTTCATTCCTCCTTCCTTCCCAAGCCTTTATCTAATCAGTGTAATATTACATCTTTTTACATACCAAACTGAGGCCTAACAGTAATAGCTACAACCACAACTTTCCAAATCCTCTTCCAACTCATCAATCTCTTTTTGTATAAGTCCTTATGCATTCAAAGACTATAAAGCACTACAGGTTCTATCATGCTGTCCAGAGTTCATGGCATATACACTACCTTAGCATGCCATACAAACCCATACATTTCAATCTTAATGACTGGAAGTCATTAAGACCAAAAGTCTCCTGAGGGTGGAATCTACCAGATTGTCCCAGAAAACATCCATCACCAGGAGCAACAAAGGAAAATCTGCCTACTTTCATTCAAAAAAAAAAAAAAAAGATGGGGATAGAAGGAAGCAAAGATGCAATGACTACTTATTGTAAAATATAACTAGCCTTTAACGTTGCATTCTCTGATTGACTGTTGAACCAGTTTCAACACAAGGGGATGAAGCATGCCATTATCTGCTTTCCCTGGAATCCATGAGGTAGGAAAGATGAGCTGAAGACTCCATAGATGCAAGGTGGTGCAAAATCCTGATATTCTGCTTCTTAAAGAAGATGCCCTACTGCCAAGACTAATAAACTATAAAGACAGGAGTGCTTGTTTTCTCACGTCTTAAGACAGCAGCCTTATGACTATGACATAAGTTAAAGCCTGAGTTCAGGCCCCTGACTGGGGGCTGTGAATCCCAGCCTCACAAAGCAGCCCAAGAAGCTATGCTTCTTGTCAGCATTGTCTGTTAGACCAGCTTATGCATCAGGGAATTCCAGCATACCAGATATTGCGAATCCCATTCAAAGATGCCTGAGTTCCACATGCAGTGGATCATGTGTTACTCTGAATTTTCAGTTTCACTTCTGAAGCCAGATGTCTAATAGCTGAAACTGGCAACGTTCAACACTGTCATATCCAATGCCTTGCATGTATCTACCTTTGTATTACCTGACAAAGGACCCTGAAAAATCACAGCCAGTATTAGGATAAGCTTGCTTCCAGACACAATTATTCATTAAAACAATTTTCTCACAAGTCAAAACAAACAATTCAGTTCAGATGTACAGTTTCCTGGGAGCCAGGAAGGATCACTGTAGACAGTCATCATTATCAGTCTATTTCCAAGCAAGTTTTTTTCCTCCCACCAAGATGTATATGCTGTGCAGGTTTAGAGGATACCATTAACAAGGTATGCATCAAAGGAAAAGGACATAGATTTCAACAGCAGCATCCAAACTACACATGTTCCTTTGCTATCAGTGTATACAACTACACCAATCGTGCCCTACAAACATCATATTAGAAAAAGAAATTCAGCTTGATTCTTATACAATATAAAAGTCATTGTTGACATGAAGGTATAAATAAAAAAGGGGATAAATCATTGCGGGAATCTGTACTTCCTTGTTACAAGTCTACAAAAGAAAATAGGTAGGAGCTCTAGCTATTCAAATCCATCTATTGAATACCTCCTGTGTCTGTCTAAAAGCCTTCTCAGTAATTATGTTTTACACTACAATAACACTGAAACCAAAAAACTACTTGTGGTCTGTGTACCAAATCACAAGACCACAAAGCCTACCATAACTCTGACAAGCATTTGATAAACTCAAGACAAAATTCTCTAGCCAACAGATACACATGAGTGTTTGTTCATCACCTTCAAACTTTTAAAATACAGTGTCTAACAGTAATAGATAGCAGTCATACTAAGCTTTGATTTACTTTAACCCAGCCATTGTCTCTGATCTAACCTGCTGTACTTTGGTGACCATGTCCTTGTAAATCACATCCAGGTTGTTGTTCATGATTTTCACTAATGCAGGTACGATGACCTCTGACTGCTCAGTAGTGAACCCTAGGCAAAACAAAATGAAACATCATTTACAGAAAGACCTAAATCTGNTCAGGTAGCTGTAGAGACCAATAGGATCTGCCCTCAGCCTCCTCTTCTCCACACTAAACAACCCCAGCTCTCTCAGCCGCTCCTCATAAGACTTGTTCTCCAGCCCCTTCACCAGCTTCATCACTCTTCTCTGAACTCACTCCAGAGCCTCAACATCCTTCCAACCCAAACTATTCTATGATTCTTTTAAACAACTATGTTGAAAGCCCTGTTTTTAACTCTCGGGTATTAAAATTTAATTCTTAATTGCAAATAGGATAATAAATTATTCCAATCAAAGTTAGGTAAGCTCACTGTTTCTGTTTTGAATTAGGTCAAACTTACAAGCTCATACCCAGTACATTAAAAAAACAAAATCTGCAAAATTGAAGTTGTAATATCACATTAGGAAATGTAAGTAAAAAAACATTCACAAAATGACAAAGAAAGTAGCTACCCATTTCTAGCAAATTACCATTTTCTTCCAAGAGGCATACCAGCGCATGAGTGTCGAAAAAAAGCTTCCTATTTCCCAGTAAGGACACATTCCCTTTACCTTGTAAAGATGACGATGCAGAGTTGCTAACGCCTGAGAAAAAAAACCAACAACCACAAAATAGAAGTTCTTTTAGAAAAAGAATATTTTATCAACATGTTTGCTTTCCAGGAATTCCCTTACTATCCCAAATATCTGTCATTTATTACAAAGTATTAAATTGTATGTTGATATTATTGCAGCTTGCTTGAAACTGAAAAGGTATGCGACTTACAAGCACTGTGCCAAAGAGCTTGAACATAGAATACATAGAACACTACCTCTACACTTCTGAGATGCTCTGCCAGGAATATGATGTCCTAGAAAAATCCCACCCACTGTCAGGGTCTTAAAAAACCCACTCCTTTACAGCCATCAGCATAATCTGTAGAAGCCATGAGCATTTCAAAACTTTGAGGACTATACCTGCAGACTCTTTTCATTCTTTGTTAAAGAAGTGAACCTTCATTGGTTGCCCTTCAAAAAATGTATCTCACAATTTGCCATTTACTATTTTTACAGAAAGTACTTTCAACATTGAACGCAAACCTAAGGCAGTGTAGTTTCTGCCTGGGCACTTGCATAAACCAGCTGACAGAAGGAAGGCAAGATGGAATGTAGATTCATAGAATGTCCTGAGCTGGAACAGACTCACAAGTATCATTAAGTTCAACTCACATCCCTGCACAGGACAACCCCAACACTCACACCCTGTGTCTAAGGGTGTTGTCCAAATGCTCCTTGAATACTGTCAGGCTTGGCGCCACAACTACTTCCCTGGGGAGCTGTTCCAGGGCTCCACCACCCTCTGAGTGAAAAGCCTTTCCCCAATATCCAACCTAAACTTTCCCAGCACATCTTCCTGCTATTGCCTTGGTATAAGATAAACTGTCAGGAGGCAGAACTCTCTGTCCTCAAAGATGTTATATTTTAGAACATTTAGGGGGGCAGAAAATACAGCTATGCCTTAGCTGTCTCACTTAACGATCCATAAGGGATAACTGATTTAACCTTCATGGGAAAAGAAAACCTGATTGTAACCACCACCCCTACAGACAATTTTCAGAGCTGCTGCAGACAGCAGCGCAACCCCTCGCAGACTCCTGGCTCTCCAAGGATGTGGGAGACCCTGATACCAAAAAACCAGCAAATACACTCTCTAATGCTCCTTTTCGAGTTTCAGAAAGTGAACAGCCTTTAATCAGGCCGGGGCAACACCCGGGAGCGATTTCCATCAATCATGTGCAGCGAGATGAGCTGGAGATAGAACATATTCCCCATTTACATGTAGATGTATACATTTTCCCAGAAGTCTTATGCATATTCTATTTCTTTCCAAGGACTCATTTTAATGTCACTATGCACTTCACAACAGTCAAATCTCTTGCTAATTTGGACCTGGCTCCAGCTGTCTGCCTCACCTTGCTTCTGAGATAGTGAAAGGCATCAAACAGAGGTGATTACAGAGGACGCGTTTGGCACAGATCATACTGAACACAAGATGTTATAATCACCAAGAATGAACAGTTTCTGGAAAAACACTGTTTGACAAAACCAACCATGCTATCAGAGGGACATTCTGTCTAACCTTCAAAAAATACAGATGAAACAACTTTACTTTAGCTTAAATCAAAAGTATTCCACTTTTTGTAATAGCAACTACTTCTTGTATCACATATTCTATTACTTTCCAAGGACTAATTTTAGTGTTATTATGAACTTCACAACAGTCAAATCTCTTGCTAATTCGGAGTTATGGGGCTCTTTGTTTTCACTTTGCATGTGAGAGAGGCTGCAAAGGTGATTTCTTTCTCTGTTATAGAAAAAGACACATCTGTTCAGCACAGATCATACTGAACACAAGATGTAACAGTAACTGGAAAAAACCACGCTATTAAAATCCCAATTCTATACAGAACCACCAGCATGCTATAAAAAAAAAACAACAAACACGCTACACTGCCTCCCCACTATACCAAGAAAAACCCCACACTACACCAAAACCTCCATGTTACACCTCCCACCTCATGCTACACCATAGTATAAAAAATAATTGTATGAAAAATAATACTGTTAAAAAAATCCCTGTGCTATCAGAGGGACATGCTGTCTAACTTTGAAAAAAGAGTTACTTGGATAAACTTCAGTCTATTTTAGCTTAAATCAAAATATTCCAGTTTTTGTAACATGGAGAGATGATGGGGGGAAAAGAAACGCGGGACGGGAAGTGGGGATGTGGTATGGGAAAGAGGGGATAGGGATAATGGGAAACGGGAGAGGGATAATGGGAAACGGGAGAGGGATAATGGGAAACGGGAGAGGGATAACGAGAGAGAGGGGATGCGAGGGAGGGAGAGGGGATGCGGGGGAGTTGGCGGGTGGCGACGAGAGAGGGAGCAGGAGGCTGGACGGGACGGGACCCGTAGAGGGGATGGGGGGACAGGGGAGGGAACAAGGGAGGGGACAGGGGAGAGGAGGCGCCCCACCCCGGCTCTCACCGCGCTCCCCGCCCCACCCCAGGCCGCGGCGCGCGGCGCCGGGGATTGCGCGGGCGCCCCTCGGGGCTTGCGGGAGGGCGCCGCACAGCCGCAGTAGCATCAGCATCGCCCGCCTCCCGACTCTCGCGGCCGCCTGCCTCTCAGCCATGGCCGCACCACCCGGCAGAAGAAGCCGGGCGCGGCGGGGGATAGAGGGGAAAAAAGATGAGGGAAAGGAGGAAAATCCGCCACTACTGTGCCGCCATCGCGAAGAGCGCACGCACCGCGCCGCCCGGCGTCCCGCTTCCGCCTCGGTCACGTGGCGAAACGCCCCGTTGGTTTCGTGGCTCGCGCAGCTGCCGAGGCGAGAAGAGCGAGGCGGGCGGGCCGGCGGGCGGGCGCTGTCCTTGCTCCCCGGTGCCCTCCCGGCGGTACCGGGCACCCCGCGTGCTGCCGAGGTGCCGAGAGTCACCCGAGAGCGGCTCGGGTTCTGCCAGGCTGTTCATGGAATCGTGAACTCGTGTGGGTTGGAAGGGACCTTAAAGATCACCCATTTCCAACCAAGGACACATCTCGCTGGATCAGGCTGCTCAACCTCTTATTTAATTCCCATCCCTTATTTAATTCCCATCCTTTATTTCAGTGGGAAGTGTTTGGGGAGAGGTGCTCGTGCCTGTAGGAGCTCGGTCCAGTGCCTCCTGTCCGATCTTAACCCTTTCCTGCATAAGGTGTTTTTTGGGGGAAAAAGTGCATTTTGGACAAATCTGTCGTGTCATGCTGAGATTTCAGGTTTCAAAGTTATTAAGCAAGTAATTTGTAGAATGAAGGAACTGGGTGCATCTAAGAGTCTGGAGCTGTAATCATTGAATAATTGATGTAACCACGAGAGTGTGGGAAGTCAGCTTTCAGTTCTGCTGAGAATAAAGGTGGACTTCCTCTTACTTGCTCTGTTTCTAAATTGCACTTAGTATATGCCAGGCTGAGACAGCTGGGGTTGTTCAGCCTAGGGAAGGGAAAGCTCCAAGGAGACCTTACGCAGTCATAGATTGGTTTGGTTGGAAGGAACTTCAAACATCATCCAGTTCCAACCCTGCTGCCATGGGCAGGGACACCTCCCAGTAGACCAGGCTGTCCAAGGCCCCATCCAACCTGGCCTTGAACACCTCCAGGGATGGGACAGCCACGGCTTCCCTCACCAGCCTGTGCCAGTGCCTCACCACTTTCATTGGAAGAAATTCCTCCTTATGCCCAGTCTAACTCCTGCCTCTCTCCAGTTTATACCCATTGTCCCTAGTCCTGTCACTACAAGCCTTTGTAAACAGTCCCTCTCCAGCTTTCTTGTAACCCCTTCAGGTACTGGAAGGTCGCTGTAAGATCTCCTCAGAGCCTTCTCTTCCCCAGGCTGAACAACCCCAACTCTCTCAGCCTGTCCTCATATGGAAGGTGCTCCAGCCCTCTGATCATCCTTGTAGCCCTTCTGTGGAAGTGTTCCAACAGCTCCATATCCTTCTTATGTTGAGGAGTCCAGATCCGTGCACTATACTTCAGATGAGGTCTCACAAGAGAGGAATAGAGGGGCAGAATCACCTCCCTTGACCTGCTGGCCATGCTTCTTTTGATGCAGCCCAGGATGTGGTTGGCCTTCTGGGCTGTGAGTGTACATTGCCGGCTCATGTCAAGCTTCTTACCCATCAGCAGCCTTCCAGTGCTTAAAGGATGCTACAGGAAAGCTGGGGAGGGGCAGTGATAGGGCAAGGGGTAAGCTGAGGGGTTTTAAGTGGAAATAGGGGGATTAGATTAGATTCACAAGTCCATGGCACTGGATGGGGTCCACCCAAGAGTATTGAGGGAGCTGGTGGATGTGCTGGCCCTTTCCATCATCTTCAAGCTGTCCTGGCTGGCTGGGGAAGTTCCACTGGACTGGAAGCTGGCTGATGTTATATTTACAAGAAGGGTCGGAGGGAGAATCCAGGGAACTACAGGCCTGTCAGTCTGACCTCTGTGCTGGGAAAAGTCATAGAACAGGTGACTTGAGTGCTATCATGAAGCACATGCAAGAGAACCAGGTGATCAGGCCCAGTCAACACAGGTTCATGAAAGGCAGGTCCTGCCTAACTAACCTGATCTTCTTCTATGACGACGTGACCCACTTACTGGATGAGGGAAAAGGCTGCAGATGTGGTCTTCTTGGACTTCAGTAAAGCCTTTGACACACTTTCTCATAGCATTCTGCTTAGGAAACTGGCTGCCTCTGGGCTGGACAGGCAAATGATATCCTGAGTGGAAAACTGGTTTCATGGCCGGTCCCAGAGAGTTAATTCCAACTTGAGACTGGTCAAAAGTGGTGTCCCCCAGGGCTCAGGGCTGGGTCCAGTCTTGTTCAATGTCTTTATCAATGACCTGGATGAAGACATTGAATGCACCCTTAGCAAGTTTGCAGATGACACTAAGCTGGGTGGAAGTGTGGATCTGCTGGAGGGTAGGGAGGCTCTGCAAAGGGATCTGAACAGGCTGGACTGCTGGGCTGAGACCAATGGGATGAGGTTTAACACAGCCAAATGCCGGGTCCTGCACTTGGGGCACAACAACCCTGTGCAGTGCTACAGACTAGGAGAAGTC
>WAAB01011565.1:81158-126113 GCA_013389865.1 Piaya cayana | reverse complement strand
GAAGGATGTTGAGGCTCTGGAGTGAGTCCAGAGAAGAGTGATGAAGCTGGTGAAGGGGCTGGAGAACAAGTCTTATGAGGAGCGGCTGAGAGAGCTGAGGTTGTTTAGCGTGGAGAAGAGGAGGCTGAGGGCAGATCCTATTGGTCTCTACAGCTACCTGAGGGGAGGTTGTAGAGAGGAGGGAGCTGGCCTCTTCTCCCAAGTGACAGGGGACAGGACGAGAGGGAATGGCCTCAAGCTGCGCCAAGGGAGGTTCAGACTAGATATTAGAAAGAAATTTTTCACGGAATGTGTCACTGGCCACTGGAACAGGCTGTCCAGGGAGGTGGTTGAATTACTATCCCTGGAAGTGTTTAAAAGATGGGTAGACAAGTTGCTCAGGGACATGGTTGAGTGTCAGATAGGAATGGTTGGACTTGATTATCCTGGAGGTCTTTTCCAACCTGGTGATTCTATGATTCTATGATTCTAAATATCAGAAAGCAATTTTTTACTGTGAGGGTGGTGAGGCACTGGAACAGGTTTCCCAGAGAAATTGTGGATGCCCTGTCTTAGGAGGTTTCCAAGGCCAGACTGGATGGGGCCTTCAGCAGCCTGGTCTGGTGGGAGGTGTTCTTGCCCATGGCAGGGGGATTGGAACTGAATGATCTTTAAGATCCCTTCTAACACAAGCCACTCTATTAATCTATGATTAAAATCTAGAGGGAATTAATATCAGAATAAATCAATTCAGCCCACTGACATTTTCTCCAGGCAGCAGTTGTTTCAGAGCAAGTCTATTTTTTCTGTTGCATTCGTGTTCACAAAAGGTGTGTGGCACCTTTCCTTCTTTCTACAAGATTCAGCAAGTATCGTAAATTGACCTGAAGATGGAACCATTCAGATATATCTAAATAAATACAAAGGTAGGTGAACCACTGTGGCACTTAGCAGTGCCAAAGCAGCAGGACTTGTTAACTACATCTAAGACAATGCACATACACAAGGCCAGTGTCTGTAGCAGCAATTCCTTCCAGCTGCTGTGGTGATAAAGCAGAAAGGTGGAAGCTATTGCTGTTATTACAAAATAAACAATAAATGTTAATTCAGTATATCAGAAAGGTATTGCTGTACTAGCAGACTAAACCTACATGAATAACTGTTCCTCAAACCACTTGCACTGTATGAGTTCAGGGATGTTGGTGGGCTCGCTCACACTGCTGTTTGTTTTCATTGTAAGAAAACGCATAAACTTGCCTAATGTGCATTACAGCTGCTTATATGTTGTATACACATGCCTGGCATTAGCATGACAGTAATTCCCAACATTTGTGGGTCTGTAGGTAGTTGTCTTTTCATCTATGGATGATTCAGAAAATGGTGCAGTGTACTTTCTTTGATACTTTTTCTTCAATGATCCATTTAGAAGCCCTGCACTTGCTGCAGCAATTGAAAGGCAAAACCATGACTTCTGAAGTATCTCCTTTTATATAATCTGCTGGTTTGCATTTTGCAGCACTTGGATATGGTGGCAGAAAATGTATGCAAGAACTGCTGTACAGATGGAGGCTGTGATTGCAACAGGAGTCAGCCCATTCAGGGTCAAATTCACCTGCACTTGCTGGCTATCAGTGCCTATTTTCAGCTTCTGTAATGGAAGCAAAATCGTGTTACCACTAGCTACAGAGATCTCCTAGTGCAACTGACTTTCTATCTTTTGTGTCAGAGATTAACTCATTCCTTTTTTTTCACTTTCCATTGTTGTCTTCCAGATCCCCTGTTTTGACCTTCTCCATCTTGAAGATTGTTATGTACTAACCAGCATAGATTCACTGAGCTTGGGAGGCTGCTTCAGTAGACTGCAGTGGCTTCAGAGCTATCTGTTTTGCTAAGTGGGCATCGGGGAATAATTCCTACACAAACGGCATAAGCAGTGCAAGCCAGGAGAGGCCAGGATGTACAACTTTCTGCATCTCATGATTCTAGATAACTTAATGCTTGGCTTTCATCTGTGTGTTCCCTTATGGAAGTCATTAGGTCCTACTTAGGGTCTGTAAATGAAACACATGCTGAAGGTTACATGGTTAGTATCCTGGAAACTTTGTCCCTGCAGGCACGCAGTGTTCACTAATCTACTGTGTTATAGTCCCCTTGGTTGTCATGGTGAAATCTGCAGAGAAGGATTAAGAAGTGGATGACCTTAAAAACTGGAGTAACAGAAATGGCAAAGTAATGGAAAGTGCAAAATAAGGACTAATAACAACATCTGCTGTACTTTTAGGTGAAAAATAAAGGGGAGAATAAAATGAGCTCTGAGAGTTATCATTGACCCACTGACATGCTATGGCTGCAAGGAAAGCAAAAGTAGCCCTAAGATTTATCAAGTAGGGTATTTTCAGTGATTTGCATGGGAAGTGTCATTAACCCTCAAGTATAATGTCATTTCAAATGCAAACTACAGTTCTTTTTACTCCAATACTGGAAAGATGAATTCATATTAATCTTTCTGACTACCTACTGTCAATAGGATTATTAAGGGCAGTGGAAAGTATTTTCTGTTGCAGGCGGTTAAAGAGATTAGCTCCTTTAGCTTAGCAAAACAAAGTTTGAGAGGGGGGTCTTGTTTCCACCTGTAAACAAAACAGGAGTGTAAAAATAGGCAGAGAAGGAAAAATTAACCACTGTTGATGCAAGAGAACATTACTGATAAAGGAACATTTGGTGTAAAGTGGCCATAAATAAACGTAGATTGGTAATTAAAAGGTTTTTACGTAACAGATCAGTCCTTGAGAGGAACTTCCCAACAGGAATCTGGAGGGATTGAAAACTGAAAAAACAGTTTTAAGATGGATATGGTTGGCTTGCGAAAGAGATTTTACAATGCAAGGGACTGGTTCCTGTGCCCTTGCATTAATTTTCCACTATGGATGTTTTTCAGTTTTTCTGTCAAGCATCTGGGACTAGCCTCTGTCAGAAAGACTAATGAGAAAGACTATCAAGCTAAAAGGAGCACAGCTGCAACCCAAAATAGCTTTGAGTAGTGCTGTTATTTACTTCAAATGTTTTAACGCGTTTATAGACTATATAGAGTGGAGTAGGATTAACAGCTGTCAGGGGTGATGAACTGCTCTTAAGTCTAAATAGGAAAAGCTAAAAACCTCCCAGACTGCAAGAGAATGAGAGTCACCAGTGCACAGATGCTCTTCCACTTTGAAGGGGTTTAAAAAAGAAGAGGCTGTAACAACTTTCAAAACAATATGAAATGAGAAGGAGCATTTGGAGTCATTTCAGTGCTGTTATATCAGGGATGAGTGTGTCCCAGTAGTTTTAAAGCAAATATGGCACCAAACATACCGAAGACAGAAAATAAAGTGATGATACTGTTTTCCTTGTGTGCAGTGGATAATAATTTTAACTATTCAAAATCTCCCATTCTTTTCAGCGGATGTGTAGGTGAAGTCCTCCCTCCGCTATTTTGTTTTCTTTTCAGTGGAGAAATTAATAATGACTATGCATTTTCTTCATTATATTTGTTTATGTATGAGAAGAGGTGTATAAATCGTAACGAAGAAATGATCACTGAGAGGAACAAAGCTAAAATGATCCTACCCGTAGATGGCAGTAGCTGCTAAAGTGCTGGCTGTCAGTCCCGCTCCAATTCAAAGTCTCAGAACCCAGCCAAGGCGTAAAACAATTCACCTGATCCCCTAAATTGCTAAATAGCTACTTCAGGGATCTTAAAATGAGGTCATGCACCAAGCTTCTTGCAGAAACCGCTGGCAGAATGGGTCTCTTTGGAAGCTGTGATTTCTTGAAGTAAGGAATTATACTATTTATTCAAGTGCTGTGGTTGACAGCAATAAGAAATGGCATTTATATTAGAATATTAAATCTTGCTGTGTTCTCTCAGACATGTTTTGCCAGTGGGATGAACAGATAAATATGATCTGTGTTTAAAGCTATCAAAACTGAGTGCCCTACAATTGAAAACAGTTTGAACCAATATCCCTTCCTGCCAACCCAAGTATTATTTTGTATACAAAATATTGATGTATTCACCACCTTTGACTAAATAAAGACAGGTGGAATCATTCTCATGGCATAGAAATGCAGCAACAGCTACTCATGATTGCCTTATACACCAAGACGGAAGGAAGGGAGATTTCCATAGAAGTTACTTGTTTCCTCTTTATCTTAACACATAGGGAATCATATAAGTTGCAAAGAAGGATTTAATTTCCTCACAACTTTGGTCTTACTTCTATTCTTAAAGAGCCCTACAGTGGGATTGTCAGGGAAGACTTTCCTTGTCGCTTTTTAACTGCTTCTTGGAGATCTGGCTTGTAATGATGGAAGATTCAGAATGAAATATAATTTCCAGGCAACTGAAAAGGAGACAGGTAAGTTGGAGTTGTGAGGTCATCTTTACAGAGAGGAAAAAAGCTGAAGTTGGTTGCATGTTGGCTTTTTACCTTTCTGGAAATGTATTTATTGTTTACATTTTCCCCTACATATTTCAGGCAGGGCAAATATAGAAGACAAAGTCACCAGCCTACATTGGCATTTTAAGAAGGACATAATATGCTGTGAAGAGAATTAGGATCAGGAGCAGTGTGATAGTATGTGTGAAAACGCATAAGTCATCTGGGTGTGTTGCCAGCAGTTTTAAAGTTTTACCACTCATATAAGGTGTAATAATACTGTAGTAGTCTCTGATGTAGCAGTGCAGGAGGTGTGGGTTTGAGGGAAGATTTTATGGAGAAGGTAGAATAGAGGCTTTCTGGTGTAGTCCAGGTGTGTCTTTCAGGCATCAATGTAAGTAAAAATGTCTACAGAGGGGATAGACATGGACCTAAGTGGTGGAAGGAAGACGTAAGGGATGAGAATAATGGTTTAAATAATGGAGACTGTGTTGTGAACATAAGAGAGAGATGGAGCCGAGACTCAGCAGGCTCTGTGGTGCAGCAGGGAGAGGGATAGGAAACAACACTAAAAGGGGCTGGGGCATCAGAATAAGGGTCAGTGATGGCAGTGATATTTTGAAATGGGTTGAAAGGGTAAAATGGATGTCAGGAAAGCTTTGAGTTGTCAGGTAAAGAAAGGAAGAGGCTGATGCAGGGAAGGGAAATGGAGGTGAAAAGTGGATGGCTGTTACTTGCTGTTCATTATCCTGTGAGACAGTTAAGCAGTGAATCAGTTATGATACCAAGCAGTTGTGTAGATAATGAGTTAAGCAATGAAGCAGTTATAGAGCAAATCATTTCAGGTATTAAATAAAAATGGAGAGAATCAACAGCAATATGAATCAATTATGCAGAGAACTATTACCAAAGTCAGTCAGTTAAATAGTGAAACAGTTATACAGCAAGAGAATGAATAAATTAATTATGAAGTGGGACCATTATGTCAAGAATTAATTATGCAGGGTCTTCCTTTGCAATAAGGGGCATGTCTGAGGGAGCTTCATGTACAGACAAAAAAAATCCAAAACAAATCCATATAAAGAAATGCAAACCTAATGAAGATACAAGCCCTGCACCAGTTTGCAGTCACTGTGCCTGTTATATTCTCTTTCATGTCTGTTTGGGCTAGACTCACTCCTGTTGCAGATGTTGAAGCTGTTGCAGAAGCAGAGGCAAGGAAGCCTGTTTCTTCACTGTATGTTCCTTCACTGGGGGCATGGAGGTGAGATGAAGGAAGTTCAGATATAACTTTGTGTCTCTGACAAATGGGATGTAGAAAGGACCTGTGATCTTTGGAGACGGCTAACCTGTACCTCTTCATGGTCCTAGGTTTACTCAGGGTCAAGCTTGTTGTGCTTTCTACCCAAGAGCATGAAACCTGGATTCTCCCCTATCTTGCATCTGTTTCCATCTCTACAAAATAGGTGTCAAACATCAGCAAATAAATGTTTCCATTTTGTCATCTCAGTCTACTGTTATAGCTGGACAAAAAACAACCAGCCTTTCGGACACGATATGTTCTGATGGTATCAAATGTAAGCATTCTGCTTCTAGAGAAGGCTATCTTAATTTAAATAGATAAAAATACAATATAGACCACAAGGTGGTGGAAAATAAATTTCCAAGTCTTCATTCCTGCAGTATCAATAAGGTATACTGATTTATGCAGAGTACATAATATGACGTATAATTTTCTTGTTTCAGTGTTTTTCACACTTGGTAAAAATCCCAAACAAAAACCAAGAAAAGGGGAAGGAATCTGTAACATCCTTGTGAGAGTAACACATCCTCAAACTCCTTACCTAGACAATGCTTCCATCTAATTCTATGATAGAGTGTCTCCACTGCTGGATCCAACTCAGAATAAAGGCTGTAGTAGGTGTCTTCCAACTATTACCTGTTTCGAATCTGGACGCTATTTGGATTCCTGAGATATGTCACTCCTGCTGCTCCCATTCTTCTGTCCATACAAAGTTAAGACTGCTGTTTCCTACAACAACTCAGAAGAGCACTTGTGAAGAGGTCTCTGTTACCTCCACAAAACTTACACCCTCTCTTTGGCCAACACTGCAATGCAAGCACAGAATACTTAGGTCTGAAACATTTGTACAAATGAGTTGAGATGTATGTTCAAATGTAGAGATTATTGTCTTACCCAACAAGGTTCTAATGTCATATTTGTTAGAGAGGAAAACAGTGATATCTTCTTAAGTGTGTTCTGGTTACCAGAATTGTTTTTGATTTGCAATGAAATGCAAATATTACATTACATATGCAAATATTACATTAGAATAATAGCAATGTAATAATAATATAAACATGATCATAACTATACATATGTTTTTAGCAAAAATTATTGTGAAACTCATAAAAGAAATTTAATACATAAGCCAGTATTGTTAAAAAGCTTGGAACAGAAATATGTGAGATAGAAAAATGTGACATGAAAGTGAATTTAAAGGAAAATGGGATCTACTGGAGTGGATCCTTATGCTGAAGTTAGTGCTGCCTTTATGAGGACCTAGCCATGCAACTGGGAGTTATGCAGATACAGTACACATATCGGAATGTAGACATTTCTATATGGAAAAGATCCAGAAATGATAAAGGCAAGACATAAAATTTCAGCTGCATTAATCTGCAGCTTGTATATTTTTTTTTATTTTGGAGGACTCTGCTGGGGCAAAGCTACCAGTCATAACTAAACATTTCCTCTTTTTTTTCCCCCTTCAAGATATGAGATCTGGAAAGTATATTATATAGAGGTTCACATAGGCACTTCATACTGGTGATTGCACCCACACAGATAATTTTCATCACCTGTCTAGGTTTTCCTGAAGGTTCTTGCAGCCTTTCAAGTTCTGTTTCTTTCCTTCCCATTTGCCTCCAACTGAGGAGAAAGCAGCCGCACTAGCCCAGGGCATGTTTTGAGAGGGTGTCTTTGGTGACTTGGTTGCATGTTGGTACATTTGTCTCCCTCACATGAACATGCAAAGGAAAAAGAGGTTGAGAGAGATCCTTGTTTACTCAGCTAAGGCAGCGGGACTTGAGATTTCTTCATGAGATGGGGAGATAGATTTTCTTTTCAGTGCATGCTGGTTTCATTATTCTGCACAAAATTCATATTTCCACTTCATCCAGAAACTCAGTTTTGGGGAATGGGGCAAACCTGTGGCATGCTGTGTGCAAAACAGCCCAAATTGGCTGTTTGCTCTCAAAACAGGCTTTCAACATTATAAGTTTGTTCCTTTCACTACTGCTTCTTTCCAGACATCTCACTCTTAGAATTATCTTCTATTAGATCTTTGGAGTCCATTTGGCTGGGTTTAATCTTATGTTATTGGTTTAATGCAATATTAACATTAAACCTCCTTGGTTTCTCCTCCTCTTCATGATTTAAGATGCTTAAAACTGAAAGTGATGTGTATACTTCAAGAAAGAGATTAAAAAGTCCTAAACATCTGCCACTGAGGACTGAGTTGTAGGGACATTTTACATTGTAGACAGCACTATTTTTCTCTGGCAACACCAATCAGTGTTTGAAGACTTGTAAGGTGGTAGTGGAAGTGAAGAAAATTTGTCAACATGAATTGGGAAAACATTTTGTGTTACAAAAATGTACACAAGGGAGGATAAACCACCACATTTCCTTTCCAATAACTCCTGTGTGGAGTTTTTTTCCCCTCTTGACACCAACCAGTATCTTTGGCTGTAGTTGCAGTTCAAGAAATTTCTTGCTTTAGCTTAGCTCTGACCTGCCTCCTAGCAGCCTCCATTATTTACAAATGTCTTTTAGCACAGCTAGATTAGAGATTGGCTCTGGACCCAGGGGTCTGTGGTGGACAGTTCTTAGTACCTTTCAGGATATTACAAAATGTAACTTCTTTAATACAAATCATTCTGCTTCTCTCCGCGGAAGAAAGCAAACTCCAATCTGGGGGCAAAGGATTTCTCTTTTGTGTAATACTCCATAAGAACTGTACCTTGACTAAGCTGTTTATGGAAATATCTTCTGTACAATTGTGATGTTTCAATTTAGAAAATTTTAGCTTACAGTCAACTACCTGTAAGGCATCAAAAGACACCAAAGAGCCATAAAGACACTGCCAACTCAATGGCCTTGAGGACGTGCAATCAAACTCCTTCTGAGCCTGAATATGTTATTTGTCTAGGAATAAACTAATGAGTCTTCAAACTCTGAAAAACTCTAATGAGGTCTGTGGTGTGCTTTCAGAAACATCAGTTACCTATGAGGAAGTCATACAGACCTAATGAAGGCTCAAGGAAGGCAGTCCATCCAAAGGGGTGGTGCATAGACAAGGCAGACACAAGCATAAGATACTTTAAAAAATCCTAGACGTTATCTAATGCTTTGTTATTTTTAATCATCACTTAAATGAGAAACCTGGTCATAACTTCCCCAGGGAGGTGACATAAATGCCAGAAACTGCCTGAGTGTCTGGGCTGAAGCTGGTTGCTCTACAGAGCTCTGTAGACTCATCTAAAAATAGGAGACGTTCACCTCTACAGCTGACATGAAGAGTGATCCATGCTGGGGTACGCTTGGAGTGACTCACAGAAGGACTGAGATACAATTAAGTTTATAGCCATAAAAATGACATGAAAGCAATGCCTATTTAATTGGAAAAGCATTAACATGTCAACCTCAACTAGAGCTTTCCAGATATAAATATTGTGAAGCCAAGAGGCCTGGGAGGAATTATCTTTAAGTTGTGATAGATAACTACTTAACTATTCAGAAAGAGAAAGGAAATTACCAACTAAAAGCTAACCTCCACTTCCTCAAGATTTCACTAGACTGCCTTTCATTATTAAATAAATTGCACACCTCCCAGAAAACACAACTTCCCCCCCTCCACCTCCAAATGAATACCATGGCTGGAAGAAAGTAACAGGTTTCTTTTTGTTAATGAACAGTGATCTAGCTTATAGCATATCATAAGCTTTCCACATGGAAGACAGCAGTCCAATAAATGGTTTTGCTTCAGGAAGGTCATTTGAGGACATGGTCATCTGTGAAAGACACTGCCTTTTTGGCAATATATGAAAAAAGGTTGCCATTCTGCGTGCCTAGTTTCTTGTAGGTTTTTTTAGGTTGGTCCTACTTGTCTCCCTACCTTTCTCCCCTGCCTGTTCTTTAAGTGTCAGAATTTGTTGCATTTAAGAAAAGTACACATCGCAACAGATGGCAAAAATGCTATTGAATAATTTTAATAATAGCAGAAAGCTAATTGCTTGTCAGCAGAAAAATTCTTCTCTAGAAATGGCAGAAACCATACAGAATATCCATGTTGTTGTTGAAAGACTCAAACTAGTAAATTTTGTAAAAACCTGACAGAAGTATTATGTACATTCATATTTTGGTAAGATATGGCTGCTGAAATGAGTACTTAATTGATGTGAAGTACTGCCAATGTGCCTAAATTAAATAACAGAATATAAGAGGATGAAATTACTTCAGTTGTGCCTCAGCCATCGGATGAAGAGAGGTGCTCTGGCTTTTGGAAGAGTTTCATATTAATTTGTACATATTGAAGGCTTTCATTCTACATCTTTTAATTGAGAGTATTATGTAGGGATGTACTCTGCCTGCTAAACATTAATGAATGCTCTTTTGGTCACACCTGTGAGAAATGGTAATATTAATAGAATTCCCATATTACAGATGTAAAGCCCCTGAATTATAGTCAGTGACTGGTTTTGGGATATATTTTAGTCAATTAGGACAACTCCCTATGATTCGGTAGGGCAAGTAGAAACTTATAAATTCAAGTTACCTCACTTGTGTCCAGGTTACTGTGAATAAGTTGAAGAAGTTTGAAATTTTTTTGTATTGTATGCTTTTCCACTGAAGGAATGGCAAACCCAGCCATTAAATCTCGTAAACCTCAGTTCAATTCCCTAAGCTTTAGACTTGTCCTTCTTACTATTGAAACGGGACCTCATGTCATTTCTGGGCACTGATTCGATACTGGAGCAGGTTCCAGGTGTGGGAGTTTTAGTCCTGTGAAGCCTCACCAGCTTCTGCTGCCCTACCTCTTATATAATACTTGCTGATGTTACCAACTGCCCAGTGCCGACCTTGAGGGAATGCAATGGGGTCTCCAGCATCAGCAATGGGTCTGCCTGGATTGTCTTTCTGAGCATCTCCACTGAAATTGAGGCTGAACTCATTCTTACAGAATCATAAAATGGTTTGGCTTGGAAGGGACCTTAAAGAGCATGTGTATCCTACTCCACTGCCATGGGCAGGGACACCTTACAGGTTGCTCAAAGCCTCATCCAACCTGACCATGAACACCAATAAACTACACTGGTAAGTTGCACAGATGTAGATGCATTTTAAAAGAAAAAAACAAGTGGCAAAGGTACTTCGTATTTAAAACTAAACAAAAAACTCCTAAGGAAGACCACTTATTTTGCAGTGCCTGACAAAATTAATCAGCCTGAATGACTAAGCCATTACATCTTTCCAAAGTACAATACTGTGTTCAGAAATAACATCACTCAGAAGATGATTTTGAAACTTTCAGCAGAACTTGTTCTGTAAAGTATTTAGATTTTTTCATATAACTGTAATCTAAAGAAACACTTTGAAATGAAACAGGAGCAGATAGCCATCATTTCTATTTTAGAAGAGACCCTAACCTAGTAACAACCCCATAATTTTTGCTATATCTTTACTTTTGTACAGAGCTGTTGATGGGAAAAGGATCTAAATATTTCATATCTAGTGTGAGTCTTGTCCTTTTATTTTGATATAACATTGGAGGCACAAATAACTGGAAGAATAGATAAAATATCTTGATTGATAGGAACATAGAAGAGCAATATAGGGAATTTCACATGTGGTGATACCCCCTCTGTTTGCTTTGCCAAGAAAGTCACTGAAATTTGAGTTCTTGCACTGAGCTTACGACCAGCCATCAGGTTCTGGAACTCATCAAGTTCTCACAGTCTGGTAGACTCCTATGAGTTCAGTATGAAGACCCTTATTTTTCCCTGAACAGGGCTGTGATAGGGGTGGGATCTCATTGGTATAGAATGTGATTCCATCTTCTCATTTGCCAAATGTATTTTTAACTACTTATTTTGAGTGGCTGCACTTTGGTTTAGTGTTATTTTTATAAAGATAATTTGTAGCTGTGTAAAAGGTGCTGAGGATGCACTTCCAGAACCCTTTTGTACATATGCAAAACTAATGAATAAATAAATAAATGCTCCTTTCACATGACCTCATTAAGAGCAAAGCCAAATTCCTGCAAGAGAAAGCCAGCTGAACAGAATTTTCCAAGTGCCTTTATTACAACATTATTTCTATTCTCATTGCATCTCAGGATCCTAGTCACAGACTGGGACATTATGATGTGAAGTACCACACAAAAATAAAAAGGATGTCTTTGATCTAGGGGTCTTTCGTAACAACAGTGGTCGAATTGGAGCAATGTGTGCCAGTAGGATCCCGGAGCAATTTTTCAAGCGTTGAAGTGTGTATCAGCACTTTATTTTTATGCAGGCTCAAGGACAGAAGAGATTGGTGTGATGACATTTGAAGTTCCATTTCAGCTACTGTGTATAAACTCATAAATGCTTCAGAAGAACTGAGCTGTACACTTGATGTACTTTGAAGAGGTAAGTGAAAACCCAAATGCTAATCAGCCGACTGCGTGGAGATGAAGCAGGGACAGTCAGCTCAGGTTTTTCAAGTCAGCATTGTTGAGGGAGTTTGCTTATGTAAACACTTGTGGTCATGTTTTCTATGTCTACAACCATCTGAAATTTTGCATAGCCGCAGACTGAACATCTGCATAAATCTGAATGAAAGATTTAGAAAACAAATAAGAAGATTATGTGGCAAAACTGTATCTCTGTTGCAGCACTTTGGAGCTCAGACACATTTTATGAAACTAACAATATGAACTTGTGTTTTCAATACATATAATCCATATGGATGTTAACTTTTATCACCTATATCTTCAGGTTTGAGATGAAAGTGACACGCTGCTGGGAGCAAGGACATCATTATGGATTGTTCAGCTGGTTCTGACTATATGGACATATATTTGTGGTGGTAAAGGCAAATGGACTCATGTCTCAAATCTCATAGCGGCAGTGATGCAGATGAGCAATATTGTTGGAGACCCAAGGTTTCACCAGCCCCCCAAAGGGCAGTTGTGCTTTCATTGAGAGAAAAAGGCTTAGCTCATGGGTCCCTGTGGCAAATGACACTTCTCGCATTTGCTGGAGTGCAGGAGACTTCAGGGCCCTGCATGTTGAACCTTTATTCAGGCATCCATGCTTAAGCCATTTCTGTGTTTTTTGTGATATCGTTCTAGGCTGTGATCATGCCCTGCCACATGGCCTTCCTGGTGCACATAGCATGAAGGTAGAGAAATGTATGTGACCTGAGCCTGCAAAGGAGGAAAATGAGCATGACTCGTATTCCCATGTATCAAAATGAAAATCTCTCTAAGGTCATTTTACATCCGTTGGAAAAACATATGAATTGTTAAAATGACAAAATCACACCTATCATTGGCTTTTCATTACTAGCACCTAAAGTCGTAAGTGGTATCAGGCCACATTTTTAGAAAGCACAACTAGAAGCAAAGACAGTTTGTCTTTTTTTATTTCTTTTTTCCTGGTGCGGGAAGATGGAATTATTTTTAGATTAAACAGAATCAAACCTTTTTTTTTAAACTAAATCAAAGCATATAATTCTAGACCAGAACAAGACAAATCGGAGCTGTTGATACTGATTTTCTGATTCAGCCAGTTTATCACAGTTTTGCCTGGATTAAACCCTGATATTATACCACAGTTTGCCTGTAGGTTGCACCAGCCCTGACAAGTTTGTTAGCTGGAGCATGTGTGGAAGGAAGAGGATGAAGGGAAGGAGTGAAATTAAAATGGAGCCAGAATTGCTTTTTGAATACTAGAAGTGCAGCTTGGAAGGACCTCTTGGGTTAAAACTGCAGACAAAAAGCTATGAGCAGCAATCCAGCAGTTTGGAGTCTTTCAGAGAATGAACAAATCCACCACATTTTAAATACAGAGAAAATACTAAGCAAATATGTCTCTCCAGCTTTTTTTGACCCCGTCACTTTCTTTCATCAAAGCAGCTACTAATACTAGTGTTCATATCCCTCATATAATTTTTTCCAAGGATATTTCTTAAAAAAGAGGTTGTATTTAAAAATATGGTTGAAATTTATGATTCATAGGAAAATATCAGCAGGTCCCTGTTTCAGGGTGTCAGTAGGATGGCTGCCTTTGTACTGCTGAGGTGGTTGATAACATGTAGTTGAAATCACTGCTGGCCTCCTTTGCTTATTCCTCCATTAGCTTTTATTGTCTTTGGTAATTCTGCTGATTTGAATAAATAATAATTACAGTTCAGTAATCCTTGTTATAGCATAGCCTAATTAGTCTCTGTAGCTTGCTGAAGCCTTTGAATCATGAACACAGAAATGAATTAAATACAGGATAAACATCCCCCTGCCAACAGCTTTCCCTTCAACATCATAAAATTTTTTCTCAAGGAACTATGGAAAAACATTACTGGTTTAAAAGCATTTTAACTTCTTTTCTTGTGTAACTGCCAATTCTTAACTTGTTGACATTTTTATTTTGCTCCCTTGGGTCTCACTTGGAAATTGGACCGTGTCTTGAAATGCCGATAATATTTTTCTCTTTAAATAATCTTCTCATAGGAATGATGCTGGATGCATAAAACATCTGACATACAATAGACCAGACTAAGCTCTTGTACAAATCTATTAAAGTCAATGAGTTACACCAAGAATGAATTTGGCCCAGTTCTGGAGAATAACGTGCAACCTATCAGATTATGTACAAGAAAATAGAATACCAGTGCTGCACAGCTAGACAATTTAATCCTATTTTCATTTTGGCTGAAAAGCTTCTTGGTTGCTACTTTCTATTCTGCATAGGTTTTTATGCTGCAGTCACCACCACAAGATCCAAATACCTTCCAATAATGCATTAAATATTGTGACTAACAGCTGGTACATGCTTGTTTTCTCATCTTCTCCAATGCACTAGGAAGTTCTTTTTACAATGAATCTTTACTAGGAGGAAAAGTATTTGTCCTTTAAGACTATTAAATAAAAGGAAATAGCCTTATTTACACAGAGAATCAAATACTTAGGGGGAAAACACAATTCTTTTCTATGCTTTGTAAGTACAGATTTAGATTTATAATGTTTAAAAAGTCCTTTCTGATGATGTCTCAGAAAGAACACTTTGCAGCACAAAATATATTCATAATGCCTTTCTATACCCTGAATTGTTTCAAGGCAAAACTTTGTGAGAAGAGGCCGAGTTGTTCAATGGAAATCAAAGTGGCTCACCTCCTTGCAGAAGATGCTTGGCCATTTCTGAGATTGGCAAGCTGAGAGCAAAGCAGGAGGGGGGAATTTAAGGCTCAGCTCATGGGGTGCTCAAGCAACAGCTGGAGTGGACAACAGCAGTGTGAATGTTGCCCATCTTCATACAGAATAGGAAGCAGGCAAGTAAGCCATTCACACAATGAAATCAGAAAAAAAAGAGAACTTGGGATTTGAGTGATATTCCTTATGAATGAGTAGTATACATTTCTTGGGACACAAAAAAATTTCTTCAAAATGATTAAAAAAAGGTGAAGAAATGTTCAAAAATATCATTAGTATGATGTTGCATGAAGTGACTTAAAGCCATGTGTGCATTCAAGCCCCAGGATCAGTCCTTTTGATACATCAAACATCAATCATGCTGTTGCCTGACCATCTGCATTTGGATGTTGTATTTCAAACTTAATTGAATCCTAGCAAGCACAGAAGTTGTTACTCGCTAATTTGAATTCAATTGAGTATTATCTATGCAGAGAAGCTAATTGCACAGATTTTCCATGGTCTTTATATGAAACATTTCCTTTTTTCCATTTGAGATACAAGGCTTTTGTTAGCTCTGCAGGTAACTGCAGCTCAAATTCATGCCTACCAGTAGCTTGTTCTTTATTTGTTTTTATTTTCTCAGGTGTTTATGTGAATTTGATTCCATCCTCTTTCACAGTGCTGCCAGATAACACCTATGGTTTCTCCTAACAGTTGACTCCTTGCATAAGAGCATTTCTGTGCCAGCTCTTAGATCACACATTCTCTGCAGAGTTCAGGTACTCCTGTAAGTCCCACCTCTGTTGCTGCAAAAGCTTCTGTTGGCTTTGGGTTCCCTGTGATATGATTTATTTCAGTAAGATTTTCAAAATATGGTAGTCTAAACAGAAATAACTTAGAAGAACTGGGACTCTAAAATATGAGATGAAGTTTCCCCCAAGCTAGCCCATCTTGAAAGAGTGTCCAGGAATAGTTCAAACCACTATGAAGTGTTCTTCATGGAGTATGCATCAATACCATTTATTTCATCTGGAAGTTTATGTTGAATAATTAACATACCTGAAAATTTGTGTATGTGTTCAGCTAGCAGGCAGAACCCACCTTGCTGAGAAGGTGGTCAGAAGGTAAGGAATATTTGCATCACAAAGAAAAATGAGCTAATGAAATGAAATAAGTTAGCAGCAGCAGTGGCTTTGTCTCTAGTGCTGAAAAGAAACTGTGACCTCATCTTAGCTACAAAACTGCAACTCCAAAGATGCTAGATAGCACAGAAACTTGTCCAATGACATTTGTAAGCATCCAAACTGAAATCTTGCATGTACTTCAGACAAACTGATTTATTTCAACAGTACCTGTACCCTTGAATCCTGTATTTTGTCATTGAACCAATCTGCACAATCAGCACAAACATTTGTGATAACTGCTGTCAATTGTGCATTAAAATGGGACCAGAATCTGCTGTTGGCAATGTGAATCTGTTTCTCTTCACTTCTGAGGGAGCTGTAAAAACAGAGGAACACCCAGCTCAGACCGTAAGAAAAATTCACTTTTAGCTTGATGCATTTTTCCTGTTTATTATTTTTCTCTCACTCATACTGGAAAGAAAAATACATTATTCTCATTGTGCTAAGAACTATATTGATTGTGTGTTGTAGCTATAAAGAGCCACCATTGCATCTTGCATAGTTTTTATCCCTTGTGCCTGCTGGTGGCTAAACAGATCAAATTCTTTAAAACTAACTGAATACAGAAGTATTGAACTAAAGGCAGGCGCATTTAAAGAAACAACTAAAACCCATTTTGAAAAAGAAGAGACGTAAAAAAAAAGTAAAGCAGACAGACTAAATTAGCTTTTAACCTTTGTGCTCTAGTACCTGCTTTTTGACCTGTGACTCTTCAGTGAGGTAAAAGAAAGTTTTAATCAAAAATATCCCTGTCATTTAGGCATTATAATAACCTGCAGTCTACAGGCTTTCAGGACTCGGAGAGGTGACTGCCTTTTGTTCAGCTCCTTATTCTCCATCATTTTCATCCTAAGCACCTAAGACAGAACGTTACAGGAATCTATGGGCTGATTTCTATTTGAGGAAATTAGAGAATGCTAAGCGCTGTAAATCTGTCTATTACTATCTTTAAAGACCTCCATAATGAGCAGCAGTATATCAGTGATTTAAGACTTTTCCTGTTTAAACCATCCACATTAATGAGGATCTCTACCTACCAAAATGATCTCTACCTCCAAAACCATTTTCTTTTTACATGTTCCATAAAAAAATTAATGATGAATTGTAAAATGCAAAGGAACTGTGGTCAGGTGGATAGATTTACCTTATCATAATATTATGACAGCTTATTTAGTCATTTTATTGCTTGAGCTGTGTATTGTGCCACTTCAGAAACACAGCAGAGAGCTGTAAGAATGCATGATGGCAGTTAGCACCTGTGGAAGGTGAAAATGCTTCATATTGCTGCTGTAGTCTTAAGGGGAAAGAAAGGAATGATCTAAAAAATCCCCCGAAGACTCATTAAGAAGCATTCTATTTGCACGTCTGTGTATTGTGCTAAATTTACTTGCTAATTTTGATGTCAACAGCAGCTAGCACTAAGGAAAAGCTTATGCAACATCAGAGTTTAGTAAAGTAAACATTAAAAATCAGTTTAAGGAGATAGATCACACCAGACTGTAATTACTAGTTCAAGATTACACAGGACTGTAATTAACAGCTCAGTGTTACAAACACTATCAAAAGGCAGGGGGACCCATTTACAATACAAACACTGTTGCTAGCAAGGTTTTAATGTTCTGGGGTTTTTTATCTTTTACCAGTGGTTCAAATGGCTTAGATAAGCTAGATGCCAGTAGGGAATTCTGGCCAGATTAACATTATCTACTATGTCCCAGTGAAAGATGGCTCTTAAGCTGCTGCTTAAATTCACCTCTCTAAAAATAAATTTCTTAAACATACGCTTGACAGTAGCATGTGCTAAGACTGCATTTTGTGCAACAGCACACATATAAATACTTTCCTGACTTAGATCCAGGGGGATATAATCCTCATTTTAAACCCTTTCAATCAAAGCAAATAAGAATTTAGAGTGTCCTTCTAGGTGGAATGTTATAATGTAAACCACGCTTCTCTCCAAAACAGATGCCATAAAAGCAAGACAACTATTATTCACATGTGGTCAGGCCCTACAGTGAGATAATTATGATGATTCAGGTCTGATCTCGTGTCTAAAATATTGTGAATTCCCTACCCTTAATGGAATTTATAATTACTTGTGTTTAAAAAAGATGGCAAGGGATACCGGTCTTAACAGAGGGGCACTGTACTTATATAAGCTGGATAATAAATTTGCAATGAGAGTGGAACTCATCAAAGGAAAGACAGCTAGAGGCTAGCTGCAAGCTTATCTAATGTAGTAGATTCTGCAAAACTCAAATTCAAACCAATATTCCAGAGGCAGATGCTGACCCTAAGGGATTCTTCTCAATAAGAAGGGCTAAGGCTCAACTAGAAATCAGATTGGCAAAGTCTGTGAAAGATAACAAAAAATCTTTCTATAAATATGTAAATAATAAAAGGAGGACTAGGGAGACCATACAGTCCCTATTGGACGCAGAAGGAACAACAGTGACAGGAGATGAGAAGACTGAGGTACTTAATGCCTTCTTTGCCTCAGTCTTTAATTGTAAAGAAAGTTGTTCCCTCTGTGTACAAACCCTGGAACTAGAGGAGCAAAACGAGGCTCCCATGATCCAAGAGGAGGTGGTCAGAGCCTTGCTAGCCTGCCTAGACACCCACAAATCTATGGGGCCAGATGGGATTCACCCAAGGGTATTGAGGGAGCTGGTGGATGTGCTGTCCAAACCCCTTTCCGTCATCTTCCAACAGTCCTGGAAGAGTGGGGAAGTTCCGCTGGACTGGAGGCTGGCTGATGTTGTGCCCATCTACAAGTATGGGCTGAAGCGCTGGCAGTAGAAGAGAAACTATTCACTGTATATGTAGATCTCCATTATAAGTAAGGTCCAGTTCTTGTGTAGGTTCAGGTTATGGAAGAGGAATAACTGAGCAAGACAGAACCCATGAGAGTGGGCAGTGGGAGGTGCCCAATTAACTGCTTCTGCTTGTATGGTGCAAGTCACTGATTCTAAATTACATCATTTTTTCATTGCAGCATTTGCATGTGTGCATTGCTGCATCATGCTGAAGCTTTCATACTTAGAGTTTTCCATCACTGCTTACTCAGAGGTAGCACCATTCAGGTGGACAATGAGGGGCATGGTTTAGTGTTTGATAGGAATGGTTGGACTTGATGATCCAGTGGGTCTCTTCCAACCTGGTTGTTCTATGATTCTATGATCTGACTTTAGCTGTTCATGCCTGTGTCGTCTCTCCACTTAGCTACAGCTGCTTGATGCAGCTGGGGAGGTGGCTGTTAGTGCCTGAGAAACCTTAGTTCATGATGGGGCTGTGCTAATACAGCAGATCCCCTTGGCAATCTGAATTTTACTTTCCTGCTACTCTCTGCTGCCTTCCCTAAAAAACTATCTGAAGTGCTGGATTTCCAGGTTTACCATTCATACATGCCATGGTTTATGCTAACTGGGAGTTTATGCAAATCCAGTTTGTTGAGCACAACTTTTCCAGCACAATGGAAGTTTCCCAGAGCAGAACGGAGTGGGATACAGACCCTTCCTCATACCTCCGTCTGGGGTCTAACAAGCTACTCTGGGAAGGCACCTTCTCATCCATTCTTCACTACTGCAACTGCAAGTGGTATTTCTTTGACTTCGTCATCTTTAATGTTACCATATTCTTACATGCTACATTTATGTTTTAAGGGCATGGTGGGTTTTCATTTTCACCTGCTAGCTCATAGAATGGTTTGGGTTTGAAGGGACCTTAAAAATCATCTAGTTCCAACCTCTCTACCGTGGGCAGGGACACCTCCCACTGGATCAGGTTGCTCAAAGCCTTATCCAACCTGACCTTGAACACTTCCAAGGATGGGGCATCCAAGACTTCTCTAAGCAGCCTCACTGCCCTCACGGTAAAAAATTCTTCTTAATATCTAGTCTAAATCTTCCCTTTTTCATCTTAAAACCGTTACTCCTCATCCTATCCCATTCCCCTACTTGGAGAAAAATGAGAAAAACCTATCAGTGGCCTCAATAACATCAGGCACTTCAGGTGCTGCTGGAAGACACAACATGATGTGATGTGCTGGAAAGCAGAGGGCTTTCTGCACTGGAGGAAGACATATGGCCTGTCACTGACTATTTCTCCATTCAGAAATCCTGAAGTGATGGGGACCAGAGGATTATTAGCACCAATACTTGCTCTCTTGGTATGCTAGTCTTAATTTTTGTTCTCTTCATGTTATCCTATTGCATTCCCTGAAAAAGCTCGTGCCATAACACAGCTCAGATAGATCACCCGTCCTATCTGTAACTCTGCTTATTGAACATAAATATCTCTGGTTTACAATTAAGGTACTGTAGTGGGACTAATAACAGGAGCTTCCAGCAAAACGAACTCCTGAAGCTTTTGCCAGCTTGGGGAATTCAAAAGCCAAGTTGTACAACAAAGCAACTGGAAGAAAAAATGCTCATGAAAGGCTCCTTCAACAGCCATATTCATATATTTTAAAAGGACTATATAAAGTTGAAAGAAAAGTTACATACCTGAAGAATTTTTACTTACTGTTTGCTATATGCAATAGATAAATTCTTAACTCAAAAGGATTTAAAATATACTAACAACACAGCTTTGATCTGATTTTTTTTAGCTTTTCTCTATTCCTTCTGATATTTAATGGTGGAAACAGAGGCTTTAATTATGACTTGCCTACAGATAAGATATCTATCGATATTTTTTTCACAAGCTTACTGGTTGGGATGTCTGCACTGGGGGAAGAGGGAAAAACTCATTGTCCATTGTGAAGACTGAGCTGTATTATCTATGCAAAAAAATAATAGATGCATGAGTCCAGAAGATTCTCACTTACTTCAGAAACTTAAAAAAGGCAAATATACTGCCATCTTTTTGAATACACTTTTTTTTCAGACCAACCACATCTGCTTTTACTGTGTCCTTTAATGCTTGAGACTCTGCATGGTGGCTTCAAATGACTTATAAAATGTAATTTTCACATTTTTTTGTTTTCAGTGATTTCTTAATACAATATAAACTGTTTGCCAGAAACAATCCTTCTCTGTCAGACAAAGGCACAAAAGTAAACATCCCTTGATTTGTCCTTGGGAGCAGTTGAACGAAAACCTTGTCAACAGGAAATTCTTTTTACTGCTGAAACACTTGGTTATCAAATAAAACTTAGGTGATTTTTCAGGACCATGCAATTCCTATAGTATATTATTTCTGGTAGATTTTTCCATTTATGCTTTTCACTTTACCTTGGCTTTTCCCTTTACCATAAAAAATATTGAAATTTTCAACAGTTCAGAGACAAAATTGTGGTGAGAGCACTGGTTAGCCATGTGCCCACCTTCAGTATGTACATCTTGAATGCCTGGCTGGTTAATGCAAATTTTTTTCTTTTCTCATTTTTCTTTTCTTTGAATAATTTCCCACATTTGTCTTCTTTGTTTATGAGATTATATATATATATTTTCACATGAGTTAGGATCAAAAGTCATACTAATATCCCAGATGTAGTATATCTACATTTTTTCCCTTAATGACAAGGCCCATCATGCTGTAGAAGAAAATTAGCTTGCCAGGATTTGCTCTTGATTAAGCTACTCCCTTATTCCTTGAGACTTTTGAGCATACAGGTGGCTTGATCAGGGGAACCACAGAGAGCCGACCAGTCAGTAACCCCCCTGCTCCTGCCAACTGCACCTTTAAAAAATAAGCACACATACACATTTTCTTCTTCTCCCTGCTATTTCTCCCATCCTTCCTGAATTTTTGAAGGGGACTATCTATATATCTGAGGTAGTTTCATCAGGATCATTAGCCTAGGAAAAGCTCATCTGATGTGCCTAACTGGAAAGCCTCCAAATTAACCAATGACCAGCTCACTTTTTCTTGCCTCCTTTTGCCTGTTACTGGTACTAACTTCACAAGCCATTTGCTCACTACTGACCTATCCTTAAGGAAGACTGATGCAAAAAGTCTCATTCCATAAGACTGTCTAATTCAAGATGAGTTCTGAATTTGCATTAGCTTCCACCACCCTGTTTTGTCTCCCCACTTTCTCTGTTTATTATTACACATTGTTGTCCCACGGAGGGACCATCTTCCCACTTCCTTTTGCTTCCATGCAGATGCTGCCCTATTCTTCCAAGTACCAAAGTGCTGGAGCAACACCCGTGTTATCCTATTTGCTCTATCTTGGTTTAGAAATCACCACTGAGGAGCCTGAGAGGAGGTTTGATATAGTGTAGTCTGGAAGTCAGATCACAAGGAAGAGTAGTGCTGGTGGCGCAGGCTGATGAGACAGCCAGCCACACAGATGGCATAGGATTCATACCTTACTCTTCTCAAGTTATAATGTCCAGAAACCTAGATGCCCTGGATGCATCAAAATTGTAATTATTTTTTTTCCTAAGAATAATCATGGACAATGCAGATTGATTTGCCCCAATCCTACAGATCCTTAAACAAATATTAAATCCATGCACAAATGTGCCACGCAATACTGAAGACACGCCAACCCAATTGCAATCCACAACATGGTTCGAATTGCAAGCATCTGTCATGACTCTACTGAGACTTTTCAAAGAGGTATCAAGTGAAAAAAATAAACAAGCACCAAATTATTTCCAGGAAATGGCGACTTCTGTGACAGTGCTCTGCAAGCAGGGAAAAGCAAAGTCTAAATTAATTGTCCCAAGTATTCAATTTGAATTAGTCAATCAGGTATATGTATAGGATGTAGACTAGTGATTGGAGTGTTGTGTCTTGTGCAGAACAGAAGGAAGTATATAAAAATGACACAAGAAGTCAAATGGAAGGAGCAGAACATGACTGCAATATTTCCTTAAAAAAACAGCAGTGAGGCCACCAAGGGCAGCAGAGGGAGACTGGGGAAGGAGAACTAAGGGTCTGGCAGCAGGGAGGGATGCCAAGAGCTGCTTGTTCAGTACCAGTTGTGTGCAGGCCATGTGGGAGAGGATCAGTGGCCGCAGGAGCCACCAATGTGAGTGCAACCAGCTTACAGCTTTAATAGTCCTGCAGTGCAGAAGGTAAAGGTACAGTGGCCGGTTAAGGAGAAAACTCCCACTGAGCCCAGCATTGCAACTGTGGGTTAGTGCTACACAACCAGTGCACAGTAGCAGGGGGAAAAAGCCTTTGTGCAACACAAGCCAATTATACTGGATAAATGCATGGTATGCTACATGCTGGGAATGAATGTCCCCGTTCCTCTTGATCTTATTGGGAGCACATGGCTCCTTCCCTTGCTGTCATGTAAAAAGCACACCCATACTACCCACAAGGCTCTTCTTCCCTATTCTCTCTTTGATGCTAGCTCAGATCACTCTGTAGGTTTTCCCAGAGGTGTTTGGCACCAAATGGTTCATTTATATATCCTTGGTCAAGGAGACAGCTGTGATTTCAGACAAGCAGGCACAGCTGGCAGGTAGTATCTCTCAAGAACATCTCTAAATGTCATTGTTGTTCAAGGCCTGAAAGATGTAGACTTCCTGGTCCTCCCCACCTGGTTGCTATAGGGATTGGCATACAACCAGATGATGTCAAGGTAATCCAGGCAGGCATCTTCCTGCTCCTGTCTGAGGCTCAGACCCAGACCAAAACACCAATGGCTCTAACAAAACTAATCACTGAATAGTTTGCATATTGAATAATGCGTCAATGTTAGGAGGAACAGGTTTGCATCCTTTTGCGATTCATAAGCAGCTTCCGATATTGTCTGTATTTAAGGAGGAGGAGAGCTGAATTTTAGCTCTGCACAGTATCAATAATCCAGGTCTAAGCTTTGTTTATTTATCTCTTTGGAGGTTCCAGCAATGCTGGCTGAGTACTAAACCCTCATCACTTTAGATACCTAAGAAAGCTGCCCCTTCTTCCAAAGTGTTTTTATTGTGATTTTATTGATACAGTTCAACAAAGAAACAAAGAATCAAGCTCTCTCATTTGTTCAGGTAATGCATTTGATTTCCTAAAATTATGCACAAGGCTGTCAGGATAAAACAGGGGACACATCTGAAATTCTGATGTGGTGAAACTGAGGCTGAAATGAAACTTCGTGTTTTCATTTCCCATGGAAAAAAGAAAAGCCTATATTTTAATTTGAGCTTTTACTTCTAGATAGAGGGAAAGATAGTACATCTTCACCTTGTTCCAAGGATGGTTGATGCTCAGCTAAGAGTGGCTTTAGCCCACAACCATGCTTCAAATCTACAAGCCTAGAGTCTCACAAGACCTGGAAACTGGAAAGCTTACCTGTTCTGGGAGATCTCTGAGTTTAGTAGAGAAAAAGGAAGTAAAGTGTGGCAGATGAGATTTCGCAATTTAAAAAAGAAGCCAGTGCATTTGTTCTATATCTTACCATAACTACACCAAAGGCTTATCCATTCAAAATGAAAATTATACCAGTGACCACATCCTGGTTAATGTGAATAAACCTTCCTATTCAATCCACAATATGGCATATGTGATACCACCCTGTGATATGTGCTCCTACACAGTCCAGCTGTGCCTGAAGCCAGCAGAGCAACACAGCACACTCCCTCTTTGTAGTCTCCTGCCAAAAGAAGGAATAACTCATGCTGGGGGAGCTTGCATTTGCCAGGCAGCTGCATATCCCCGTGCACACGTGGGCGTGGATCGCACTCACGTCCCCTGCACATGTGTGTGTGTATCATAACCACGTCTCCTGCAACCAGAGCCTACCGCCACCTCTCTCATAGCATGAGGGACAACCTACAGCTTGCAGCCTTCAGAAGAGACAAACGCTGGTGGGCTCAGGTTTTAGAAATGCCTGTACTAAGGGTTTCCTTGCAAGAATGTACTTCTCTAAATGATGAATTAGCCTTGTATTTTTAATAAGAGTCAGTGGGCCAGGTCAGACAATGTAGGGCTCCAATACAAAATCTGTACTCCCAGGTACCTTCTGGCTGCTACCTGGAGTGCTCCCTCATACACACTGTCGTTTTATTTTAAAAATATGTGATTGAGTGATCATCTAGAAATTTGCCTAGATTTTCTTTATTTTTTTCCAGTCTTCCTTTACACAAAATACTTAACATTTTCATGCAGTAAACATTTGTCCTATTTGGTTGAAATACTGTGAAATATTATCACATACTCACCTTCAGTCTATTTTTCAAACTGATCCGATGGATAGCAGGAATGAAATCTGAAACACCTCCATATCCAGGCACTGAGAAATATGCTTATCATGACAAATCTTTACTGAAAAATTAAATTTTTATTGAGTGAAATGATTGCTTTTACATAAATACTTCAATATGTCAGATAAGAATAGTTATACTTTTGCCATTTGCTACCATGTTATAGTTTCCGTGTCTGCAAGATTGTGTTGTATTTCATCATTCCACTCCTGAAATAAAGACAAACAAAAAGAATACTTTTCTTCATAAAACTAAAAGATGAACTATAGAAGGCAAAGTTACAGCAATCAAACTCCTTTCATAAACTCACATTACATTTAGTAAGCCTCAAGCTGATCTGGAATTTAAACCCAGTGAATTTTGGGAGACAAAGTATAAAGTAAAGCAATATATAATTAAACCTTATTTTTTTCAGTTTGTTAGATCAAGAATTACACCCTATGATGTGTCAATAATTCACTGGAGCTTGCACATATATATTTCACCTGTTATTATTGCACCTGTCATATATTATTCTACCTGTCCTCGTGCATTGTTTCTTCAATCCCTTGTCTTGTTGTCTTGCATTCAGCTCTTTGTCCTCTCCACCCTAGCCCTATTATGTTATTAAGCCTCTTTTTTTCTTTTTCTTTTATTTCCAAGTTTCATTAGCTACCTGCATAATTCATACAGCCTTACTGACCTGGTTTTATTTATCAGGTTTCATTACCAAACCAAACACAAAAAATCATCAGAGATTAGCAGCTCACCCCGGAAGCGCCACAAGATTCCTGAGTTTTGGACTTAGAATTTTATCCTCTGCTGAGAGAAAATGAGTCCTATCTAGTTTTAATGCAATAACAACAATGTTGTTTTACAGTCACTCAGCTTTTCTAAGTAAAAGCAGGAACAGAGATGGAACAGTGAGGCAAAGTACATCAACGTGAAGAAGGGCAGCAAGGTGCTGAGCCCCTAGCTCAGCCCTGGGAGCCGAAGGCAGAGACTCCCAACCTTTTCCCTAACTGGCAGTATGAAGGACTAAATGTAAAGGACTCAGCCTCTAAAAGACATTATTATCTTTATCTGCCAGCATCTCCTCTTCTTGGAATGAAGAAGAAAACTATGAAAAAGGCCAGAGACCTTGGGGAAATAAAAGATTAAGTTAAAAAAAGAGTATTCTTGCAACAAAAAGCTCTAGACTGTAGTTTGGGACTGCTGCAGTGAGTGGATGAGGTAGGCACACCACTATGGCAGAGAGAGAAGGCATCTTACAGTGCTTGCTGATGAGTAGCTGCTCAGTCCAGCAATGTCAGGCCATGTGCTGGATAGAGCTAAAATCTGTACAGTTTATGCCAAGATCAAATTACATATTCTTCTGGAATGTACCATCTCCTGCACCTACATGAACTGGACAATTTAAGGAGGCAGATTAGAATGCATGGGATAAATACACATTGGCAACTTTATCAAAGTACATGTTTTTCCCCTCCATATGATGCATGATACACAAACTAACAATAGTCACAGGTAACACCTGAGAGTTGCTGTTAAGACAATATTGATGACAAACTGATTTCAGCAGTCATGGGAGTACAGATGCTTACATGTTCACACAACTTATTAACAAATGACACTAGTTAGAGCCAATTTCTGAGTGCTTTACTCCACCTCAGAGCAAAAAAGAAGTAACAGTAGAAAAGGTTCAAGAAAGCGCAACAGATGGTGTCAAGCATGGGAAAGTTGCTGTCTGAGGAGAGATCAAATTAACTAGGATCTTCATCTTGGAAAAAAGGCAGCTGAAGAGAAGTAAGAAGGATAAAATCATGACATAAATATTTCTAGAGGCCAATGAAGTTCTGAGGGGTGAGGAGGAAACAATGTGAAGTCACACCTTGGAACTGCTTTTCTTATCAGAAAAGGTAGGGGACATGTAACTAGAATCTTAGCAGTTTGTAAGACAAAGGAGACCTTTTACACAAAGTTAAATTATAGAACTTGCTGCTGCAGGATTCTATAGATGCCAAGACTATAAATGGGTTAAAAACAACACTAAAGGAATCCAAAGAAATCCATAGGCAAGAATCAAACCCAGACACAACTTATCCCAAAGACACAAATTATATTTCAAGAAGTCTCCAAACTGCAGATTGCCATAAATGAAGAGGTATACTGGAAGCGCACCATCCATTTGGGCTGTTCATACATTTGTTTACATGGATCCACCATGCTCACTGTTAGAGAGACCCTTCTTGAACCAGCAGATCATCCACCCGACCAAGTTTCAGCTTCTTATTACAAAGCGCAGTACCACTTCTTTAAGTATCTTTTTAATACAAAATCATGTGAAGTCCCTCTGTCTACCTTGGGTCACGCTGCTCTTTCTTGTCATTTGAGATAGGCAGAAGATTATCTAATGTGTTGTAATTAAACCAGCAATGCACTGTTTCAGTTGTCAAGACATGAGTCACCTTTTCATGCACAGATTTGAATTCAGCAACAGTTACAAAGGCATCTTTTGAAACTCTTCTCCTTAACGCTAGAATGAATTTTTCTTCTGAGCTAAGCTGTCAGCAAAAAATGCTCTGCAGTGAGTGGCAATCAATCCAGCCTTCTCTCTTAACGAGTTAAGAGTTTTGACACAGCATGGTTCTCACACAGACATTTGCTTGTGAAAAGGACATTGAAACACTTTAAAAGCGGAGTTTTATCAAAATCATCCACTTTCAGAAAGAAAAGCTCTGTCTAAAGAAGTAAGCTGTTTACCTCAGCACCTCTTGAAATTTCAGTAATATTGCCATGCATGTGATTAGGAAGAAGTATTTCTTCAGTTTCACTTGACATTTTTCACTCCCTAATGTAGAAAGAAGTGTTAGCCAGGACTTGCCAGGAAATATGTCCATGGGTACACGGCACACCATCTCTGTGAAGTATTAGCTGGTTGCTTATTTCTTGCATTACTTGAACAACAAGGATTATGAATTATTTGGCTACAGTATGAAAATCCCAGATTTCATAAAAGTTAAAACAGTGGGCACAGAATACAGGTATTATATTATGCAGAAGAAAAAAAATGGGTAAGTACAAAGAAAACATCTTAGCAAAGATGCTTATTAAACAGCTGAACAGTCCCTTGTGGGAAGAGAGGGAGGCCTCATCACCTGAGATATTTAAAACCAGACCAAACAAAGCATTCATCTATACAGGGGCAGAAGAAATGGATGAAATTACTTATTAGGCTTTTTTTCTACCTATCTCTGGTTTTTATGATTTAATAATTTTTTTAAAATGCAGACCCCATTTGGATAACACAAAAAAGAGGCAGAAATACAACAAAAGGATTTTTAGTTGTAGTGTTGCACAATGAAGCTTGATTTAAGATTAAATTTATGCTAGCAATTCAGACTGCAAGATGACTTTTCTTTGTTGAATGTCTAGCACTGAAAGCTTTGCTGCTGCTGCATATGTCTCTAAAAAGATGATTTACCATCCCCAGGCTGGGGAGTTATTCTCTGTGCCAGAACTCTTTATAAGCTGTGATAGTTCAACTTTTGACACGGGGAGTTGATGCAAAAGGCAGAATGGTGCTTTACAGAAAAGCAGAGGAGTATGGGGTTTGTGCTTAAGTCCTGGCAGACTTACAAATTCCCTCAGGAGTCTCCAGGACTAAATATTTACTGATGTCACTCAAAGGATAACATCCAATCTGTAAGTATGAAAGTAAAAGTAGACCCTCAGAATAGTCTCTTTCCATTGCTATGAATGTTTTAAAATGATTTAAAAATTCTCAGTTCTTCCTCCCATTTTCTTCCCTTGAAGGCATAGTTCTACTTAAAACATAGCATACTGTCTTGCTTTTGTAGGAATATGAAGAAATCTGGAAAAAAAACCCTGAGAAATCTTAGGGCAGTTGCACCGAGCCTGTTTAAGAGTGAAACACATTGGACTTTTCACTACAGCCATCGTCCACACAGGAAGGTGAAATCATGACGTACAAATGCTGTACATGAAATCAAGATGCACACCTGAAGTGAACTGTCACAGAGGTTGTGAAGAGGAGGGTGTCGAATCATGGATCCTCAAGCTTAGGACAGCCTCTCACTAACTTTGACTACCCAAGACAAGGCAGGATGTTGCCATGTGTTTTCCTTGTTTTTAAATAAGGAACTATTTTAACAACCTCCTGCCATTTCCCCTCTGCACCCTGTTCTCTCTCACATCCCGACTGCAATTTGCCATCTTTTCAGGTAGTAATCTTGTTCATAGAATCACAGAATCATAGAACAACCAGGTTGGAAGAGACTTACCGGATCATTGAGTCCAACTGTTCCTATCAAACACTGAACCATGCTCCTCAGCACCTCATCCACCCGTCTTGTTGTGCAGCTTGTGAGCTGCAAACTCACTGTAGTAGAAAATGTTTCATTTCTAAATACTGTGTGCCTACAGTTCCATAAAGCCTTGTCCCAGCAGAGGAGGCACAAAAGTAATAGGAAAAAACCCCTATGTATCTACTTGTACATATGCACACATATATATGCATAAAATGAGTGTCCAATGAGTGGACAAAAAATTAATTCAAAAGAATTGAATCACACCCTGGAAATTGTTAGAATTAGAAAAAACAGTGGTTTTGTAACCTAATAAGAGGAATTGCCTCAAACGCAACACCATCCACCTTCCTGTGAACCTCCTCTCTGCTCTCCACAGCTTCTCTGCTACAATTCACCCCCACATTTGTGAATCCACGAGCCCTGCTTTCCATGTAATCCACCCTCTATTAATCTCCTTTTAGGCTCTGGGTTCAGGCCAGGCTTGCAGGAGAGCTTCACCCCTCACTGACTCCTGCTCAGAGCACGGTCCAGCCCAGCATATCCTCCTGTGTTGTGCCCATCAACTACTACTACATAATTCTGCCCCAGCTCTCAAGAGATGCCACTGTATTATAGCATTAGGTGAGGATATGGTTTGCATCCATAGGATTAAGCAGGAGTTAAAAGCAAAAAAAAAAAAAAACTCATTTGACTACATTAATCCTGTAGCAATGAATTTATAACACTCTGTACCCAGTTGAGGCATGTGTCCAGGCAAAGCAGGAATAAAATTCTACTGAAAGGGAATTGCAGGCAGTATTTATGACTGCAAGAGCCATTACTCTCCAAGGAGAGAAAAAAGTCACACAAAGGCAAGGAAGTTCAGGCAGGAAGGTATGCAGGACTTGATTCTAGCCCCATTTGCAATGACTTCAGTAGACTTATTCCACTGAAGAGGGCACGAGAGTTTTCAGTTCTAAGTCTTAAGGATGGTGGAGGATAAAAATAATGAAAGAGTAATATCTGAAGTTCTTCTAGTCTCAGTCACACAGCAAACATCATCTCCACAAATAATTGAGATTTAGACCTTCTAGCAATTCTCAATGGCCATATTATAAGGTATATAGGATTTTTATGAGGCCAAAGCTGTAATAATGTGTTCTGGCTGAGCAGAAGAATGGCTATACAATCAATATGGTTTTGCACGCTCGCATTTTTGAGTGGATTAGTATCGCAGCACAGTCTAAAACAGCAGCATAAATTCAATGGTCTGGCAGCCTTAAAAGTAGTGAAGTATAATAACAGGCGTGTTTATTTGTGCTGTGATATGTGACTGGTACCACAGTAGTCTTGCGAAGATTAGGCACTGCTTTAAAACCGTGTACAAAATAGTAAGTGCTGGAGCTAAGACATTCTTCATTAAGAGAAAACCAACAGGAAAACACAGCAGGTAGCACTATAGACATGTGCAGAGGTAATACATATATGTCACACATTTGCAAAACCTACTTCCTCTGTTAAGTAGCCCTTTATTAGAGACACTATATTCAGACAATTTGAATAAATCCCAAAACATGTAAATCCCTAACACTACAAATATGTCTTTTCCTGAAGTTATGAGATACTATAAAACCATATAACTTTCTGTTTTTCTTGGGTTTTGACACGATTGTTGTGGGACACTTAAAGTTTATGAGTTCACAGAAGAGTCAGACCTTGGAGTATACCAGAACTGGAGATGATACCTCTGCTAACTATATGTATGTGCTTTGTCACAAACATTAAAACCAATTACTTTGGAACAGTGAATTCTAGGAATTCTGAAATTGTTTTAGTTATAGTTCTTATCAAGTCATTACAGAAAAGTCTGAAACATTTCCTTTACTCATTCAGTACATAGCTCCATAACTCCATACACTAGAAAACTATATTTTCGCTATAAGTTTTCTTCCTACATATGTGTCTATACATATATACATACACATATATATGCACTACCATAAAATGAGTGTCAAGAAAAGCAGGACTTCTACATTTCAACATTTCTTCCTATGCCTGCAGTAGGAATGAAACTCTAGATCCCATCTGAGCCATCTACAGAAACTGGACCAGTTTGACTTCAAATCCCCTTGACAAACACAAAAATCACGTACTTTCCCATTGGCATTTTTCATTCTTACCAAAGTCAGTTTGCTCTAAGAATATATTGTTAGGCCATATATTGAGTCTTCATGCAACAACCCCCCCCCTCCCCCACTGCCTTGAAATTACTAACTGTTGTACCTGACCTAAAATCCATGCTTGCACTGCTCAATTTTTTACCCTGCTTTGCACAGGATAAGGACTTTGCAGCTGTGGTGTTGACTAGACCTAGTTATACACATAAACATTAAGTACTTATTATTATTGTGCTCTTCCAGTAGTTCAAAACTTAGCCTCAACCATGCAACACGCAAACAAGTTTTATAGGGCCTGATTGTATTTGTGGAACTGTAAATCATCAGTAATTCCTCTGAAGTCAGCTAATCAAGACATGATAATTGCCACATCTAGAGTGCTATCAACTCACAATCGTGACAGAAAGAGTTCAGGGTATTAAATATTTTGAAGGACTACACGTTAAACAGAACCCTTCCCAAAGTTATAGTACCTCTTTTCAATGCTCATCCTGTTAACTCAGAAAGAAAAAAACCCCAACAGTTAATCATTTCAGATTTTTTTCTGAAATTTGTGTTAGTGATTGAAGGCCCTTTTGCTAATGGTTGGGAATAGAAGTCTGTCTTGATAGCTGAAGTCACATAAGCCATATTCTCCACTGTAGCTACCACAGAGTAGATGTGCATGAAGTTGACCAGGATATTTGTTGGAGGACTAATGGTTTGGAAATGTGGTTTGCTGGTGGAAACGCTGGGAGGGAGGGTTAAGCATAACAGAACACAGCTAGAAAAGTCTGCAGAGCTCTGAACCATGGTGTGGCTGGGTTCCTGGAAGTACTCACTAGCAGGAGTATCTTAGAGGAAGCTGCTACTATATAGCAAGTAAAATGGACTTTTGTTTGGGGAAAGTGTTTTGGAGACATTTTTAGCATGGTGAGAAAAAGATTTCTCACATTGCAGAATGCAAAAAATAAGTAAACGTTGGTCTCCCACAAATATTTTTGCTATAACAAGAACTGAAAAAAAGCAATGATAGCTTGTGTTATCCTTCTTATAATATTAATTAGGAAAGTGGTGTAATTTGCTATAAATGATAATGAATGAATACCAGCAGATATTCCAAAATGTCTCATGCTTCGCATGAAGAGATGCCATACTTCAACCTGGAAAGTGCCTGTTGTACTAATTTCTTTGAGGGCGGACCCGTCGCCTTGACTGACATGATCAAGTACATAGAAAGTCAAAAGTCTACTTGTTTGAATAGTGGCAGCAGCGGCAGGCACCAAGTTTGGCAAGTTTGCTTTATCCATTTCTACAACTTGGCCTTTTAAAATCAGCATGTAATTTTTATTTCTATTATTAAGCTTAAAAAAAGAGGGTAGGAATAAAATTAAGTAGAAGAAAAGGACCATATAACTGAGGACACTGCTCCCATTTAGTGGGATAGACAGTAATAAGAATAAATAAGAATACAAAGACAGGATAAATCAACTATGCTACACATGTGCCATTACATCTTATTTTACTGTATTTGTTATCAAGATGACATGCAGTCTAGAACTTCATGGCAAACACACTGACAAAAGCCATAAACCATGAGAATAACAAGGCTTGAAGGAACAAGGCTTACAAAGACAACCCCAAGGGTGACCTTCTTAGATACTAGTAAATAAATCCCTAAAGGCAAGGAACTAAAGTACAGCAACCCTAGCAACCACACTAGCACCCGAATTGAGGTCTGGAAGAGCAAAGATGTACAGTTCCACACCGTCCAGTTGTGGGACACAGTTGCAACAGAGTCAAAACTTGTAGGCCTGTAAAATTCCACCACAGGGGTTGAGTTCAAAGTCTGGGGACTTTCTCTTTGTACTTCCATGATTGTTATAACCAGGCAATTAGAAGAGGTGTGTGAAGGGCTAACCAGAGACGCCAACCTTTTGGGAGTCAGCAACAGTTCTGTTGGGTTGTCTGGTAAGCACTTCTTTCCCCTTCCCCCACAAGCTAAATTCAGAAGGATGTTGTTGTCATCAGGAAGACTACTAACCTCATCGTCGGGCAGGCATGTTTCAAACCTGCAAAATGGGCATACTATGACTCCTTGTGGGGAATCACCGAAGTCTATTATCTTGCAAAGGCATTTGGCACATACCCTGTGACAACATTCCAGCACTTTTGGTTTTCTCTGTCGCAGGTTATAGCGGTTGTAACAGATTTTGCACTCAAGTTCATCTGAGCTTTGGGTCTCCACAGACTCCTCTGGTAGTTGACTGGTCATTTTTTCTGATGTTTTTTAGACTTGCAGAAAGAGGAGTCAAGGGACAAAGAAGCCCCTTTGGCTTATTTTAGAGCTTTTTTCCTGATGATCATATAACACATCTCAAACAGGAAAAGACGAGATGACACTGTTGAAAACCATCAGCAGGCATCATCCATTTTCAGCTTCTGCTAGGGATTGTGCACTGTGATTCCTTTACTCTGAGCCAGGCATCCATCTGAAAAAGACAATATGGATTTTTTTGTGGAAGAAAAGAAAAACCTGTAGCAGGTGGAAAATGCAAGTTTACTTTTTACAAGCTTAGCTTCCTCTGCTATAAAACTACCTCTTAAGGCAGTTTTTTCCTGTGACACATGTGCCTACATAGCAGTTGTACTGACAAAACTTTCTGTCATACTCAACACCTTTTGTTTAGACTTGCAACTCTGACTGGTTCAGCCCATGAAGTTCTCAGCAGAAGTTGCAACCTAATCACTGAACTGTGACTGTTTAAACCCTGGTTTCCTAAGGAAATCAGACCTGACCCCTGGAGCTTTCTATCTTTCTGGTAATGCATGAACCTGCTGTCCAATTTCAAACAAATCAGCAAAGAGGCAGAAGTACCAAAGATAACAAAAGTTCTACAAAAGTCATGAACGCTGGAAGCTGGGTAGAGGAAAGGCATTTATGTCTCTAATATTCTATGACTACCATTTATCCTGGAGGGCAGTTGTCAGCCAGCACACACCTAGCCTCTGCTCTGAACAGACATAGAGGAGGGCAATACAGGTGGATGCTGGTGATACTGTGGGGAAATAGAGCACTTTGGGGTGTCTAGTGGGTACGGAAGACCTAGGTCAAATTTGCAAAAGTTAAGGCTCTTAATTTTGCTGCTTGTGGAGCAGCTCATTTCTCTGTCTCCACCTAGCTGCTGGAAACAGATTACAAAAATGAGAGTTCTTTAGCTTGCAACAAATGTCTTCTTTCAAGTGTGGATGCTAGAGTGAGGCTGACATGTCTCTCATGGGCATTTGCCAGATGCACTGTCTTTCAAGTGTTTCATGGCTGTAACAGCCGTTTCACACCTCAGATAAGAAAAAGCCTGCAGCATGCTTGTGCTGCTGTGCTCCCATTCTGCCATCAGACCTGTCAGCCTCACTTAAAATAATGTATTGTTGTATTTTGTAATTGTGCACTTTCACAACTTCAGGAAACAGTCCATGTATAATAAACAAAACATTAACTGGGACCATGTACTCTGGGGACCAATAATTACCAGCATTTACAAAAGCAGCTCTTTCAGCCTGAAGATAAAAGCTTCCTCCAGATTCAGGCATAGGCTTGATCACAGAGATGGGTGTGGTGTTCCATATTGCAGGCTTTCAAACTCATTCCATCACTGCTAGAGCAGCAAGAAATTTGCCGCAGTCAAATGATGGGGGTCAGCACTTTTGTCCAGCTGCCTCTTGAATTATCAATAACTATCAGGCACATGTGATATTAAAAAAATGGCTTATTTCAATAAACTTGTTTCCCAACAATTAATTTTAGTAAATGTTTGATTCCTTTGATTTGGCAGGCTGAGAGAGTTGGGGTTGTTCAGCCAGAAGAAGAGAAGGCTCTGAGGAGACCTTATAGTGACCTTACAGTACCTGAAGGCTCTGCAAGAAATCTGGGGAGGGACTGTTTACAAAGGTTTGTAGAGATAGGACAAGGGGGAATGGGTATAAACTGGAGAGGGGCATATTTATGCTAGACATAAGGAGGAATTTCTTTACTATGAGAATGGTGAGACACTGGCACAAGTTGCCCAGAGAAGTTGTGGCTGCCCCATCTCTGGAGGTGTTCAAGGCCAGGTTGGATGGGGCCTCGGGCAGTCTGATCTAGTAGGATGTCCCTGCCCATGGCAGGGGGGTTGGAACTGGATGATCATTAAGGTCCCTTCCAACCCAAACTATTCTATGATTCCTTTCCCTTTTCCTTGGGAAGGTTCTACTCTCTCCTAGCATTGAGACCTTCGTCCTTTTTTTAAAGAATCAGGCAGGAAGTTCTCTCTTCTAAGCAATGTGCTCCTTCTGTCAAAACATTTTACCTACCAGCCATCAGACACAGTAAAGTCTCTTTCATGGGCCTCTTGTTCCTACTGCGCTTTAAGGTTTTCGCATTCCTTCTTAACCTTCGACACAATATAGCTTCTGCAAGTAACATAATTCCTAAAACTCACCTCTTGGATTTTAAAACAAAGATGTCCTACTTCAGAAAGTGCAGTGATGAAAAAAAGCACTACAACATAATTAAAAACCCCCAATATTTCTCAAAGAATTTATAACAAACATGGTTCCCTTCCCATTCACTTTTTTTAATGTTGTTTTCCTGCCTCTTCCAACTTCTTTCTTTCATGCTTTAAAAGTTTTCCTCTCTGCCTTGCTTGTTGTTTTTATTGTTTGTACTCTGACTATATTTGTGGTGTGTTCTGTTAGGCAAGGCAAACATGAGAATATTGATGTGTAACTTTCAGACTGTACAAACTAAATATCTTATGAGAGACAAAAAGTACATCTTTTAGAGATCTTGCTACCAATCCTTTATCCTTCACTACACTATGTGTTTCCTTAACCATTTCTACTACTCTTTTTATTTTATTCCAAAAATATTATCTTTTAGATGACTTTTTAGCATATATAAAAGTCATGAGGGGCTAGGTTTCCAAAGGATGAAGAAACCACCAAATGGGCCTAAAAAAGTGAAATGCTAGCCTACAAGAAGGCAAAGCACCTGAAAAGTGAAGAAGTCAAACAAAAAAAAAGATAAAAAATCTTCCAGAAAATGTGTCTACTTCTCTTGGAAAATTGTGACCTTTCTCTGAAAACTTCCAATTACAAAATCTCTGCATTTTATTGTCTATCTTTCTCATGAATATTTCCAGGTCTTCACAAAACACATCCTACTTTCCAAACAATTCTATCCAGACATGGATCACTTCTCCCTGAATCAGTTTTCAAAATGAAAGTATTTTCCTGATTTTATCCCCTTTAAGTGGCCAAATTTGGCATTAATACAAGGAGTAACAACTCCTTGGGATGACCAATGTCCCAGTTGCCAAATTTGGATTGTTAGCTCATTTTGGGAACAAAATGACCATCCTATAGTAGTTTTTGTTGTAAGATATTGTACAAATTATTTTCAAACTTTTTAAAAAAACCCATATTGTACAAGAAAGAGCTACTTTTATCATCTTTCTGTCTTCATAGAATCACAGGATTGTGAGGTTGGAAAAGACCTTTGAGGTCGTAAAATCCAACCATACCTGTCTACTACTAAAACCATATCCCTAAGCACTTCATCTACCTGTCTTTTAAATACCTCCAGGTGCTGAGAGAGGTGAAAATGACATCTCCAACCTTACAGACATTGAAAACTTGACTGGATGCAGCACTGTTCAAGCCACTCTACCTTTGCTTTGAGCAAAGAGGACAGAATCCTTGCTGTAGTCTCCTTTCAACACAAATTATTCTATAATTCTGTGTTTTGGTATCTTGAACTCACTTTATGTGAGAAGGTTTGTTTCTTACTGAATAAGGAATCAGCTGACAATTGCTTATATAGCTAAACATCTTTCCTAGATAATAATTCTTTTGTTTAATATATGAATTCCTTTTTACAGGAAAGCGTAGACACCTGCTGTTCTGTCTTCCACAGAACCTATCTAATGGGACTGAAATTGCAGAACTTCTCATTCCTGTGGTTATTACGTAGTGCATAGCAGCTTTCCAAACGAAGTGTAAACAAACAAGACATGTTAGATGATAAGAGCACCCATTGCAGTTTATCCAAGATCAAGCACAGCTGTTATAGTATGACAAGCATTTATCTTCTCTAAGAATTCTGTCTAAGCAACCACTGCAGTACTGAAACCATCACTCTTGTTCACTTCATGTTTCTGCTGCTGCTTGAGTTCTGACTCCCTCTCTTCCCCTTCCCAGTGCCATCTGTACAATACCTTGCAATGTCCTCTACTTGACCCTTTTACTAGAAAGGGAGAGAAGCTGAAGACAAGAGAGGTATCTTCCAGATGGCAGAAGATCGGCAGCAGTCCCCACTGCTGGAGGGCAGTCACAGAAGTAGGAAGAATCTCTTCCCTTGAGAGCAAAAGGAGGCTGCCTAAAGAACCAAACTGAATAAATAGCAAGTTCTTGTGTGTGACCGCAGGCATAGCTGGAGAGAGTGCAATGGACCACACCAGGCCAAGCAGACCACTGTCCATTGATCAGTTTGCTATGAATCACTGCTGGCTGCAAACTGCAGATTGCAAGCTCTCCTCCCAGATGTGAAAAGAAAGGTGAAATGGGTTGGTGCAACATGTCATGGCCCACTCATTTGTCAAACACTGCATAGACAAAGTGTTCTTATGAGAGTCCAAAAGCAATTAGTTTTAGATGAAACTCTCAATACCGGAGCTCATGTCATGCTGACAGGGCCAAGTGGATGGGAAATTTGTGCTTCTCCCTGATGAATAATCATTCTTGCTCAGTTTTTCACACTTTTTTATCATTCATCTCTCACCCTTTTTTTTTTGTGTAAAGGGACTTACCCAATATTTCATATATGACTTAAAACAAATACATGAGATCAATAATTAACTTCTGTGAGAAATAATCCATGGAGCTAGCCAATATACAGTATTTTCAAAGGTTTTCAAAGAATTTCTCCCAAATGCAAGCTATATTTATTTAGGAGAGAGAGAAGGAAAAAATATAGAGAGATAAATAAATACAGATAAACTTACTTTCCAAGAAAAAGAACTTCTTGCAATGGTTCACTTGCAGGGAAGAAAACAAATTCTTATTCTTCTCCAGACAGGCAAAAAACTGGTGGGAAATGAGGGAAACAAAATTAATAGAGCAGCAATACAGCTGCGATACTTTTCAGTCTGTTTTCTCTGAACGAGATGAAGTAGTCCAACTTCTCTGGTTTGGATGGAAATACCCGTATTTAATATAACTGCTTTGAGAAATATATTGGGTAAACCTCAATTAATAAAAATATTCTTGTAAAATAATCCAGAGTTATCTTTACAGATCCGTTGTTGATTTTAAGCCTCTTTCAATATTATGCGCTGAACGCTCTTAAGTGCTATCTCTTCTAGCAACTACATATTCAGAGATGTTACCAATTCACTCAACAAAACCCAAACAGCAAAGCAGTTAAGGAGATAAACTGTGCTTTGAAAGAAGAGTTTTAAAAACATATCAAAATACCTTCCTTCAGAAATCTCGTAGAAACTCTTTGATCACTTCCTCTGTTCCAAACTACAGTCTCTTCTCCAGCACAGACCAGGAAAGCAACCATCTCCTGTGGATCACTGCACCCCCATTCCAGCAGCTTTGCTGCATTCTGACTCAGCAGGAAATGACCATCACACTAGATTTTTCTAACTTGTGCTAAGCACAATGCAACAAAAAATCCCAAACTGCTTCACTAATCTGACATTTGAATAGACTGTGTTCAAAGTGCCAGCAGCTATTGCATATCCAACCAGTTTCATACCACATTTCAGATGACATTGGATGGGTTTTAACAATGGGCATTTCTCTGTCAATTCTAGTCAATGTGAGACGTTGCACAAGGACTACAGAATGTGACATACTGATCCATACTTGCTTTACAGCCTGCTGTATAAACTGTTATGAAAAATTACTCAATTATTTTCATGAAAACATAGTTTTCAATGGGATATATAATGAGGTTATTTCTCTGATAACTATGCATAGAAGAGGAATCCTGCAACACATAGAGCAAACATTCGTGTATTATTGACTGCTTCACAAGTGATTAATATAAAATAGAAGTATTTTTATCAGAAGTTGTTGTTATAATATTTAGAGTCCTTGCCTGATCTCTCTCTTAATTCTCTACAATAATGTCACAAATATACAAAATAGAGAAAATCATAGGTTTTCATATTCATATCAGAGTTCATGGGTCTCTGATAATTTATTAAGAGAAGTCATATTAAATGATCACATAGAAATCATACTAAATGTTAAAGCGTCATCTTATACTAAAAAACACCCCAACAAACAGCAGTTAATATTCTTCTATTATTATTATTATTTTGCACCCAGTAAGGAGGGATATTTTCATCTAAGAAAGGGTTCCCTTTGTTCAGTACTGAGACACTGGCTCTTAGAGTACTTTCCACATCCTTTGCATGTGCATAATGAAGACCCCAGACTCCATTTACTTTTAACAATATCATCTGCAATACTTTTTTGTTATTCCAATAATCCACATTATGTGTCAGTTAGTAGTGGAGAATGGTATGAATAAATATTGAATGTCTTATTGAAAACCTACTGTCCTCAATGACTTTCTTTCTAGCTAGAGGCTACTACAGTATTGATATGAATCTTAAAACTATGATGTAGAAAAAACCCAGATTCCTAGTTGGACTTGTAGAAGTAATACCTATTCCAATATTTCTTATGAAGAATTTTTGCCTCATATATGATTCATGAGCTGTTTATATAGCAATATGCTGAATGACTATTTGATGGTTCTGGGTTTGCTTTGTAGCTGTTTTAAGAATGAAAGTAATAATGGACAGAGGATCTGATCTCTTAATAACTATCAATTTAAACAGACTATTAATTACACTGAATCCGTAAATAAAAAGAGATTGCTTGACATTTATATTTAAAATGGTAACATTTACTTTTGGAAATACACTAGTTGCTCATTTAAAACCAATTAATTCCTTTTAGAATAATTTTTAATTGCTTATTTGCTTACTTGGGCTATTTTAGCATTTTCTCTTGTACTACTTTCTTGCTGCCTATTGCTACCTTTATGACTGTAACAAAAAAATTATCTCCTTCAATAAGAATATATACATATATATTTCATGACAGAACTCACAACGTTACTGTTATTTAAGGGAAAGAATAAACATTCTCCTCTTTGGTAGTAGAGGTGGATTTCAGCATCCTTCTCAAGTAAGTCAGAGTTCTATTCCTCTGCTTTAGTGTTTGTGTCCTTTAGAATCTCCTGAGAACTGAGCAGACTGTAGGGCATTGATTCTGGAATATAACTTGAAAAGATACAAAATGATAAATAAATAAAAAGCTTCCTAGTATTTCTTAACATAGGCATAAATATTTAATTATATGACCTACAGATATGCCTAGCACTTATCTTTAAACGAGGGAGTATTAAAAGTCAATATGATTTTGTATTAGGTTTCAGAATATGTGAAGATAACACCATAGAGTTTAACTCCTTGTTTTGCTTGCTATTGCATGTTTGAATGTTAGTAATTAAAATAAGTCCAGAAATACAAGCAAATATCTTCCTTTTTTAATATAAATTACTGTTGTACTCAAATACATTGTGATATTATACATATACATATACAATATGGAAGAACACAAAAATATGAAAGAATTATTTTTCTTGGGATATTTTTTCTGTGTTATATAATTGCAGAGGCACCAGGTGAGACAAAATTACAGAAAATTCCTCTTCATTACATCATTCAGTAAGAAATTTGTCTTCACACAGGGGAATAATTTTAATGCATTATAATAAGTTCCAATTAACCTTCAAAAAAAGATTTCAAGAAAAGTACTTTCAAGAAAGCAAGTGTTGCATTAGCTTTGTCCTAATGGAGTTAAAAATAATCCCAGAATAGAGTAGAAATGAAGCCATACTTCTTTCTTTCTTCTATTGTCATTGAAAGCAATCCGTCTAATATGAAGGTATGTTTAACTGGGTTCTGTTTCTGACATTTTTGAGGACATGACTATGTATCGAGATTTTACTTTGTTTTCTATTTTATCTCAATAGGTTAGTGCAAACAAAAAATAAAAACATTGGAGGATTATACTGAGCAGTACTCATAGTGAAGTTTACTTAATGTCTGCATACATTTGATATCAAAGTTTTCTGCTTTAACTACAGCTCAGAATTTGCATGTTATCCTCTGCAGAAAGGAAAACCATGATAAACAACTGTAGGTACTTCAGTCACAGATTGTTTGAAAACTGTATGTCGAAATAATCCAAATCCAATACAGATTTGTGCTTATAAACAACTTCCCATACCTGGTCTTCCACCAGCATATCCTTTTTTTAAAGCTGGCAAACAAAATCTAGTCCAACTCATGTTGCAGGTAGTCCCAATAGCTTGGGAAATACAAAAGAAAATTATCTGGTAGTAGTTAATTTATTTACTTTTTTATTTGAGTGCTTCTGCAGAAAACAAAACAGCATTACAGCAATTCCACAGGAATATAACAGAAATGTCTGTCTAGCAGTGCTTCACAGTTGCATGTTTGCTGCATGCAAACACATGAAAAAACTACAAAGAACACACACCCCTCTCATTCTAGACACAGGTGCATGAATAAAATTGCATGTATTTAAAAGGTAGATGAAAGGAGTTAAATTCATTTGTGCCAAATGATACACACAGGTTTTATGTAATGCCATAAAGGAATACAGGAATCCTCTCAAGAAGTAGTTTTAAGTGCTAGTCTGGAGGTATCTTTATGACTGCTTTGAATGCTCTGAGACTGTCAGAGATCCATAAAAGGGTACACCACTGGTCTGAGAACCACTGGACTGTTCTGCTGGTGAGATCTGCTTAACTCATATTAATGCTTATAAAGGATTTAAACTTCAGGGATACTGGTATGAATTGCTCTGCTCCTAACACATTATTTAGCAGTGAAATGTGGCTTTTTTAAAAAAAACATTATGAACTGCCAGTGAAAGAGTTTAAATGCTACTGGATGGAACATTTCAAATGAAGGACAGAATCCTCGTGGCCTGACACACTATATACAGCAATAATACAAAGACTGTACTCTGTAAGGAACTGCTTTTGTAGGATTGCTTTCCCAAGAGAAATCCTTTTCATTGATAGTCTCAATGTCCCCTTGAGAGTTAGCTTTGAAGAGTTAGCCCTCACTGGACCTTAAATTTTCCACATTGGACAACAAAAAAATTGGCTCTACTTACTATGTATGTGTCATACCATCCTACACCATTTCTAAAGTACACAGGAATCTGCTGAGGATGAGCTGAAATTTGATAATCTTTGGGTATTTCTGAAGGCACCAGAGTCAGTAGGCATTGCCTTGAGACTATTGCTACTTCTGGGAGCTTGTTCAGACTGGAGTGCCCTTCACATTGGAGAAGAGGAGCAGAAAGAAGCAGATATGTTTTGAAATCCAGTTAAGAATGCAGCGTATCTCCTTCACGTGTTTCTGCTAAAATCTACCGCCATAATGGCAGATAACCCAATCAAGTGTAAATCTGGTTAATTCGACTCTGTAAAGCAGTTGGAAAATGTGTTTCAGCAAGAGTTGCCTAATTCTGTTTCAGGGTAAGAACAACCTGGAGTTTCCAGATTTTCCATCATCTAAAAAAGGTGAACTGGTCAAGTCTCACAGACTCAATGGAGAGTATCAAATTGTCTTTGCTTTGAGCAGACTTAGAACATTTTAATGTCATTTGTAACTATGACAGTTCAAAGGTTAAACTAAATCAAAATGTTTTAAGTGTTCCTGTTGAGCATATTTAAACCATAAAATCCAAGAGAGGGAAGCATTGCTTCAGAAATTTTGGAAGCAATCAAAACATATTCAGAAATCCAGACTGCATATTAAACTAATTAGAAAGAAAGGGAAAAAACATCGTCACAAAACTGATGGAAAAAAACACAAAACGGAATTCTAAAGATTTAAACAGCAATAGAGTCCATAGAGGGTCATTATAGTTGCTTATTTACTTGATTTACTGTGAATTAATAACTGAGACCAGGAACTGGTATTTTCTTAACTACAAAATAGAACGGTAAAGAGTTTTGAATTTTGCTTAATGTAATAAAATACCAACATCAACACGGCAGCTTTTCAGTGAGTTTTCCCAAGGATATCAGGATTTATGTACAGTATCACAAATGGGTAGCCTGGCTGAGGCTTATGGAATGAAAAACAAAATGAAAAACATTTCTTGCCTTTTACTAGCTAAGAAAATATTGTGTTGATAGAACAGAAATATAACCAAGAATATCTTAAAATACCAGATACTATAAATGACAGCTATCTTTAAAATGTTTCAAATAATTAATTTCCTCTGCTTTGCTTTTACTTAAGTGAGAATAAGAAGTTTCTGAATGTTCTACCATGTAAGACACTTTTCCAAAAAGGGATACTAGAAAGATTAACTTCTAAGTGTTCTTATTTACTAAACATTAGAGGATAACACATACTTCACTATGTCTTCATTTCCAGTGTGCTGAAGGCACACAATTTGCAAAGAATGGAAATCTAGAAAAAAAAAAGGAAGCTAATTTGGAAGCTAAGAAGCATTAGTTTTTATTTATGTGATTGCTTTTCCATGGAAAGTTCCATGTTTGAAGCACCATTACAGGATACTGCTGTTTCTTAGCCTACTAGACCACATTTCATAAAGTTATAAGTATTGCACTAATAATCAGTGCAAATGGAAGAATAGCACCCACTGTGAATCTGTGACTTTTTCCACATCTCTGCAAACACAGGATGCATAGTTTGTAGCAAGTTAGAATCCACCTTTTTCCTTGGGCTTGCCTTCCGGGCAGAAGGAGCTCCCTGTGAAATTGAATAAAATCCAGTTCTAGTCTCTTCTGCAGAGTCAAATAGATTACAGCATTCTTTGAGGACTTATGAGCTCATATTTGCCTCTCTCTGCTTCTGGAGGTTGCTCTCAAAAAGCACACCCTTAGAAAGTTGACCCTGAAAGGCATGTGCCATTAATTGTGGTAGATTGATTGTGGTTGGATGGCTGGGCCCAGAGAGTGCTGGTAAATGGAGTTAAATCCAGCTGGAGACCAGTTACAAGTAGTGTTCCCCAGGGCTCAGTGCTGGGTCCAGCCCTGTTCAATGTCTTTATCAATGACCTGGGTGAAGGCATTGAGTGCACCCTCAGCAAGTTTGCAGATGACACTAAGCTGGGTGGAAGTGTCAATCTGCTGGAGGGTAGGGAGGCTCTGCAAAGGGATCTGAACAG
>WAAB01011565.1:34912-80793 GCA_013389865.1 Piaya cayana | reverse complement strand
GGAGGTGATTGAGTCACCTTCCTTAGAGGTGTTTAAAGCATGGCAGGATGAGGTGCTAATGGGGATAGTTTAGTGTTTGATAGGAATGGTTGAACTTGATGATCTGGCAGGTCTCTTACAACCTGGTTATTCTATGATTCTATATGTTTTGCAACAGCAAGTACATCCATACTTTAAACTATAGTGCAGTATTGATAAAACTGAGCCAGATCTGATACTGGAAGCAAACTAGCTATAAAAGCATCTAGTTCTGGATTAGCTAAACTAATCTGTTTTGTGGGAGATTCAGCCAAACTTATATACCATTTCCCACAACCTGTGCCAATATCTTGCCTACCTGTAACCAGTCACTGTGCGATGTTAACATATAGAAGACTGCATTTTGGAATGTGATAGGAGATCTCCTAGAAGGCAGTAAAAGTTTTATCTTTCATTCTGAGAGTTTCCCAGCTTACATACATCTCAGTTTGAACTGGGTACCTCAGAGGATCAGTAACCACAAAAAATGGAGACTTTTATCCCCACTTACTCAAAACTTTATGCAAATGTTTCTATTCACATCACTCTGGCTGCATTCCTCCATGCAGATGTCTTTGAAAGCTGTGGCATTCCCAGTAATGTCCTGCATGTTTGAAGCAGCAAGGCTGCAACTGAAGGTTTGAAAAAAAAAACCCTTCCATGAATTTTACCCTGAGAGAACCCTGTTTCTGACGAGCCTTCACAGAACACTGCTAGATGAACGGATCATTAGACAAAGGTGGATTAAGGGAGAAGCAGCTGCCTAGATAGTGGATTTTGTGTTAAGTGATTCACCAGACCAAATGACTGCTGCAAAAAACCCATCACACAGCATCAGTGACAGCTTTGCATACCAGATCAAGTCAAATGACCAAACTGTAAGCAAAAAGAAGTTTGCAGATTGCAGATTAGTTGAGCAGGCTAACAGTTATTGCTTTAAATAAACAAGCAAAAAATTCTACATATACACCTAAGACTGATTTCTAAGGACAAATCTGCTTTCTTATACCGAGTGCAGTGCATGTATTCAGATAAACGAGAGCTATCTGTGTAGTCCCACTTGTTTGAATAAGAGTATCTGGGAAAAGAATGCCAGAATGTGCCTACCCCTTGGTGAAATTCTTCTGACAAAACAATTCAGACTGAAATTTCTGATTTAGTTCAGACAGTCCTTGTGACAATTTTGCCTTGTTAAGTAAGCATTCTTTTTCAACATCAAAAGGTAGTAGGATATCATGCTGTCCATGCCCAGATCTCTAGCTTTCAATGATCCCACTCAACTCCATAAAATAAAAAGTACTGTACAGCATTTTCAGTGATGCAATTTATGCTATAGTACAGCAATAAAAGTATTCTTTACTTTTAGGCCAGAGTGGTTAAAAGCTTTTTGATTAGCAAAATGGCAATAGGACATAGGAATGGTTGGACTCGATTATCCCGTGGGTCTCTTCCAACCTGGTGATTCTATGATTCTATGATATTGATAATTCATCAGACAAAGATACTGTAAACCACATACTCTTGTGTAAATCAAGAGTGATTCAACCAAACAAGATACAATGATTGCAAATATAATGTGAACGGATCATATTGGTTTCTGTCTCAAAAAAGCCCTTTGCTGGAAAAAACAAAGTTGTCTTCCTATTGCTTTCCTCCTGCTAGCCTGTAGTTCTAAAGATGTGTTAAGAAAAACTTTACTTGAGAAATTAGTTCACCAAATCTCCTCACCGAGATTAAATTGGAAAATGACAGCAGAAATGAGATCTTGGATCCAAACATTTCTTAGGACATATGTACATGCCTTTCTTGACAGAATTCCTGTTTATTAGGGTAACAGGGAGACAGTGGGTAGAATTAAGCACTATAATAACACTGTATCCTTTCTTGGTTTCTGTTTCATAGAATAAAAACCTTTTTGATGTTTTCTAAAATTTGTTACTGTCTTATTTATTCAATTCCTAAATTTGTAATCCTTGCTAAGGCAAAAGTCAGATTGAGTTGACTGAGAGACTGACACAAACAACAATTAATTTCTCCTTGGCTCTATTACTGGAAAAAAATGTTTAATTCTCACATCTTGGAAATAACTGTACTTCATAATATATAACTCTAAGTAGGGAACATCATCAGTAGGAACATCATCAGTAAAGAACTACGATGGCATCAAGTGATTCATAAAAACTGCAGGATGCTGTTCCCTACCCAAAAAGATAAACTTCTTTTAATACACTGGGTTGTGCAGCAAGGAGCAGACAAGATCTCAAGGAGAGTATTTATGAATACACAAATGATGGCAGCCCCACTGGCAGGATATCAAGTCTGAAGGACTTACTGATAGGACATAATGTGAATGAAGTATTTGATATGCTCACACAGACTTGGTATCATGTCCAAATTAGACACTACAGCCTCAGATATACGTCATATTTTGTGAACATAGCACGTGGAACCACTGGCTTATTACACTTGGAGTTCTGAAAGAACTTTAGCTCTCACTCACTGTCAGTAGCAATCTTTAACCATTTCACTTGGTAATATTTGAACTTAGCTATTCAGAAAAGGAAACTAAGTACTATATATTATAATTATCTTTGAAGACTATAAGACATCTTGCACTGACACCATAATAACCACATCATCTAGCACTAGATCTAAATGGAACAAAAAAGGACTTTCAAAGTAAATGACCACTCTCCTTTCCAAGCAGTCTGCAGAAAATCTTACTCTTGCAGAGCCACTGAGCTCAATTCCATTGAGTTACTAATGTTGCATGTGTGTAGCTGAGCACAGAATACAATTTACAAGATTGCTGTCTCAGATTCTTGGGATCCGTACAGAAGAGTTTTGAACCATAGAAAAGAGAGGGCAGTGGTATGTTGAATCGGAAAGAGTTTTATGTATAGCATGGGCAGAGGGAGGTAAGTGCAAGTGAAGAAAATGTAAGAAAAATGGTTTCTAAATTGGCATGCTAAGAAACACAGCAGAAAGCACGCACAGGAGGAGCAAGTCTGAATGAAATAAAACCAAATTTGAGTTGATACACAAGATGAATTTGTGGGGAGTTTCAAAGATGCATAATTATATGATTTAAGAAGACAGTCAGAAAGAGATACAAGGGGTTTGATAAGGAGAACAGAAAAAATGGAAGTGTCAACTCAGCTAGGAAAGAGTAGGTTACAGGTTGTATGCTACAAGTTACAGAAATCACAGTGAGAAAGTATTAAGGTATAGGCAAAGGTGGAATGTAACGAAAAATATTTTGTTACATAACAGTAAACAACACAAATTTATAATGACCAGAATATGAAAAGAAATGGAGCAAAGAGATATGGGTTCTGCTGCTCACCACACAGATGAGAATGAACATGATAAATAGTAACAGAATGATAAAGCAGGAGAGGAAAAAAACAAACCATGGAAGTCATTTTAATGCTGGAGATACCACTGGAATAGCTACAGTGAAATGTTAGAGAACCAGCCAAAGTAAAATTCAGGAGAAAAATGGGGTTTTTTTGTTAAATAACCAAATTTTCTCATTATCAAGTGCAGTCACAAGTGTTAGTAGTTATTAAAAACCCAAACAACAACAGAAGACATAGGAGGAGAGAAGAGAGAGATGTAGGGAAGAGATGCATTTACAACATTTACTTCCTGAGTTGTCAGACCACCATAATGACAAATGGCTTGGTTCTTTAGACAGAAAATTCTATTAAGGGTAAAGGCTGGACAAGGAGTTCCAGCAGATGAGGTTCACAGCAGATTCTTTAGTGCTTTAAAAAACACAAGCGCAATTACTGGTCTGCGGTGCAGCTGACAGACATGCATGGTTTTGAGTAACATGCCTTTGTTCTATACATGCAGCAACATTATTGTAGAGACAAATAAGAGAGATTAATTGTGGCTCCAGCCTCATACAGCTCAGCCCAGTGGAGAACGTTACAAGATGAGGTCTGCAAACCCGGGAGTTCAGTCTGGGCACTGTATCTTTTAAAAGTTGCTACATAATCTGCATTGATCCTGTCTCAGTCAACAACTGAGATGATATTTCAATCCCAGCTCCCCGAAGTTCAGAAGTTTACAGCCTTCTGATCAAAAAGATCTACTGAATGGAACTCTTTCAGTTGCAAGATTATTTAACAGATAGTTAAATCTGGGGGATATGAAACTAACTTTTATGCTCTGAAAAAGCTTTACGTTTTGTCTTTGTTGGATTTTTTCCCCCTTATGCCTGGATGACTCAAATACACCTTTAAAAGAGAAAACAAAAATCTTTAATCTTTACCTGTGAGGTCATAGGTAGTTGGAAAAAATGAAGACAAAAATCTAAGATTTAAGAAAGGTCCATAAAACTACACTAATCTTGATTCCTCTGCAGTGGAGACCATGGAACATACTTCACTAATTCCTGTGTTGAAGTGACAGAATCACAGAACTTAGACTGGAAGGAATCTGTGGAGGTCATCTGGTCCAAACCTTACTTCCTCAGAAGTCTAGAAAACAATATTGCAAAACCGTGTACCAACAGTTCAATAGAGTTCAATGTGAGACCTGACAGAACAGGAGGGTGCTGATCTCACTCCAACCCATGTACTCACAAGCACTAAGCCATATGTAACCAAATAATCTGTCCAGTATTCATAACAGAGACACATTCCTTACAATGACATAGTGGAGGGGGACGCCAGTTAGCCCATCTTCAGCTTGGTTTCTTTTTATGTTGTCAACCACATGCTGCAGCTGGATATGCCTTTCTGTTGTCTTTAGGCACTAACAGCAAACTCTTCATCATGTCCCACCTCTGTGCATCAAGAGGATTTACTCACTGACCCGTCTCCTGAAGTGGGTGTCCTGAGAAGCTGCATGCAGGCACGTGTGGTTATCTTGATGCTCTCCAAATCTGGATGCCATCAACAGCTGTTCTTATAGCCCTTTCCCATTGTTACAAGGTTTCTGTTGCAATTGTTAACAAAACTGGAGACAGGCCTGAAGTTGCTCAGGGCTTTGTCCATTTTAGTTGTGAATATTTCTAGTGATGATGGAGGGTCCATAACTCCTCTGGATACCTGTTTCGAAGCCTGACTCACAGTGAAGCACTCACTCATGTCACCCTTGGCCCTTTTAACAATTCAGGGGGCAGATCCAAGGCAACCTTTCACACCATGCATATTGCTACTTCACACACAAAGCACACACAAAATGCCGAAGATCTTCACAGCTGCACAAGGCACAGTAAACTGAGTAGACTATATGAGAGGTTTGACAAGCACTGACATCTGCCTTCTGAGGTCAGTACAGATCACAGTGCTGCTCTGGAGAAAAAAAGCTAGCTTAACACCCCCACAATCCCTAACTGGGACCATACCTGTTTGGAAATGTTGGCTATAAGACTTGTTAAATTCTCCTTGAGTGTGTTTGACATTTTACCCCTTAGCTATATAGAATTGCCAGCTGGGTCATATCTTGGGTTCTAGGCACTCCTAAGGGTTTCAGTCATCTCTCTACCTCTAGCAGGAGGCCAGACATTAAAGGAGTGTCCTCAGCTTTAACAAAGGCACTTAACACTATTTCCTTACACCTATCTTCATTCCATGGGTTTCTATTCATTATACATTCCCAGCACTATGAACAAATATTAAAAAAACCATATAAACAAGACTGACTGTTGATTACTTGATATGTATGATGTATGAACTGCACTATCAAATAAAGATAAATTTTATATGTATGTATTTTTACATGATTGATCACATTTTCAGATAATATATTACTTTTTGGATGATTCTGATTTTCAAAAGAAGGTCTAACATACAGTGCCTATTCCAGGAAGGGTTATAGAGTAGGGAGTGTGCTGACTCACACACTATGCTTCAGTGCTTCTAAATACATTGCTATATAATGTAGGAAATACAGACATATGTGATACTTCAGAATAAAACCTGAAATTGCAATTTTCATGCTGAAAATGAGCACTACTATGTCCTCATAAAAGAAACCACATCAGATAGAATACTGTTGCTAGTGGCTGTTGTTCAACTGAAAAAAAACCCACTGCATTTCTGAAAATGAAGAGAAGTAGCTCAATATATTTCTTTGAGCATTACATTGATAAATTAATGTTTTCATCTACAAGAAGCATATGTGTACTATAATATTTAGCTAGATAATTTTATCTGATGTTTCAAGGAAAATATTCAGTCATAGCTGTGCTCTACAATCAGTAGATATTGATGGACAGAGAATGAGTAACACAAACATACACAGACATTCCCACCTCTAAGGCCTTTTCAGCCAGAGGACACAAGATGTCTCTATTCTAAGTGCTGATTCAAAACAAAAGATTTAACAGAATTATCAGGGTGTTACTTAAATAAAACAGAAGCTTGCTTTAAACAAATTAAAGCTGGGACACGATGCCATTATCACAATGCCTTGTATTAATTATTATGTTTGCTCTTTCCGGCTTGTCACAATGATGAACAATAATGATTGCGTAATGTGAGATATTCACCATTTAGCTAATTCACTCAGTCTAGGCAAGGGATCAAAGATGTCTCTATACTCTTCTATTCCTTAACAATGGCCCCTACTCCTTTCAAATGTAGCAAAGAGAAACTCTAAAGCTAGTGTGACCTGTGCATATCTTGCCCGTCATATTCCAGAGCTTAAGAGCCAGCTATGGGAATACAACGGCCCACACAAACTTTTAACTTCAGTCTTCACAGGGCAGCTGGCATTGTGAAGAGGCAGAGTGGTGCTATACCACTTCAGTTCTCTTCCTTTCAGACCTCCAGCAGACCAGCAACCATCTCTGGTGTGTCTGTGGCAATGCCATTCTTTGCTCACGTGAAAGAAAAATGGGGAAAAAATGTTTCATGGACATCTGGAGTTGTACACAGGAAGTAAGCTTTGTCAGTGTCCTTGATAGAACCAGCAAATTTAATGGAACAGACCCCCAGTCTTTGCCCATTTCCTATCGACATCGTTCCCTGTGGTTTTCCCATTATAATTTTGCTCACCAGTGAATGTATGATGCTTGCTCTTTGCTGCTGGCACACTGCATTTCTTTTTGCACATGAGTGAATAACCATTCATATCTCTGACTGGAGCCTTTATTTTGCTACATATGCAACTGGATTTGTGCAGGGCAGCTGTGCAGGGTTTGTGTGCCAGTCTGAGTGGCCCAGGATGTCATGGTGAAAAAACGACGTCATTTCTGGAGCAGTCTTCACAGGAACTGTGCCACTGCTTAGTGTTAGGAATGCTGATGAAATTGCTTTCCCGAGATTTGTTCCTTCTCTGAGAATAATATGAACTAGCAATATATGGGTTCAGTTTGATTTTTTTTTCTACAAGTCTTTCAGACTTTGCTTATTAACTGAGCACTCCACACTCCTTTAGGGTATTCTCTAGAAAATTTGATCTAAACATTGCAGTGTGTACTTGTAGTGCAAAGCGTGATATTTTAACAGGCATACTGTCAGGATAGAAATTCATTCTCAACCACATACCAGTCCAGAAATCCCACTCCTAATTCATACTTCTTCCCCAAAGATCCATTTCTTCCATATTTCCTACTGTAAAAAATCCAAATTCAAAGCAAACAAAACCCCACACAAACCCAGAAACCATTCCAACCCATTTTGACTAAAATATGATGCCAAATAATATAAACCTCTTTCTCTGGAACTTGCTGAGTTTCCTACTTGCTACATTTCTGTCAGTTTAGACCCTAAATTCTGCACAGCAAGGGCTTTATTGCATCTTGTCCATCAAAGATATTGTGCACAAATAATAACAACAAATAATGAATCTAATCCATCAGCTGTGTGCATTACTATAACATACACATACACACTTGAATTTTAATTTTATGCATATACAAACATCAAAGGAAGTGTTGATCGAGGCTGTCCCCCGCTATTTCTCCAAATGTCCCAAGACAAATGTAAGAGTTCAAACATGATCAAAAAAGCTTTGGGTCAGAAGCAATGGGAAGACATTAGCCTTGCATTTAAATACAGACAGTGATGTGCTGATCACTGTAGATTTTTTTTTTTTTGTTTCCCAAGTGTTATTATTTGTCATAGCATTATTTCATGCTTCTTTCTGCCCTTTATCAGTTCTTTGCTTAACGCTCCTAGTGTGTGAGCAGCAGAATGAAACACAGAATCATAAAATAATTTGGGTTGGAAGGGACCTTAAAGATCATCTAGTTCCAACTCGCCTGCCACAGGCATGGACACCTCCTACCAGATCAGGTTGCCCAAGGCCCCATCCAACCTGGCCTTGAACACCTTCAGGGACTGGGACATCCACAAGTACAACTTCCCTGGACAACCCATTCCATCACTCTTATAGTGAAGAAATTCCTCCTTATGTCTAGTCTAAAACATCTTGGATAACCCTTTGAAACATCTTTTTAAAAAATCTGTGTTCGCAGAATCATAAAATATCCAGGTTGGAAGAGACCCACTGGATCATTGAATCCAACCATTCCTATCAAGCACTAAAGCATGCCCCTCAGCACCTTGTCCACCCATCCCTTAAACATCTCCAGGGACGATGACTCAACCCCCTCCCTGGGAAGCCTGTTCCAGAGTCCAATGACCCTTTCTGTGAAAAAAATTTCCTAATGTTCTTAATGTCCAGCCTAAACCTCCTCTGGCAGAGTTTGAGGCCAGTCCCTCTTGTCCTGTCCCCTGTCACTTGGGAGAAGAGGTCAGCACCTTCTCTCCACAACCTCCTTTCAGGTAGTTGTAGAGAGCAATGAGTTCCAGTGAGACTGGCTTTTCTGTATTCACATAGACCATAAATGAAAAAAAAAGTGTGACAACACTAAGTACAAAGACATGACATGGCTATTGAAAGAGCTGCAAAGTGAAGCACTGAAGAGGAGGAGGCATCAAATATGCAGCAGGATCATTTGTTACAAGTTACTATTTTACGGTCAGTGGATAGACACTTCTTTTTTGGACACCTGCATAGAATTATGTCCACAGCTGCTCTTCACTGGTCATATTGTGTGAAATTGTTTCTCTTCCTTGAACAACCGGCAAACAAAAAGTGACAGGGATAAACTTGTTCATACGGTAATTTACAGCACTTTATGTAGGCAATTTCCACACCTATATCTGTGATGTCAATTCACACCCTTGGTCTGTCTGGCAAATATAAATATACATGTGCATATTTGCATAATTTAAAATATAGCTCTCTTGGGGGGAAGTACATATAAATATCTGTGTGTGTATGTGTGTGCAGACTACAACCCCAGAAAAGCTGTTACCCTCTCAAGAGACATACAGAATTTCAAATACACACACACTCTCTATGTAAGCTATCTATATACATGAGAAACAGTGAGTCAAGCATCATATTAACATTATTAAAACTGAAAATAAATTACAAGTCTGGCATAATTGATATTTCTTTTTATGAATAATTTTAATTTACTGAAGAAGAAAAATAGGCAGACAACTTAATTTTTAACAGAGAATTACCTTCACAAGGCTGTTTAAAATTATTCACAGCGCTATCTGAATAATAAAACTACATTAAAAATAAGAGCCCCACAAAGCTCCTTTCTATGTGTTATTGTGACATGCCTCCCTCCCCCCTGTCCCAAAGTTAGTGAGAATTCATATTTTAAGAAGACTATGTCAACACGTGCTACTGAAACTTTACATTTCTAATGATGAATACATTGAAAACTGTCCTCAGTCCCTATAAGCCACCTTTCAGCATGAAGCAAATGTTTTGGCCAGGTTATAATAAATTCAGAAAAAGAAGCTTCATAATGCAAATGTTGCCAGACCTATAAGCACAGCACACTACTGTGGGCTGTTCAGCCTGGAGAAAAAAAGGCTCTGGGGAGAACTTACAGCAGCTTTCCAGTACCTGAAGGGGCTATAGAAAAACTGGGGAGGGAATTTTTACAAAGGCTTGTCATGACAGGATGAAGGGGAATGGCTATAAATTGGAGAAGGGAAGATTTAGACTAGGCATAAGGAAGAAGTTCTTCATGGTGAGGGTGGTAAGGCACTGACACAGGTTGCCCAGGGAAGTTGTGGCTGCCACATCCCTGGAGGGGTTCAAGGCCAGGTTGGATGGGGCCTTGGGCAGCCTGGTCCAATGGGACATGTCCCTGCCCATGGCAGGGGGAGTGGAACTGTATGATCTTTAAGGTCCCTTCCAACCCAAACCATTCTATGATTCCATGACTTAGGAGATATATGAGAGAAAGGTAGGGAGACACCATTGAACTCAATGTTTCTCCATTCCAGGGTTACAAAATGCTTTTAATTTGCCTGTCAGATGACACCCATGGGCAAAGCAGACATGCAAGAGTTTCATTTATTCTTAAGAGACAGATGACATAAGATTTATTGGAAACTTAGTTCATTTGGGATTTTTGTGGGATACATACTAGATAAATACTATTATCGCTTCATTTTTGCATTACCTGCACATCATTAATTTTCAGCTCTGTTGTGCTCTTTATAAGAGCTGTTTCTCTGTTTTCCTATTGAAGAAAGCATCCTTCTTCAGATCCCTACTTGAGCATATGTACAAGTATGTAGATGTTTAAATTCCATTGAAAGCTGATGTATGCTTAAGTGCATAATGCTCAAGTCCTATTGTCTCAAGAAGATATTTTATATTGTAGGATATGATTTGGCAAAATAAAACCTGTAAAATAGAGATGTGATTCTTAAGAAAGCATCTTGGTGAGCTTCCAGGGACTTACCTGCCAGCTGCCAAGCTGGCTCATAGCTCTGGTCTCGATCTATTCATCCATCCATCCATCACCAAAGTGTCCAAATGACTGATAACAAAACCAGATGATTCATGGTTTGTATGTTCTCTGTTCTCTCTTTGTCCTGTGGGAGACATGGTATTTTATGACTAAAGTGGAACATTTTTCAGGCTACGAGAAACTTACAGTATAAAAAGGGCAGGTTTTATCTTACTGGATACATAACTTGTTCCTGATTTTTAAAAGACAGAGAGAGACAAGAATGAAATTTTTCATTGTTAGCTGAGCTTTAAATGAGCAAGTACCCATGTCTATCTTCTCAAGTGTAAAATACCACCTTATGGACAATGACGAATAACATAAGCTATACAGTCAGAAGGTGCTCTCCTTTTGCTTACTTTAGATAGGTCTGACGAGTAAGATCATATTTCATCTCCATTTACTTAACACATATTATTCAAGATGTTGACCTTGAACTTGATAGCACAAATATTGAGGACTTATCCCAGAGACCTATAGGGATGATAAGACAACTTCAGCTCTGCTGTGGTGATTGCAGAGAAGAAAAGAGAAATACATTAGAATATGGAAAAATGCAGAAAGCACTTCCACCTAACAACTTTCCTCAAGTAATACAAACAAAATGAGGAGTTAATGAAAGAAAAGAGCATTTCTCTTTAACATGAAAGTACTTTCTAGTTGCATTATTATTATATCAGATTGCTCTTGAGAAAAGTGTGACTATTCACATAAGCTGGGTACCTAACTCATGCTGTGAATAACGTAGACTGAAAATTGACAGACAATTCTCCACTAATGCCTGCTAGAAGAGATCATCAAATGGGGGGCTGAGGACAAGGCTAATAAGTGTTTTCGCTTGTGGACTTGAAGGAAATATGAGATAACTTGTGATAAATTTGGCAGAAAAGCAAGCAATTAAGAGTACAGGATTATGTGGCAAACCAGGCTCATTCAAACCAAATGCACCTGAATACAACCAGATAGTCTGTAATTATCAAACCAGTCCTTGAGAATGGGGAACTATCTAATGGAAACAAATAAATTAAAAGAATATAGCATCATAGAACAGAACAGTTTGGGTTAGAAGAGACTTCTAATAGTCATACAGTCCATCCCACCCCCAATGCAATGAGCAGGGGCATGTAGAAATCACAGAAGATGAGTCACTGACCATGAGATCTTAGCAACATGGATTTAGCACTGTGGGGTGGATGAGGAGGGAAACACAGCTGTTTTTTACCTCTAGACACCATTATCATTTATACTTTGGTTAAACTAAGATAATTTGTGCAGTTCTGGTGTTCCTTATATATATATGAAATTGAATAATTGGACAGTTTATTACAGAAACAGTGAGATCAGTCACAAAAATATTCAGGAGCTGAACAAAACTTCAAGTGAAGGCTTTAGAGAGCTCAATCTGTTTAGCTTATCTGAGAATGAGAGGCAACTTGATTACAGGAATAAAGCATCAGGTACAAAAGCACTCTTTGATTTATTGGACACAGTAAAATGTCTGTGGTATACTGAAAGTAAAGCTAAATACTGGAGCATTACAAAACATCAGCTTTCCACTGAATATATGTATTACAATACAGATTTAGTCATACAATCACACATCATTTTCTTCCACAGGAAGCTTCATTGAGTGTGTGGGATAATCAGCACTTATTTAGTGAATGCTTTGTTTTATTCTCATTGTTTAATTTGTAGCCCCACAACTCATTCACTATACACCATTTAAACCTAACACCAAACACAGCACTGTTTCTCAGTTTCATTTGGCTGTCACTTTAACAACATACGTGTGCAATTCATTGAACTGAAAAACATACAGGAAAATAAAAACCTTCATCACACACACGTTATAGAACACTCCACTTGGACAAAGGGTGATTCAAACGCCTCTCAAAATTTCTGCTTAACGTGTTTATAAAATTCTAGTTAAATAAGCTAAATATTTTCAACAGTGGTAGAAGCACTGTCAGGCTTCTTCAAGCGTATTTCAGAACTACTTTAAAAGAGTGAAATTGTTTAAAGAGTCTAAGGCCAGTATCAGCTTGACCAGGTTTGTTTCCACTACAGAATACTACTGTGGAAATATTCCAGGACCCTTATCACATATTACGAGGCAAATGGCTTCTGCAGGTTCTCGGTAAACACCTGCAGGGTAGCTCCTCAGGGGTCAAGTCGTACTTTCACATAAAGATATTCCACAGTAGAAGCTTCAAGGTCAGATGCTTTTTCAAGCAGACTCTGATCAGGTCACTGCTTGTGAGTCACCAAGGAGGGAATGTTTCCTTTCTATTCACAGGAGTACATCTGCTGCCTGAGATTTACAGACTGGCTAACTAAGTATTGCCTGAAATGGGAGTTTTCTTTCTTTGCCATGAACTGCCTGCCAAAATGAGTTCCACTGCTTAGAACACCACCTGCCCTGAAACTATTAGGGAAAGGTGTGGGTTTCCTGACCAACACCTTTTAAAATCATAGAATCACAGAATGGTTTCAGTTGGTAGAGACCTTTAAGATCATTGAGTCCAACCATTGATCCAGCCCTGCTAAGACTGCCACTAGACCACAGATATTTACCACAGATATTTCAGATGAAGCCTTGAAAGGTTGCAAAAGTGAGCCTAAAAGAACCTTTCAGTTCCTAAGTAGGCCATCCACTGCTAAGAACTGGAGCACAGAGTGTAGTACCTACACATTTTCCTGGCCAGATGTCTACCAGCCTGTCCTAGTCTGTTCCATCTCAACTTAACTCAAACCAGCACCAGGGCTACATCTCCATCGTGGGCTGCACATCAACCCCCATCTATTTCTTCCTGCATACCCACACACCTACACATTTTTTTTCAGGTTTCCTTACAGCTATTCTCAAGCCCAGGGTGTCACGCCCCTTTCTGTCCGCCAGGCTGACATTTCTCCTTATAGCTTGGTCAACTCCTAATGGAGACAGGAAAGCTGAGAGATAAGACAGTCCATCCCTTCCTCAATTTCTGAACATGGCAGCCCCAGCAGTAGTAATCTTTATAGATGTTACTCTCAAAATGCAACACACATCTACTACATACTTGTTAACTTGAGACTTTTAGAGAACCAGGAGTTTGTTACACTCCACCTAAATCTCCTAGAAATGGTGAGAAACAGCAGGCAAACCCTTAATGAATTTCAAGTCTCCGCTCAACATTTTGGAGGTGTTAGAGTGTCAGGTTTTCACAATACTTGGACTAAATTTAAATTGCTGCTGTGCAATTTAAACTTTTACTGAATGTTTGCGAAGATCTTGTGTGGAGAGTTAATAAATATTTCCATCCATTTTGAAATTTACCAAAGCTAAGTTCTCCCATCAACATCCACTCATTTCAAATTAATTAAGCTCTAAGCCACCACCATATCTGAAAAATTGGATTAATCTGTCTATAGTGAAAAATATAAAATGGGAGCAGGAAAGGTAGCATTTGTTGTGCCTAAACTGCTGAGCTGTATAATCTCTGCAGGAAAATCAGGCTGAATGAAACCACAGAGGACTGGGTTTAAAAAATTGTAGAGCTGTGGTAGGTTAAATTCTGTACATCTTGCACTTCCTTATGTGTCTTTGCTAATGAATTTGAAATCTAAGGTGAGTTTTCAGGAGGCATGAGCTCTTTGCAGCTTACCACAGCACTCTCACACTTGCAAATATTTTCTTTATGCTAGAAAGTTACAATCAGCATGTTACACTATCCTAAGGTACACAGGTGCCTATACTATATTACTGTCAGAATAGTCGTTTATACTGGATAGGAAGCACTTCAGCACACACCGTGTGCAAAGGCCACAGGAGAATTTCCCCAGGTTTGCTCTCCAAGGACGCCTAATACTCCTTAGCAACCTTGCTGGAAGGCACTGAAATCACAGTCTCTAGACAGCAGGTGATAAACATCCCTGTGTACTTGAAATAGCTGCTGGCTACAGCAAGCACATGTGCATCTCCAGAAAAAAACAGAGAAACATTATACCCAGGATATAGGCAAACACATTAAACTCAGACTGATTAAAGCAGGAGGAATGTTGGCAAGCAGACTCTGCAGTAGCATTGTATCACTGTGCAGAGTGCGTGGCTTTAGAGGATGCTTTCGTGACAATTTGAGAACAGGCTTGCTATAAACATTGGACTGAAGAGCATCAGGAAGGTGTTCTAAAGAGCTGTGATCTGAGTGCTGTAAGAGTTTAGACCATTAGAAACCTTTACATATGTCCGGCTATATTATGGGGTATATTACCCATAGCAATCTACCTTGTTCTTTCCTGGTATTAACTCAACTACTAAATTGATTTTTATCTCTGATAAACTTCATCAAGTAGAGCTTACAATTGTTCCACATGGAACAATTTCAGGACTGAAATGCCACTTGGCAGAGTAACCATAAATATTTTGCCTATCCCTTTAGCTTTTAGGGCAAGATCACATTGAGTTCTGGTGTTTCTCATTCTCTGTTAAGGGAATAGAAGTCCCCAGGTCTTTATTATACACAGCTGACCTTTTTCTTGCTGCTAGGTGCATTCAATTTCAGATAGCCTGGAGTATGGTCTTGAAATGTTATTTTCCATCATGCTAAACTAATCTGAGGTCTCCATTTCTACACATTTAATAAACTCAAGAGTTTGCTTTTCAGTGTTGCATCAAAGCCAGAGGTCATTCAGAAGGTTATAACTTCTTCAACAAAACAACTGTTGTGACACTTCTGAAAGAAGCGAAGGACAAACGCTTTTAAACACTGGACAAAACACTGCAATCAACTTAAGAAAGAAATCCAACTTGTTTGTTTGTTTTTAGCAAACTAGATCTGAATTCCACTGTGTCTGTTGCTATGGTATTTCTCATTTAAATTTTACATTGAGAAATATTTAACCTCAATTAACCCTCATTTTAAAACTTAATCTCAGTTATGCATCTCTCGTGAGAGAAGGCTGTCTCCATTTTATATAGTCCTTGTATTTATGATTGCTGAGAAGAACTGTATCTTGTCTTTCCAACTTATCAAATATTTTCACACTGTTTGCTTAAATGGTATCGGTAGCTCACTTTTCATTTAAGAGTCACTACTGCTATATAACTCTCAACCTTCTTCCAGTCAATACTTAGCCTGTGGGTTCTGATACTCTGATAGTACCTTTACGTATAGTGTTTTAAATGTCAAATAATTGGATATTTAGTTTACATATTACTTAAAATTTCAATACTTGTCCACCCACTCAATAACTATGATAGCCACTCTTGTCTCATCTCTCATGCTATTTCCCTTTTTTTGTCTTGTTTGCATCGAAGAAGATTCCCATCTCAAGCATCCTGCTTGCTGCACCCACGCCACAGTGTGATTTTGCCTTGGCCCAAACCCTAGATTATTTCCTAAATCATTCAGCAATGACATGATGGCTGCTCCTGTGGACCTCGTTGTGCAAGGTCAGCCATTCTATTATAATTGAGAAGTTGTTCTGAATCTTAAACTTTTGCTGAAAGTGTGTGGGTATTCAAGCAGCCACTACGATTCAGATGTTATTAACACAGCCGCTACAAACATTGCTAAGGAGCCTCTTCCACTAATGACCTTAACATCAACCCTCTTGACATTAGTATCTCAAGATCTAAGGATGCCTTATTCTGGGCTAACCTTGAGATAAGCAGAGGTGTAAGGTTTTATCATCTCTACCATCTTACCTTAGCTCAGTCTCGTGATGAGCTAGGCTGACTCTGAAAGCTACCCTCATTTGACACAAAATATTTTGGTACGCTTACTCCTAAAACCGAGCAGGAATTTCTTGATTATGCTTCCATATAAATGCTTTAGAATTTTATTTTTTTTAAAAAATAAGAGTAATGATTCAGAGCTACCAACCTATCCAACATCACTTTATAAAGCTGAACAAATTAAACTTTGTAACCCCTAAATTTCCAGGGCAGGCAAAGCATATTGTAATAACACCACCAATAACAACAAACCCATTATTCATCAAGGATAGTCTTAACTGAGGAGGGGGAAGTGCTGTCACGGGTGGAGAGGAAAAGCCCAGCCCAGACGGGGGGCTGCAATCCAGGGAGTGGAGCCTGCTTCAGCCAGGAGGGTGCGGGGGGGATGCGGGGATGTGCGGTGCAGGGATGTGTGGTGAGGTGCAGGGATGGGGATGTGCGGTGCAGGGATGTGCGGGGAGGTGCAAAGATGTGCAGCGCGGGGAGGTGCGGGGATGCACGGGGAGGTGCAGGGATGGAAATGTGCGGTGCGGGGACGTGCAGGGATGTGCAGGGATGTGCGGAGAGGAGCAAGGATGGGGATGCGAGGTGCAAAAAGGTGCAGGGAGGTGCAGACGTGCGGTGCGGAGGTGTGCGGTGCGGAGGTGTGCGGAGATGTGCGAGGAGGTGCAGGGATGGGGACGTGCGGCGTAGGGAGGTGCGGGGACGCGCGGGGAGCTGAGCCGACCTGCCGGTCCCGCCCTGGACCGAGCCTCCGCACCTCCCCCGTGCCCCCCGAAGCGAAGTCGGAAAGGAAGGGGTCCCCTCGGGAGAACCGCACCCCAGCCGCGGCGGGGAGCCCCCCCCGTCTCCGCTCCCTACCTGTCTCGGCGGTGCGTTCGGGAAGAGGGAGCCTTGTTCCCCGCTCAGCCGGCTTTGTTACTACTCGGAAGAGCCGCGGATCAGCGCCGTCGCTATAGAAACTGGCTGCGCCCCAGAGCGGCGGGAGGGAGGCGGGCGCCAGGCGGAGGTGTGGGGCGAGAAGGCAGCCGTTCATTCACGAATATCCTGGCCTCTTTCTTCCCCCTCCTCTGCCTCGCAGCCAGCCCTCCCGGCACCGCCCAGACCAGCCCTGGGATGGGAAGGAGGTTCGCTGCCCTCACCTCTCCCTGCATCCCCGGGCGGGGAAGATGCTCAGGGTACCCCTGGCTTCATTGCTACCGCCTGCTCGGGGAGCCTTCCCCGCAATACACACACGAGGATATGCTCACCTCCACCCCCTGGTTCGCTCACTCCGAGAGCCGGACTCCAGGGCAGAAGGTCTGCGCCTGCACCACAACCTGGCAGGGTTGACCTGGATTCCTGCTCCTGCCCGCCCGCCTTTGCAGCCCGTTTGGTCCTGAATTGTTGTCACCCCTGACTCCACCAGACCCAAGACCGAACTTTTTTCAGCAACAGTGTTTCATTCTGTAAAAGTGATTTAGCTCCACATCCTCTGGTCAAAGAACTGCTTTCATGGGGGAACCTGCTCCTGGGACCCTTCTGGACCGTGGCTCAGGCTCACTGAAGGGCTATCCAGTGGCACGGTTGAGGTTTTTGTCTGCTACGCTGCATTTTATTTGATGCAGCAGCGCTAAGGGATGAGGAGGACTAGGAGCTGTTGTCCTGGGTACTGTGCAGGCAGCAAATGGGAAGGGAAACCTGGGTTGCGGGAAGGAAAAGGAGGGAAAGACTGAGAATGAATCAGAGGAGAGTCGCCAGATAGGTGGGAGATACCTTTGCATCCTGATGCTTATAGGGCAGAAGAGCTCCCTGGAGTTATCCTGAGTCTGGAGGATGGTGTGATTTCCTACAGCGACAGCCTATGGCATTTTATGGATGCCCATCTTCACATCCTTCTCCCTGCTTGGTAAGACTGAGAAAAACTGAGGCAGTCCCTCCTTTCTTCTTTCCTTCCTCATCCATTCACTGGTAGTTGTTTGTTGAATCTATTATCTTCTAATTTGTTTTGCTGAAACATTCTTATTCTCTCTCTCAGTAGTAGTAAAGTTGATAAAACATCCTTCGAAGTCCAAGGTGGATCTCTCCTTTTCTCTTTCCCTGGTTTTTATTGATTAAATTTGCTTTCCAAGTTTGCTGAACAGAGACCCAACATGCAGGGCTCAACTCAGAGGCTGCATTATCCATCTCAGCTACTGCCACTGCTAAGCTACAGGGAATGACTATTAAGTATCAGCAGTGCAAGTCACTGTGAGCTGACAAATCTGTGCCAAGAGCTGCTGGCACAATGCAGAAAATACTCTTTAGGAAAAGCTTGCCAAAGGCAAGAAAGACCCCCCCACAGGAATTCTTCACAAGACAAGCCAGCTTATGGCAGAACTGCTGGTAGACTTTAACACAGCTAAATGACAATGACAGCACAAACGAGGGAGACAGGAGGTTGAGTATGAAAGACAGGGGGTCACCATGTATTTATCTATCTAATTTACATGCTAAAGGCTAATTGTAGATTTGAAAAATAGAAATCCAGTCAGAACATAACAGAGCTGAAATATTTTTTTTGTTTGTTTTACCTTATAGTGAATTTTCTTGCTTTGGGGTGGAAAGAGTAACATTAGAGAAGTGGAAGATCTGCCACATGCTGGATCTTAGAGCACAGAAGTTCCACTGATTTTTCATGTATATAAAAGAATGTTTTCCTCCTTTTAATCAAACTGAGTAACAATATTAATAATATATATAGTTCTTTTAAAAAGACTGAAAGCTGGAAAGCAATTAATATTCTAAAACCTTTTGGAAGAGTAAGGATGTTTTTTAACATAAGAGTTTAGTGACACAACTGTTGCTATAAGAAATGGTCATTGTTTTGACAGCAAGCAACACAATGCTGTTGCTATGGTGCCTATTCATTTTTCTTACCAAAGAATTTCATAGCACTTTTTCCCAGGTGGAAAAACAGGAAGAGCTAGACAAATGACAGGAAAGACTTATTTACTATCAGGTCTTCACTAATACAAAGAATCTGAGTACTGATATTATTTTGTGTGTTCCTGGTGTTTTTCATCTTCAGTGCAGTTTTACACAGATTTCCAAATTTGTTTCCCTCTCTGGGTTGAAGTTAAAGAATAGCATTTCCAGAAGATGCAATTGAGACAACTGGGTGATATCTTAAGGGACTTGCAGGAGGCACAATCAAATGTGTTTTTGTATTGTGCAGATATCCGTGCCTTCTAGATTACCTTACCTGTGGAGATTATGATGATATTTTACTGACAGAGATGAGCCATTTTTGTAGGTAGGTATCACCTGCATCTTTAGGGCAGAGCCTTAGGCAGTTCACCGTTCTAGTGCTTGTAAAGTGTTTTACTGCTGTATTTTTTAAGAAAATCCTACAACCCTGCTTGAAATGCTTGAAATGTGTTTAATTTTAACTGGCTTAATGTCATCCGGTTCCTAACTTTTGTTATAGCACTTAAAAAGTAGGGCACTAATGGCAAATATGCTGAGTTGTTACTCAGGCTGTTTACAGGCACAATATTTCTGTGGTCATATTGAGAGGAATGCAGCATAAAAGATATTGAACTCTTGAACTGAAGTAACAAATTAGTATTGAATCAACATTACACTCGGTAAAACACTAAACTATCTTGCCTCTATGTTTCGACATTTTGTCCCTGTTTCTCCCAGTTAGGGTTAAGGGCGATACTTTCAAAAGCTACAACTACAATGCCTCCTGGCAACACTTCTTGGGGAGCATATACTTCCTTGGGGGTGGATGATGAAAAAAAAAGAACATTTCAAAAAATTTTTGTTGATATGACCATTGCCAGCTTCTGACTCAGCAGTGACATGTGCATCTTTCTCAGCATGAAGGATTTTTTTCCCAGTAACTCAGTGTACTGAAGGAACATTGAACAAGTGCTAACATTCACCTGGAGTGGGAGAACAGTTTTTGATGGTGTCCCTTCTTTTTTGCCATTTGTCCTCACTCCAAATACCATTCATCCCGCCAAACTCTTATTCTACTGGACTATTTGTTCCTTATAAGAAGAGCAAAGTATCTTTAGCATAGCACTGACGTATTAAACGAAGAGTGCTTCAACTGAATGAATGAAATATATTCTTACCTCATCATATTAAAACAAAAGAGAGGAGTAAGCTGTGGTAAAATTGAAGCAACAAAATATAGTACCAATATTAGTTATCATTAATACTATTATTTCAAGATTATGGTGCTGCACCAGCACCAGGCACCGTTTTCCTACAAAACAAAACAAAACAAAACATGTAATCTAAAGAAAAACATTTAATTCTAAAGGAAACTCATCAGGACAGAAATTACTTACATTTTTGTTTTTCTTGAGGACTGGAATGCCATTAGTTACACATTTGGATAGTGGTGAGAACAGTGGGGCCTAATTTAATTGCGGCCATTTAGATATATGTAATATGAATTTTAAATAACGTAATAATTGTAATAATCATTCTGCCAGGAGACAGTGCGAAACCTTTTTTTGCATCTATGGGCTAGCAGTTCTTTTGGAGATTAGAGACTTCAGAATGTGGAAAATGAGTTGAAATGATAATTGAAGGAAGCAATAAAACATGAATATACTAAAATAAGGCAAGAATTCCTACATTCTGGCTTTATAAAAGGAAAATATTATTTCCTCAAGGCTATCTTTCAATTATGCTTCCTCTGATATATCTTCTATTTTGTTTTCCCTTTTATTTGTTTCCCCCCTTTTGCAGAAATGTATGTTTTAAACCTTTGCTTTGGATTCCTGGATGTCCTACAGAGTCAAACCATCAGTACAGAAGGGACTGGAGTGCCAAATGGACACAGGTCATCACCAGCCCTGCCAGCTACTTCTCACAGAGGCCTCTGGCTGGGTAAAGCCATCACAGTAGTGGCAGTGGCTTGAAGTGGGTTTTAGGGGTGGGGCACTCAAAAAGTTTGTTGAAGGGAAGAGGACTTTAGAGGGAGCACTGTAGTTACAAAATCCGTGGTGTCTGGAGTAGGTGTTTGGATTCCCAGCCTTTTTTTTTCTATATCTTTTTTTAAAAAACACATTGTAGAGATACTGGTGTAAGAAAAATCAAGTGTGTATAAATATATTCAGACTGCAGCCTATCACTTAACAAAATGGTTATCAGAGGTTTATAAAGGCTCCTATCCAAACTTATGGTGGGAGACAAAGTACTGTTGAGCATTTCCCTGGGCAGCCTGTTCCAATGCTTCACCACTCTTTCAGTAAAGACATTTTTACTAATACATAATTTAAACCTCTCTGCCAGGAGTTAAAGGTATATGTTTATGAGTTAAAAGGATATGTTTAGGGTATTATTAGTCTGGAAAGGGGCAAAATGATGTGGCAATACACAGCATGCATATAATTATTTAATTTTGCCTAGAGTAGAAGAGCCTCAGAGATGGTGAAGCCTAGCCTAAGTAGCTAAATAAACACCACAGTGGCCAAAGGTTTTACTCTGGATTGTGTATTTTGTGTTATTCACACAACCTACTGGGTTCTTAATTGAGTGTAACTGCTTAGAAAAAAAGATCCTGGCATTACTGTAGAAAGCTCAGTGGACAGCTATGTTGAACAAAAAGCTAGTGGGAAAAAAAACCTCCTGATGCTACAAATACTGTAATTCCCACAGATCCGTTATTTGCTACATATTGAATACTTGGTTCAGTTCTGTGAACATCACTGCAAAACAAATATGGCAGATACAGAGCACATTTGGAGACAGGCAATGAAAATGATTAGAGGCTGAAAAATAAAATTTTGTTCCTGGAGAAATGGAAAAGACTAGACATGTTTAGGTCTGAGGAAAGGACATAATAGAGCTTTACAAAGAATAATGAATGACACAAAGAAGATGAATCCTGGGTTTCTACTTGCCTTTTTCATAATTTAAGAACAAGCATTAATCCAGTGGAATTTAAAAATACAAATTTGAAAGTGATGAAAGGAAATATTAGCTATTAGATTGATAGCATTCACTGTTATATGAGATAAAATTTAAAGAAATAATTAGATTGTATAGAACATATAAAGGGATTGCAACCTTTATATTTCAATGCATAAGCCTGTCATTAAGCCAGAGGTAAAATAAGCAAGAGGGAAAGGACCATTAACAGAAACTCCTCTTTGGACAAATGACTGAATTTCTTGAAACTTCTGAAGCATCTACTGCTGGTGATAAGAAGGAGGAGATATGACAACAGATGATACTGGTTCTCAGCTGATATGTAGATTTACTTTCTCATCCAGTAGGAATTAAGGCCTCCTGCTCCTACCCTGCTGGCACTCATTTATGCCTGAGTGAACATCCTCTCCAATTTTACAGCACTGGTTGCTTCACTTTCCACAGATCACTAAGGACTGCATTGCTGGGGAACTGCAAACTGTTCTTTCTAAACTCATCTGCATATCTGGTCTTTAGGAACTCAGGTATCCAAGGACATATGACAAGTGTCATCCTGTATTTGTATGTTCTATGCTGCAAGTGGTTCTGACAAACACCATCAGATTCCTGTCTGAAAACTTCTTGGCTAGTGAACCTAGTAATCAACTGTGCAGTTCATACCTACTCCAGCTCAAGGGTAGGCTGAATATTTGATGGTTAATGCTTCTTCAAATAGACACAAACACACTAGGTGAAAACCCGTAGGACTTAGGTACTGATTCTGTTCTTTTAATATATCACAATCCCCATTCAATGGGTCACTTTTGAAATTTTCACCTTGTATGGAAAGCAGAAAGAAGTTACAAGCATGCAGGACGTATGAATGAAATGAAGGCTACTAGCATCTGAAAGCAGGGGGATATCTGTGGGGAAACAAGCAGATATGAGAAGCCTTGCCTACCTCAGATGCCATAGGGTGAATGGCTCCTGAAAACAGCTACAGTGGTTGCAATGAAACTGTTACTTTTTGAGTTTGAAGGTTACCGCAGATTAGCCCAGGACAGGTGTTATGATAGCTGTATCTGATGATACTTTATCAAGAGTTTCCTCAAGTTGTGTGGGAGATAATTTGAGAAGGATCTCAGGGCTTGTCCAGAATGAATCCTCAGTGCAGTTGCACTCAAATCCCACATTTTAGCTCTTGGAGGTGTATCTGTGTCTCTGAGTAAGGGCCCTAGGACATTGATAAGAAGTGTGAGTATGCTGGAACACAGTTGAAAACACCCACCATGATTAGCTTTGGGGGTTTTTTTGTATTTAACACAAGAACACTTGAAAAACAATATATTGTGATATGTATTTCAGCAATATGTCATAGATGCAAACATTTTTTTCCACTTGTGTTTCCACAACTTTTGCCACCAAGTCTCCACTTCTTGAAAAATGTATAGTAAAGATACTGCTTAATTGAAAGGAAGCAAAACACAAACATCACAGTAAGTACCTTAACAGTTAAGGGGTTCTATTTTTTCCTTTTTAAGGCACTCTCATCCCAGACAGGGTTATGTATTCCTAGCTATAGCTCAGATGCTAAATATAATGCTGTTATTAGTGTGGTACTTGCCCAAATAACAAAAACAGAAATGAAATTTCTATTATATCCCTATTATCCTCTGTTATAAGTGAAATAGTATATATCTGTTTATAATTCTAAAATATCACATGTGCTATGTATTTTTGCATGTGATTAATTTCCTCAAGACAATCAGGTCACTGGATAGATGTAACAAAGTGAGCCTCCACTTAAGTGAAGGAGATTTTTAAACCAAGTAGGAATAAATCCTGACTTCTTTATACATATGTGTTTAAAATATCTGTCTACAAGGTTTATAAAGGGCTATAAGATATTGATATAGAATACTGTAAATCGGGAAGCCTGATTTAGTATAATTTAAAGAGAAATTCCACACTTTGGAAAGAAAGGAAGAAATTGCTTTCAGCTGGTTCATTTTTACTTTTTAAAGGACAGTTCTCTTTGTAAGCAGCTTAGAGATTTGAAATACTGGAACCACAGAAGACATTAATTGACAACATGCAAGTGAATGGGTCAATTAATCACAATGTTTTCACAGCTTTATCACTTTGACAGAGAAATAAATAGAAATATAGTTCATCATATCCTGTAGATACCATTAGACACTTTGGCCTTGCTACAAACATGAAGTCCTCACACTTGAAAGATTTTCTGTGGTCATTATTAGCATATAGTATGGCAGCAGTTCTGTGCTGCAATGGGTAATCAAAACCAGTATTTTTTTCTCTGTTTTCTCCCTCTTTCTGTGAACACATCAATAACAGATTTAAATATTCCAAGGGTCAATGGACTTAATGGTAAAACTGACTTTTGAGGAAAATGTAAAAAAATGTGAAAACCCTTCAGTTTCTCATACTTCTAAAATTTTTTATATCATACAACAGTTTGCTTATCTACTGCTAAGCCCAGGAAGCCTGATGTATAGTGAAAAGGCAATGAAATAGGACACTACAAATCTTTTTGACAGATAATACAGTATTTTACACAGAAGACGCGGCAAGCATTTTGTAGGTGTCTGTGTGGCTGTTTTTTTGATGAGGTGATGAAGTGGCATTTCAAGAGCACCGCTGGTGAATGCTATAGAAATACAATTGTACATACCCATCTGTGCAGTTTTATGGGAATCATTACAAATCAGGATTATACACATACTTCCTGAGATTGCCCATCTAAGCAGGGTAACCAAAAGAGAATAGTTTGCTAATTTTCCTCTGCACACCTGCAGTATTATGGCTACAAAATGAATCAAAATGCAGCATCTTATTCAAAATACGTGTTGAAAACCAGGTCCTCTTTTACAGTGAAAACTGTCGGAATCTGGAAATGTTTCTAGCAATGTGCAGCTGGTGCAATCAACTGGAAAATTTTCTAGAAGCGGTACTGAAAATGCTATCCTTGTTTTGCCTTTGCATAAGCAACGTTTGTCTTTGCCTGACTAGCCTCTGGTAGGCTGCACGGTGTGTTATTGCCACCTAGAGTCAGTTCATCACAACAGAAATTCTGCGTGTCTTTTTTTCCCCCTCCACTTAAAGAAAAAGGAATCCTCCAGCATACCCAGACATCTCCCATCCTGTCATTTAATGTTAGTTTTTCCACTAGGAAAAAAAAAAACAACAGTGCATTTCCAACAAGTTAACTATGTCTGTGTGAATTCCTGGAGAAAGCAAGGCAACCTGTAACCTTACATTCATTAGGGTTTGCAAAGGATCCACTTGCATGCATCAATGATCTTGACCTTTGATGGTGAAAGCACAGTTCTGGCCTCTTCAGCTAAACCAGTTTACTCAAGAGTGGTTAGTGTGCAGTGCTGTGCCAAGGCCAAGCATGTGGCTGCTGGGGCACTTTGCTTGTGACAGTCTGGATGTAGAACTCCCCTTTTCTTTCTTCAAACCTCATGGCTCATATGTCATTGCTTTTGGTGACACGGGGATGTGGATACACAGCACACAGTGCCAGGAAGGTAGTGAAATTGTTGGACTCGATGATGTGGTGGGTCTCTTCCAACCTAGTGATTCTATGATTCTATGAAATGTGGAAATGAAAACCGTTGGAAAATAAAACCCTGCTGAAGATTCAATAGCTGATGCAGAGTCACAACTTTTGTGTTGGTGGAGTATCCACTTCTACACTGGTAGACAAAGCACTTAATTCTGAAACAAAATTCAGTTTATCCACTTCTATATTTTTTTCATATTTTATACCCAGAATAACTAAAAACTGGAAACTGAACAGAATTTAGACTAAGGTCCCAATATCGTTCTCACTGCTATCTCTCACATACAGTTTTAATAAAAATTTAGAAATTATCTAAGCTGAAATAATCATTTTGAGGAATCACAGAGCAACTACAACTAGTGGAATCTTCAGAAAAGAAAGGGAAAAAATATCTCTGTCAAAGTGCAACCATTCCTAAGTCAGAGAATAAAGGAGAGTAAAGGAGATAAGAGATACTTAGACCATTTTCATTGACCACCTGGTCCCTCTCACCTCCCATTTCTACCAGATAAAGAACTCCAGACACGAGCCTTTGTAACCTATAATTGCTTGACCAGATATTTCACAAACATAACTCCTTGATTCAAAACTTTAGAGAGGCAAAATATTGGGGCATATCAGTAATGAGTAGCTGAAAAAGTTAGGAAGTGTTTTCAGGAGAAATTCAGATTTTCCAAACACATGGAAAAAATGTTCTAGATCTGTATTTAGAAACTGTTGATGCAAGTAGAAAACCAAAGGCTTATGAAAAATATCAGTTTAATCAGTTTCTTCTAGCTGAATATGCTTTTCAGAGTGGATCGAGAATTCTGCTAGAACAGATTTTCCTCTAGGAGCACTTGTTTCTGACATTTATCATTCAGAGCCATCAAGAATAATTTATAATATAAATATTCTACTTTGACTGTCAGTAGGAAATGTCTCAGTCTCCATGGCATATATAGCTATGTACTGAAATGTTTGAGGTATTTTAAAATTCATATAATTCAGCTTTTTTTTTTTTTTCTGAGGGAAGTAGCCATTTTGGTTGGCTGCTTTAGATAGAGAGGAGACAAGTGTTCTGTTCTGTCTTGGAAACACGGCTAGGCTTCCTATGAATTATTATTCCCCACTTTCACATAAGGAAATCACTCATACTGACCAGCTAAAAGTTGCTCTGTCTTTGGATGAATAGTAATAAAAAGCTCTTCCTGAAAAACCAGTATTACTTTCTCTCTTCATTCCCCCCAAAGCTGCCCAGTTCCTTTCTGAAAATGAGCAAACTAGATTTTTATCTTAAGATAAGTTTACAGAATATTCTGTGGGTAGAGATCAACACAAACAAATGACACATCCACTGTATGTTTGGTTGACTTTGACATTTTGAACATTCATGCAACGTTGATTTCTCTTCTGCTTTTTAAATACAAAGACTAAACTGTAATACCCAGACTGATCCAGAGGATGAGGAGGGTACACAGTGAGCTTTTCAGTAATTCCTTCTAGCCATACAAGGTGACAGATTGCAGCTTTTAGTTCACCAGTCTGTTTTTACTACTCCTCTTCAGGCCAGCATGGAGAGTTTTGAAGAGAAGATTTTCCCCTGACATAATTGGCACAATTCTCTGAATTAACTAAGCCTCCCATGGAAGAAACACAGTGCTTGTCTTGGGCATGAACATCATCCTTTTAAAGCCAATAAGACTGAGATTAGTTAAATGAGGTGCTTTACATTAAGAGCACAGTGGCCCATAAATATGGCAGAGCCATTTCAAACTTAGTTGGAAAGAAGCTTAAGTCTTAAGAGAAATATACTTCTCAAGAGGGCAGAACTGTAGGCATAGCTGATGGTGGAAACCACTCAACTTGTAACTCTGCAGTGAAAACTGCCAGACCAATTTATTGGAAGACCTGGAATTTTCCAAATTAAATAATACTGTTGGTAGAAAAAACAGACGCTATCCTTTGCAGGCTACTAAAGCAAAAAAAAAAAAAATCTCAAAACATTTATTGCAGTAGTTTGTAAAAGTTTGAATAAAAATAAACAAAAATAATTTCTTTATGGTCTACTTCATAAGCCCTCATTACCAAAAGGGGGAAGCCATGGAGCAGTTTGTTGCTGACTAGCTTGCTTAGAAAGATTGACCTTTGTCTCAGATGTGCTCTCTAAAGTGTGTTTAATCTGCCTCATAGGAAACATTCAAGCAGCACTTGTTCTTTTTCAAAAATACAAGCACGAGTAAGCCAAAGCTCAAACCAATATAAAACATAGATCTTGTTATATTTTTAAATAGTCCTAAGGAGCAGTTACTAATAAATGTTTGTATCTAAATCTTGAAAGTCTCTGAGAAACAAATACTTGCATAAAGCAACAAGGCTTATTAGCTACTGAGCAGCTCAGCATCAGTAAGAGCTGCAACCTGTGCTCCTTCAAGTCTCAAGATACAAGATGGGAAAAGCTAATGTGGGAAATGTATAGAGTGAGAAGAGATTTAATTTGTATAATGTGGGGGGGAGAAAGAGGATAACTGCAGCTTTGAAAGATCTGGAACTGAATGCACAAAACTAAGCCTTCAGTTTCTGAACAACATCTATGCAAGCCTTCCTGCTAAGTCTTGACCATGCAATCACTCCTTCCCAGAGAAGACCATCAAGGCATGAAGTCTAAGCAATGGCCACTTCTTTCTGAGCACCTTTAGCTTCTCAGGCTTTAGAGAGGCAGAGTTGTGTAGAAATGAAACAAAACCCTCATGTTAGTAGCTATCTGCTAAATGTTAACATGATTTAAAATAGTGTTGCTATAAACTTGAATGCTTCCTTAGTACAATAATACTTTGTGTCTGTCTCTGTAAACATACATATGACCATCCAGCTATTCCTAATAAATTTTAAATCCACTGTGCAATTTCAACTAAGATTAATAGAGGAAGAATGGTTTCAAAAATATTAAATTCTTACCAGTTTTTTGGAAATAATTGGCTAAGAAAGGGAAAAAAATGCATTAATGCTCCTCATGGAAGGGAAGAGGTGAAAGCTCATCCTTTATTGAATGATTGATTATCTGACTGAGCAGGAGCCACTAGTCATGATTCTTATGGGACTACTTGCCATTTATTAGCAGCTCCTCCTAGGATGTGCAGGGATCGCTGTATGCAGAGCTAAACCAAATCTCCAGGACAAGTGCAAAACTGGCACCAAGCACAAAGTTGGCTTATTTCTGGCTCTGTAGTGGTAATTTGCACTGTGGTTATCAGAGCATATGCACAAAGTCACAATAATGAGTTTTGATTGCAGTGGATTAATCTTAGTTTTGAACCTCATTTGCTGGGGTAGTTTTTCCTTTGTTCCTTACTATGCGCAGAGATGATCAAAAGTGTTGATCTTGCTCAGTGACATTGTTAGGACTCTGAAGGCACCACCAGTCCTGCCTGTCCCTGCCCCAGCTGCCCTGGTGCTCTCGCAAACCTGCCTAGGGCCCAGGACCCCATTTCAACTCCTCAGGGCTGCAGCCACATCCAGATCTGAGCTCAGGACCTCGTTTCAGACCTTGGTGCTGTGAATCTTTGCCTGTGAATCCTTCTGAGTGTTTCCCCACAGCCCTGCCCTTCCTAGCCGTGGGCTCATCCTCATAAAGGTGCCAGATGCCCACAGCTAGAGCTGCCTTGCCTTGCCACCCTGGGATTTCTTCCTGACCCTCATTGCACCCTGACAGCCAGTCTACCAGTACTCTTATCTGAACCGTGTGGAGGGATTACACCCCACCCGTGCTGATCAGTCTGGCACTCATCTCCCTGCAGGAAACACAACAGATCAAAAGGATAAGCTTACAGGGCTTTTGTAAACCTTCTCTGATGCCTTCTGCAAACAGGGCAGCAAAGGAATTTGTGAAAAGCAGAGGAAAGGAGGTCTAAAGACAAGCAAATTGACTGAAATTATATCAATCCTCTCCTGGTGCTCTCTTGGCAGATCTTGGTGCTTATCAGCTTAAACTATGAGGGCTTAGGAGGTTTCTGACCTCAACTGGTCCCCTATTCAACTAAGTGTGATAGGAGATTCCTTGGCCACCACAGTCCACATCCTACTGAATTTAGTTAACCACAGTCACCTCAGTTTATGCCAGTATATCAGTCTGGTGCCTATGGCATGGGCACACGGCTATTTCTGACAAGTCAGTGATAGGGCAATAACCTGCAGCAATGGGTAAGCAACTTGGACGAGTAGTTTCTCAAAATCACTTCAGTGTGAACTGCTAGAGTTTGAGTGTCAGGGTACTCAGGACAAGTATCAGTTTAGTGTTTTCATATATTTGTCACTCTTTCCTCTTTTAAAAGGTCACCAAGTTTTGTTCTGCCCAGTCTGACGTCTAGTTCCATTACACTTAGGAGAGCTATATTTGTCACAGCTCTAGCAAAAACTTTCTTTTTTTCATTTCTTCATTTTTCACTGCTCACCCTCCCACCACATGTCACTTGTTTCCTCAGCCTTCCTCTCAAGAAACAGTGGTTCCCCTTTCCATTTCTTACGTGCATCATCATGGTTGCTAAATGTTTTGCTGACGACAGCTTGTTTGAAGAGCTCTGGGCTAAAGGAAAGAGGGAGGCTGTGGAAACCAAGGTCTGGGAGAGTTCAGTATCCTACTGATTTGAAGAAGGTGGTTCCCAGGGACTTCAAGGGAACTCAGATGAGTGTGCTCCCTTGTCTAGTTGTCCTGGTTCCTCATCTCCAAGCAGTCTGGTTTCTATCCTAGGCTACCTCCCATGAAGCTACTGCTCCAGTGGTGGCTACACATTTGATACTTCAGAGGCCTTGCGGGATGTTGCTGCTCTCCATTTTGCCATTGTCTCCTGGTCATTTTGTCTTCCATGATTGTGGAGTTCTCAGGTCTTTGCTTTGAAGTCTAAAGGAGAATGAAAGGCCAACCATCAATATATAGAAGTGTAAGCAAAAAGTCTGAACATAATTCAACCCTAACAGTGCTTCTAGTATAAGATCTCATATTTCCAAAGACTTCATTCCTGACTTCTGAGGAAAGTCCCTGTTAGGGCAGTTGAACTGTAACATTTGTAAAATGTCTTTCTGATCTAAAAAAAGGGAAGATCTGAAGTGCATCTGAAGGCAAAGCAATACAATGGTATATAGTTAGCAACAGCTATTTCTTTCAGCATCCGGTATATTGTGCTTTTCCTCCTCACTTTCACCTCTCTGGAAATGAGTGACAAGAAGTAAGAAAGAGTCACCGTGAGATCACAGCAGGTCCAAACAGGTGCTGCTGAGGAGTACCCGGAGCTGGATAATGGTAAAGAAAGTCTGCCAGAAGAGGAGTTTGCTTCTGATTAGGAGGGCTCTGATGGACTTCAGCTCCAGCTCCAGGCACAGATTGCTGAAGAAGGAATCATTCAGATATCTAATAAAAGGAGATGGGCAAACTAAAGCAGCATCTGGCTGTTTAAAGAGTAAGAGGGCAGAGTCCTCAGTTTATGCTATGAAGCACTATAAATCATTACCTTCTCAGTTCATAGGTAATGACTACTTGTATCTGGTTGTCATAGTTAGATAAATTTTGGCCGTTTCCTAAAATCCTCTCCTCCCCATCTCTGCAGGAAAAAGGAAGAGGGAAACAAGAGAAAAAAAGTCTTATGGATTGGAAACTAAAACTACAGATTTAGTGAAATGATAACAATAAAAATAAAAATAACAATAATGAAAATAATTAAAAAGTAATAAAATATATAAATATATGACAATGCGCTCCCACTCCCTGACTGTACATTGCCACAAGTGCTGTAGAACATACACGAGGGAGTGGGTCCACAGCTAAGAAGAAGCTGGGCTCAGGAACTGGGTTCAGAAATGCACAGGTCTGGGATCAGGAACAACCAGATAGACAAGGTCCTCAGTGGACATTGGCCACCACAGAAGAGAGTGAGACCCATGTGATCTCTGTAGTTTATACCAATGACGTATATGGGGTGGAATACTCTGTTTGTCAGTTCAGGGTCACCTTCTCCACTTGACCCTCCTCACAGGTGCAGCTCCTTTTCAGCCAGCTTGAAGATGACCTTGGTTAAATATAAGCATTGGCCTTTCTGCATACCAATGCCCTATGCTTCCACTTTAGAGAATAACACTGTCTCAAAAACACGCAGTTAGTTTTCAGAAAATGAAGTTACAGCAACAGTCACAAAACTGGCTCTACTTTACCTCAAACTACAACACTAGTGCAGTTAGCCCAGCATTCTAGTTCTTGAAGTCATGACATCTGAACCAGAAAATTTTAGTGTAACAGATAGATGTGCTGACAGTCACTTTAAGATTATCACTAAGCAGTCTTACCTCCAGGCTTGTATATCTCCCATGCTTCTGAGATGGAGGAAGGATTTGTGCCTTAAAGCCTTATCATGGGGAGTGCAGAAATGATCTTAAATCTTGAGCCCACATATGCTTTCACGCTGACATTACTGTTCAGATCCCAGTTTTCATGAAGATAGAGTGATAAAAGGACACTGATGCTAGATGAAGCATATATCTGTGTTGTATTGTGATACCAGAAAGTACTGCATGGTAAATAGAGCACTGGACACAGTATCTGCTTGATGGATGGTGTGGTTTATCTGGGCAGGCTCTTGGGGAAAGTGTGAGGGAGCCTTTGGACATTGTGTACAGAGTGATGCCCTCAGGAATGAAGGGGAGGGCTTCTGGGGGCAAAACACATGCAATCAGGTGGTAAACTGGAGGGCAGGAGTTCCATAGTAGCTTCAGCTGGAGTGCCTGCAATACCATGAGCAAGGTTGAACTTGGAGAAACAGAGGGGGGAATTATGTCAATTAGTGGCTAGGAAATAGCTGAAGATAGAGGTTTTGAACTTGTTAGAAAATGGGAAAACTTTCAGAATGTATGTAGTGACATTCAGGTAAACTAAAATGAAACCAGTGATGGCACTTAAAAAGATGTTAGGAAATTTTTTAGACCAAAGAAAGGGAGGAGCTGACAAGTGCTAAAATATGATTCAAGATGGCACATATTAAGAGAAAGAAATCAGGAACACTATCTTCCAGCAAATAATAATGATTTGGTGAAACTTAAATAGAAACAAGGAAGACTAATCAAACTAAAAGAACCACATAATATGGACAATAAAAGAAAAATAGATGTTTCTTCATGAATGGTAGAAGCCTAACAAATAAGACAGAGAAGACAAATGCCTGACTTTGAGAAGGGATATTCTCATAATATATGTATCAGAACCTTTACGGGAAGAAGGTAATGGAACAGGTGATGGATCAGAGAAAAAAAAATATTAGAAAAAAAGACAGAGGAGGCAACAGCACTACAGAAGTGGTAATGTATCCGAGAAACCTTTGTGCCAAATCAAAGTAATAAGGTAATTGCATTTTATAACTGCACAATATATAGCCTGACATTCTTGACCTAAGTCAGTAATGTGCCATATGAGCTTTAGATCAAATGTCTGTGTCTGCTACATGCAGAGGGAGATCAGAGTTGCTGACAATGCAAGAAATGCAGTAGGAACAGGAGATACCAATTTCCCACCTGCATATTGGGCAAGTGTCACACTAGGGATTAGATGCTGCAGAAAAAGAAAATATTGTTGCTGCATGGAGTACCCTACCAAAAAAAAGAAGAAATTTAGCCCTGAGCAACATGCAGAATCTGGTTTAAAACACCCTTGCTCAAAATTTTTGCCTAGGGAACAAAAGCAAAAAAACCCCAGCTACAATGGAATTACATAGGAAAAAGGAACATCGTTCAAAAGAAACTAAAAGGGATGCCTGAAGGCTAAAATGTTTGCATGGTGACTGTTTAAACATAATATTTAGGAGAACTTTTGCTCTAAGCCTCTGTGTATGGACAAAGGCTTTGGAAAGACCAAAAGGAAAGCTGACAGGGCTAACAGCAGGATGAAGGAATTAATTAAAAGCAGAAGACTTTCTTCAGAAAATAGAAGTTCTGTCCCAGAGTGGAAAACAGAAGTGATCATAAACTCTAGCAAGTTAAATTAAAACCACAACAAGGTCAGCTGTATAGAATCACAGCAACGATTTCCAAAGACATTGAGGTCCATCAGTAACAGCTCTGAAAGGAATTAAGGCACCATGGGACAAGAGAAAAAGTCATCAAGTGAATAACTTATTAAAAAAAGAGGGTAAGTGGTGAGTGTTCATATTTGAGAGTCTCTAGTGGTGTTTGAGGGTGTTTTGTTCCTGGACTCCTTCTGTTGAACCTATTTATAAATTTACCAGACATATGGTGAGAGGACAATTTGGTGAAAGCACAAAGTTATTACACGTAGCAAAGTGAGTTGCCTTAACTCTTTTCAGGCTAGACAAATACTCTATTGAAATGTCAGTGTATGCCTGCAGTGATCTTATGCTTCCCAAAAGACCTGGGGAAAGCCAAATGATCATAGAAGACAGCAAAGAAGAGAAGAGAGAAAGATCAAAGTCAGAGGATCAGAAATGTACAGATAGGGAACAAGAAGGGGATGCAGGGCATGCCACCTTAATGGCATCTGAAGAGGCAGTGGACAGTGCCCAGTGATGCTATGCTGTGAGACCTAAGAAGAAAAGGGAATGGATAGAGACCCCACAGTCATCAGGACCCTGCCACCAGGCTGCTTCTTTCTTCTGGTGAGAATGGTGGGGGAAGTTGATCAGGAAGTCCCATGACTCAGTGGGACTTTAGATGGGGAAGGTATAAAAAGTCCACCTAACAGCAAAAGGTCTTGGAGGCACCAGGAGAGGGGCTGCAGCCTGGCACAGTTAGTTTATGTACATGGTCAGGTGTCCAGATGGTACACAACAATTGGGGCACCCTGTGACACATGGTGTAGCACAGGCTGGTGGGCTGTGGGATTAGCTAGGAGTATAAAGTGACCTACTGGGATCTTTCATTCTTTTCCAGGATAAGTAGTCCCATAGCATGTGCATCTAAGGAGGACGTACAGGCAAGAGAAAAGAGAGAGGAAAACCAGGAGGAGTAAATATTTCCATGACATGATTTGGGGCAGACCAGCTGGATGTTAGATGTCTATTGAAACAGTTTCTAGCCAGGTGTAGTAAGGAGATGCAAAGTCCAAGAAGGAGCTCTACAAGGTTAGGACTGCTTGGAGGTTGCTGTTGCAGAATTCAGTAAAGACAGCAGCCAATAAGCTTCTCATTACCTTCTGGAGAAGGCAGCATGGACAACCCTACATGGATGGTGAGCAATGGAGACCTTACTGAAATCTACAAAACATGGTCCAAGATGTCCCTGGTCCTGGTGATGGCAGCACCATCTAGCACACTGATGTGTGGGACCTTGAAAAATGAAATTTCTACATGCATCTCTAGCAAACACCACAGTTTGAATGCAGCACCTTGACCTGCTTGGCTACTCAATAGTTCACTGTCTGCTGTTGGAGACAAGATGCTGGACTAGATGGAGCTTCAGTACAGCCTTATGCCAATTCCTACAGTTGCAGGTACAGTCATAGGACAAGTTCTTGGTCCCCTTTGCTTCAAGATGATTGCTGAACTACTTAGGCCAACAGTTTCTATGGATCCTTCTGATTTTGACTACCTCCATTTTGTGTCTATTTCGGGTCACATATCAATTTCAATATGAGTATGCTTAATCACTATACTTCAACAAACAGGCTTGGCGCATCTCAAACGGCTCACTGCAAAGTCCAGGCATTTCAAAGGAGTGGCCATTTGTGTACACTAAATTGGCTGTAATTTATTGATCTGGCAGCTGGAGACAGTCTGTAGCACAAACCTCTGCTGCCTAACAGGTCATAGTTCTAGTGTTTCGGTTTCTCAGTATTGCTAAAGTGCCACTGTTTAAACAGCAAAGGCAGATCCTGACCCAACATCTGCCATAACAGAACCTTGTCCTTAAACTTTCCTGACTTCAATTTGTGAGTAATCTTTGTACCTCTCATTAGGTGCAATCTGGAAACGTTCAGTTGCTTTTAATTGTCAGCATGGTAAATATCAAAATCCCAGCATGACAGGGAAGTAAATATTGTGACTACAGTTCTGCTAGGCCCCTCAAAATACATGACTACTCTATATTTGTGGCTGTAGATTCTTCAGTCAATGTTCCTTTGGCTGACAGTCCACATTCCACACAGTATATTATTTAAAAAACAGTTGTCTACCAAAGCATAAAACAAAATCCTTCCTGGTTTTGTCAGTTGAAATGAAGTTTATATTGCTGCACAAGAGATTAATAATAATAAAAATAAAGAGACAACTGCCCTTTGCCAGTGGTTTCACAATGGATATGAAGAACATGGATGAACCTTACTAAAAGCAGGAACCAAAATACAGTGGAACAACAGATATTTGATAATCATATCTCAATATAGAAAAATACGTGCCTTGCCAGAAATGCTAAATGCTGTTTTGACATTTTTGTCTCAACCTTTGATTCTTCGTTGTGGAGAACTCTGGACTCCTTGTAGACATGTAAGTTGGTTTTTTTTTTGTTTTTTTTTTTTTAAAATCTCTGTGGTTCCTGATGAACATAGGTTCTCAGGGGAAAATACATGAAATAAGAAGAAATCTAGCATATCTTTTGCATCCGCACATTGCAATAAAAAAGAAAGATTCCCTACCCAGGTATCTCAGGGAGTGAGCACATACCAGCTTCAAGGAAAAGAGACACAAATCCATGAACAGCATTCTCAAGGCTCTATCAACACTGAAAATATATGCAGTCTTGACTTTGTCACTTTATCCCATGAATCCATCCCCATACTCTTGTGTTTCTAGCGTCATTTACAACTGAGAAAGAAATTTCTGTAATCATGCCGTTTGGCTGTCCATCAGTCAGTATGTTCTGAATCTGCTTTCTATCAAACTGATAGAGGGATTGGAGCTCAAAAGGAATTAAATGCCTATTAAATTCATGAAAGTCCACATCTGGGTCAAAGATAGAGACCCAAATGACTGCCCTTGCTAAGGGAAAGGTAGAAAGAATGCATCTATTTTACACACTGCTTGCTAATGTCAGTCATCACGTGTGCAGCTTTGGGCTCACTAGAGCAATTCATGTTTCTTTCTCAGTGAGCTTGAAAGTTTATGGGTGAGGGAAGGACAGAAAGTGGCAACAGGAGACACCTGTAGGAAAGCAGGTCTCATTTGGTCTGCAGAACAATATGTCTAACAATAAACTTCCACTAATTCACATAACCGCGCAGCTCCTGCAGACCCTGAGGGCCCTTCAAAGATGTGGATCTGTTTCTCATGAAGATGGCTTACAGGCAATCAATGTCTCCTCACTCTCATGTGTTAACCCATCCCGTTGAGCTCGTGTTACTTCCACTGCTCAGATTTCCAGGGCTCTGGAGGTAATAGGCTTGCTCTTTGAAGCATATAGAGGGTAATAAAAATTTCGAAGGAAAGTACAGCCCGGTTTGAAGTTTCCCTAAAGAAAAAATCCCAACAAGGGGAAGTTCAGAAGCAAAACAATGTCTCCTCCCCCAGCAAAGGGAAGTTCAGTTTTTGTTTTTCATACCTTGTTCACATACTGTACAGTGGAACAGCAACTGAGCTTGCAAATACTTCTGGAGGAAAAGTGTTGTTTTGCTTGAAGCTATGCCTGTCTTAGAGGGAAAAAAAAGTATGTTTTTGGGAGTCCTAACTTCTGTATTTTAACTAATCAAGGAAGAACATTGTTTAACATCACCTTGGGAAATGTATGTGGCATGTACTTTTTCCAGATTGAACTGAAGCCTGATGATTTATGATGCCATAAGCACATTTCTGTGTGGGCCAGCTGGCAACCTCAGCCTTGGGCTTGCCACAACCCCTCCACACTACATTTGGTCAGGCTGTTTTGGGAAAGATTGCTGTGGGCTAACCCACAGCAGGGGCGGGAGCTTACTAGGGTTTGCTCACTGGGGGTTTCCCCACAATGAAAGAGGAGGTAAAAAAGGTTTTAACCTCTGGATTGGTTTGTGAAGGGTAAATAAGTAGCACTGCAGGACTCAGAAAAAGGCACTTGGGTGAAAGCTGAGTGCCCTTCTTGGAGGTGGGCTTGATGTGTGACAGACTCATGGGGGTGGGAGAGCCATCATTTTAGTGAAGAACAGATGTGAAATATATTCACTGGAGTCCTCTCTAAGATTTCCTTCATTTCTTCAGCACTTTCACCCCTGCACCTTAGTCTTCTCAAGGACCCTATTATTTCACACAGGAGAATGAAGTGAGAGTTCAGGATTTTCTCTCCCTATAGAGGGAAACACGGACATACATTTTACTTGTACGTATTGTCTGAATAATGGAATGATGTCCTTGAAACTGGAAAACACTAAGAGAAAAATAAAGCTCAATGCCTGTTACATTTACTCTTCTGGTCAATGAAGGCAGAAGGAAAAATCTTTAAAACTAAGTAAGCTATTTCAACAGCGTTACCCACCCATGGCACTTACCCATCTGAGTTGGACTTTTGCAGGTTAAAGACTTGTTGAATTTACTCACAAGGCTTTCTAGAGGTGATTTGGCTTTAGGATGCCCAGCTTGACGTGGCTTCCAGGAATGTGGTTTTCAAAAGAGGCTGGCTATACACTCTTTACCCATCAAAACTTAAGGACATCTCTCATTAGGAGAGGGTTCTCCATGATGAACTCAGTAGCCTAAAGACAGAAGTCAGAACTGCTTTCCAAAAATAACGTCAGCAACTTTCAGAGTTTCATAATTTGTAAATTCTTCTGTGATTAACCTCAGACTTCCTCAAAAATTCTCCAGGAGGAAGCAGATCACAAGGAAAGGCCTTCTTTTTTCGGATAAACTGATTCCTCTTCTTGGAGCTGCCTTCATTTTTTTTTTAAAATGAGATTTTCCAGAATATAATTTGGTAGGTTTATATCACTCCAGCTGCTCCTGCTTGCCTTGAAAATAACTAAATATATCAAGAGCAATGCTGATTCTACCTTATGAGCGCCTATACAGGGATTTACATGTGTAACACTACAGAAAAAGAGTTGGTATTGCTCAGCCATGCTGTAAATTCCTACTTAGCCCTTAAATCCAAGTTGTAGTGTCTTCATGGTGTTATGATCTGAGGGCTTAAATGTGATTTCAGAAATGTGGGTTCACATGGCCAGCCTTTGCGCAGACATTGTTCTGTTAGAGCTGCACAGAGAAGGTTGAGAGGGGATTTTGAGGGAGTGACAGACCTTTTCTCTGCTGTTGGTGCTCTTCACACTGACCCACTGTGCTGCACGATTGACCTTATTTCTGTTCAGGTCAGCTCAGAGAGGGTAGGGGTGGGATAAAATAAAAAGGGAGGTAGCGTGCTACCAGTGCAGGCAGTTGCAGAAATGGGAGTGACCTAACAGATTTGATGGGAGGAGCTCTGGCTCCTACACATAGGGATTTTCCCTGTGACAACAAGACTTCAAGATAAGCTGTTTGGGGTATTCCCCAGTCTGCCTCTAGAAATACCTCTTTACAAGCAGTAGCAGTTTCATTCTGGTCTCACAGTGCATCCTGCAAAGAGGTGTGCTGCTGCTGCTCTGTGATTTGAAGGAGTAAAAACCATGTCTTTGGTACTCTATGCTCTGCTCATCATCCTGTGCAATGGTAAGTGGGGATCCTTACATTTTTCTTTCTGGTCTTTCACATTTATTTTGTGGGGATATGTTTTTGGGAAAACAGGAAGAATTACCAGTCTCTTGTAAAGGTGATGTGTACCTGTGCTTTGCAGTTTGGTGCCTGATCAGTGGCATTCCTGTGGCAGTCCCCAGCATCACTGTGAGATGTGCTGAAGAAGTGCTGCTGCCCTGTAAAATTCTTCGAGACTCCTCAGTCACCTACCAGAGAGCATCTTGGTATAAAGTAAGAAAAAAGGCTAAGTTACTTGAGCAGTCTGCTTTGCCTTTCTACCTGATACTGGCTAGTCTTGAACAAAATGGATTATTTTATGAAGAAGCATCCTCCTGTCAGTGCAGGAGAGATAAGGCAGCAGTGAAAGCATTTGAGCTGATTCTGGTGAAAAGGCATTTTTCCTGCCATGTAGTCAGACTATAGATGCTATTTGAGCATGATCCCTGGCCTGTTTTTCTATCTAAATGTTGCTAGCTTCCAGGGGTCAGAATTCAGGTGATGGCCCACATACAGCCTGCCAAATACTGCCTCAAAGAGGAGTCTTTCAAGGATCTTTCTTTAGAGTGAAAAAATGGTACTTAAGCTTTGCAATTTCAGCTCCCCAAAAGGAACTTTTTTTTTCAATTTTTCCTTTGAAATAGAACAACTAAATAAGCACTTGTAATTCCTTAGGAAGATTTGGCTAGTGAGGTGGGCATAAGGGCAGGGTATGCAGAAGGCAGGTAGAGAGCTAGAAATTCTGAGTCATCTCTTTGCAGTCACAAGTCACATCTTGACTGTCCTAATTTAGAATTCCCACCTCCAAAGCAGGAGAGCCCTGCTGACCACCTGTTTGCAGGAGGGGCTATTGGGATCAATTGACTAATGAGCTGAAAAGTCCTGCTCAAAACCTTCAAGATAGAATTTCTCATAGAAAAAAACCCCAGAGTTGCCCAGTGATTGAAGAAATGGCTGTTGATTTGCTGTATAATACCAGGTATTTGCATCTCAGTGCATAGTTTCAGTTTATGGTGTGAGACAAAGTAACAGTTAAAAAAAGGAAGGGTTTGTTCTCCATTCCCCTCTCCAAGCCATGCACTCCTGCTGCTTACTGTGGGCCAGTCCTGGTGTGCCTTTGGTTGCCTGTTAAGTCAACTCTCTGTTGCTTGTTGTAATAGTGGAAAATCAATATGTGAATGAAGATTTTGTGAGTTATGTAGTTACTTTCCCGTGTGATGTGAGAGCAGTGGAAGGGAAGGTGAAATCTCCTACTTTTCTTGTGGGCAAACCCTGTTTATTTATCTCTGCCATAACATAAAGCCACAATCTTGGCTTCCCCAGCAGTTTGGTCAGATATAGTTTTAAAATTATTCCCTACAGTAAGCCAACAAATGATGTTATTAGATAGGGTTTCTGTGGTTGAACCTTGCAATGCATCTGAGTTTCAATGCTTGTGCAACCATGCTGCCTACAGATTAGTTGACAAACGCAACCCAAAACTGCCTAACTCTGAAAGAGCTGTTTTGAACATCTGGCTACCAGCCCAAGTGCAGCGTCTATAGTCCCTTTCTTTCTCCAAAATGCTGAGCTAAGCATGGGTGGAAGACAGAGAGGAGAGAATAATGCATTTTGTTGAACTTTACTATGGGAGTGGGAATAGGTGTCACCTTACTCTTTTTAGCTTTCTGCTTCAAAAGCTGGATAAAGCTGTATAATTTCCATATAGATACATTATTTAAGGCTTCATGTTTCCCGCAGAGTCTAGGCAGGGTAGGGACCTCAAGCAGACTGCTAACCATCAGTCTGGTGGATCTTGGGGAGTTGAGCAGAAGTAAGAGGTGAGTGAGTACTAAACAGAGAGGTTGGCTGGATCCCTGAAAATTCTCCCACAAAACAATGTTGAAAGTCAACAAAAATGAAGAGTTTCAGCATACTGATGACCTCCTGAGTTCAGTGCCCAGGAGCAAACAAGAGCTAAAAGACTTTGCCTTATGAAAGAGCATAGGAAAACACCGTAGACGCAATTTTATGCTGTCTCATAACTCTTTACAGTTCCACTTGGGCACAAACCAACTCCACACGTAGGGAGCATGATATTTGATGATGCCATTTGTGTGTGCCTCGTCCTTGGTAGCCTTCACTAGTGCTGCTTCCCTTTGCAGCAGTCAGGTTGTTACAGTCCAGGCTTCCACTGCACATGCCCTGCCCTGCCAATTTTCTGTCCTTCCATGGTCTCCTTGCTCCTTCTACTTCATCTGTTTTGCTCAGGAAAAGACTGTTTTTTCCACTGCCTGGCATGACAGGTCCCCATGTGTTTTTTTTTCTCTGCTGGCACTGCCAAAACTACAAAGAGTATTAAAATCTAGCTATCTTCATCTCTTGCCACCATCCTCAGGGACTGATGGCACCAACCATGACACTGTGCTCTTTGTTAATGCTTAGTGATGTTAGCTCAAGCCACACTCAGAGCCATATTAGGAAAAACATAGCACCAAAGCTAAAAAGCACAAGTATCGGCAGGAAAAAGTAATTTAGGCTCAGTGTCTAGTGCTGAAGAAACAATAGTTCATCTGCTTGTGGGTCTAGCTAAATAGGCATCAGCTTGAAACTCTCTCCTCTGCTTCTCTCCTCTCTACTCTCCTTGCTTTGGCTCTATGCTGCTGACCCCACTCAACACTGCAAAAGAAGGGTGGAGGAATGGTAGATCATGGATGAGCTACCCAACATACAGAGTTAATCTGTTATGTAAAAAAACAACTACTGAAGGATTAATCAATAAACACCAAGTATACCCCAAAGGGCTAATTAAAAAGTAATTCCAACAAATGGTATGAAATTTCAGACTGTAAAGTTCAAGCACCTGTTGAGTTAAATCTTTTCTATGACGTCACTTTGAAATGTACAGTAAAGGCAAATAATTAACCTTTGCTTCTGCTGCTTTAAAAAAATGATGGTGACAATGTTGCGGTGCTGTAGATGCAGCTGCTCCTGCAGAGTGCATGCTCAGTGAACAAACCCCATCTTCCCAGGGGCAACTCTGTATGCTCTGACCAGTTTAGAGGTACTTTTAAATAGCTTTAAAAAAGAATACTATTTCAAAGCCCTTGCTTTTTCAGTTTTATACGGATAAAGAATTATTTAAAAGATTTAATATCCTGGTGTCAAAAATCCAACCGGATATAAAAAGAAAGGATTACATTCAACAGTTCCTTTACTTTTGCTAATGTCTTATACTGCAAAAGAGGGTAGAGTTTAACCTGTTGTACACTCGGTATCCTTGGAGCTAATTAGATTGTTTGGACACATAAAGCCACATGTGTAAGTAGTTCTGCACAGAATCAGGATCATAGTCAGTCATCTCAGGCAAAAGTGTTTTCACTTAGAGATACGTGAAGTAGGCAAGCCTAGCACACTAGGGAGAAGATAAACCACCAAGTCCTCTTCTAACCTGGTGGAGCTCTCATCACATTCACTCTGTGGCCATTGAGAAATCAGAGAGTTCATAATGGTGATACCCTGTAAGCATGGTTCATTTCTAGGACTGCTGGGCAGCCTACAAGCCATAAAAGTGTACCTGAGCAACATGGAAGTTTGCCACCTGGGAACTTAAAACTAAGTATTTTTTGCATAAGCACCCATGCTCTGGGAATTGTAGATGGAAATACTGGTTTGAATCTCTGTGGTCCAGCTATGTAACAAGAACCTGGGTACCTTTCTGCCTCATAGGACTATTGAAAACGGAACAGTTTCTCTTTGTGTAGTACATTGAAAATAAGAATCAGTTCATAAAACCTCATAATTGCCACTTTATATCCAGACTGAAAACCAAGTTTAAACTCATGCAAATGAAGTCCCGGTGGATATTTTGCTGTTTTGTTCATGTGATAGCCAGAAAGGCTTTGTTCTAAAACATATATTAAGGAAGAAGAAAGAAGTCTGTACTTCAGTGGTGAGAAGTCTGTTAACTTTTTGACACTAACCTGAAGAATATAAAATTGTGACAGAATTAGATGGGGAAATCATATTACAAGATAAGAATAAACCTTAAAGTCATTTAATATTAATTACACCTTCCTTCAAGGGAAATTACTTTTGCTGAGTGTGCATAGCTATTGCCTATCAGAATAGGTAAATAGTTGCTAAATTACTTCAGTCTAATATCTAACATACCTGAATAAATGCAGTCAAATGCTCCTCAGACACCTATTCAGCTTGAAGTAGCTCCTACACATTGATGATTCAGACAGGAAGGGAGCAGTGGAAATGACTTCAGGACCAAAACAACTCCTTTGGCTGACATGAACTAGCACTGGATGCCCCTAGCTGAAAAAAAAAAAAAGAAAAAAAGGCTGTGTTACTGAGTCAGAGGGCATTTCCAGCTGGCTCATCTCTCACACACAGTTCCTTTTCTATTATTTTGTGGCTGGGTGTTGGATTTTCTTTTCTTCTTCGTTTCCCCTCTAAAGCAGAGTCAGAATGCAGTCACACGTGCCCACAATTTATGTCTGTTTTTTCAAATGTAACATCAGTAACTCTACATGACACTGTATAGGAACCATATGGATGTACCTTTGGTACTAATCAAATGTGAAGGTGCTTTTGTACTGAAAAATGCACCTATTAAGTGGTTTCAGCTCAGTTGTGATTCATTATATGTTGGCTATTTGACACAGCCAGATTTCTAGATATTTTGCTTCAGAAAATAAATTCCTTCTGGCCATACATAGCTTGTAGATCTCTTTAACAGTTGGAAATTTCAAATTGGCCATTATTTCTGGTGTAATTTTAAACAAAACCATTTTTACAGTCATCCCACCCTCAGAAGAAAATGAATTAATGTTAATACATTCCACCTTTCAACTAACATCAGTTTCAGATTTGAATAATTTTGCTTGAAATAAAATTTGCTTTTATGGGACAAATGGATTATATGGGATCTTTGATTTACCTGGGAGCCAGTGTACCACCTCAGTCTGGGAAAAGTTCAATAAGAGAAGGTATTAAATGAGAGCAGAAAATTTGAGTTGATTTAACAACTTCTTGCTCTCGCATGTTTATGGTGAAATTAAGGTTTAATTTATTGGTTGGTAGTAAGTCCTACAGCATACATGAATCGCCTTTGTTTAGTGGCACTAACATGTAATGCTATACCAGTTTTCAAAACTGCAGATAAATCCCAGCCATCTGGGACTGAGAAAAGTGCACCCCCTCCTTCTTTCACCTTTTTTTAGCTCTCTGAAAAAGAAGTATTTGCTGAAAAGCACTTACATTTTGGAGGCCTAATTATTCTACCTGTTTCTCATAATTCATTCAGTCAGAGAACATAAATGTTCTCTGCTCAGCAGTGTTTTCAATCAAACCTATCCCATTTAAATATCCATTGAATCATCACCATTACCTTCTTACCAAAAGGGAGAAACTTAGTAGGATTTAGTCAATTGACTGGAGAATACAAGTGGGAAAATAACAGCCTCTTTAGACCAAGTGTTTCCAAGTTTTTGGGAAGCAGAATAACTTTCAAGTAAATACACTAAAATAATGGTTGCTCAGGACTGTGTCCAGTCAGTTTTTTAATATCTCCAAGAATAGAGAATCTCCACCCATTCTGGGCAGCTCATTCTGTGTAGACCATTACAGAGTTCAACCAATCCCATAATGAAAAAGGCTTTTCTTATATTTAAATCTAATTTCCTGAATTTCAGTTTGTGCCCATTGCCTCTTGTTCTGTCTCTGGAGGCCACTGAGAAGAGTCTGGCTTCAGGTTCTTTATCCCCATGGCAGTCAGGTACATATCGATAAGATGACCCTGAGCCTTGTTTTCCTACACACTGAACTGTCCAGGCTCTCTCAGCCTCTCCTCATATGTCAGATGATCCAAATCTTTATCTGTCTTTGTGGCGCTTCAGTGCAGTCTTTCCAGTAAGTCCATGTCTCTCTTGCACTAGGAAGCTCAGTACTGGACCCAGCACTCCAGGTGTGTCTCACCAGCTCTGAGCAGAAAAGTATTACACCCCTCCATCTGCTGGAGATATTCTGCCTAGTGCTGCCCAGGAGGCTGTTGTTGTTCTTTGCCACAGGGTCTCATTGCTGGCTCATGGTCAAGTCATGAGGTTTAACATAGCCAAATGCCGAGTCCTGCACCTGGGGCACAACAACCCTATGCAGAGCTACAGACTGGGTGAAGTCTGTCTGGAGAGCTGCCAGGAGGAGAGGGACCTGGGGGTGTTGGTTGACAGCCGGCTGAACATGAGCCAGCAGTGTGCCCAGGTGGCCAAGAAGGCCAATGGCATCCTG